>ML780503.1:387756-397763 GCA_009831015.1 Picea engelmannii | reverse complement strand
CGTTTTCCCCTTGACAGGAACTTAGGATAAAAATAAAATACACATGTCTTTTGGGAAATAATATTTTAATATTATTCCCAAGCTTAAGCCCCCCCCTAGGCTCAACACTTAGCCCCTTTTTCCACCTTCCAGCCCCTAATCCCTTGCCCACTCTGTGGACTCTCAGTCCCCCTTCACTCATTCATCGTGGTCGGTCTGCACCTGGCGGTGTTTATATTTTTATTAATCATTCTGCATGCATACAAGTACAACAACAGGCTCCTGGCCTTCAACACTTAGGCTCCCTGACCTAACAAACACATAATCCTACAAGCTCATACAAAAATTGGCTCACCAACCTATAGAACATGTTTACAATTCATTTCATATATCATGATTTGCAACGGGGCTCTGCCTTGGAGACACTACAATCCCCCTCCCCTTATTTTTACACTGTCCTCAGTGCAACTTACACTGCCTCTGCAAGTCTTTCAAAATTTTAAAAAAGATGCGGGTACTCTGCCCGCATAACTTCTTCATGCTCCCATGTCATGTCCTTAGGACCATACCAGGTCCACTGGACTTTTACAAGCTCTATAGCTCGATTCCAGAGCTATTTGTTTTTCCTGTCCAATATGCGCACAGTATGCACTTGCAGGACACCTTCTGGTTCCACCTAAATCACAGTCCAATCAATAACATGATTAGCATCAGGTACATATTTCTTAAGTAGTGAAACATGAAACACATTATGTACATTCATAGATGCAAGTAATGCAAGCATGTATGCAACTGGCCCAATCCTTTCCAGGATCTCAAATGGCCCACAAAATCTTGTTGCCAACTTGGCGCAACTTCCCAGATTCAGGGAAATCCTGCTAGTTTTCACTTTCAGGAAAACATGGTCACCCACTTTGAATTCTCTATGGGTTCTGTTACTATCAGCGTAACTTTTATGCCTGTCTTGGGCAGCTTTCAGATTTTGTTTGATTTTTATCATTTGATCTTCCATCTCTTTGAGTAGTTCAGGTCCAACTACTACTCTGTCAGCTGGATTATCCCAACTCACTGGAGTTTTGCACTTTCTTCCATAAAGTGCTTCGAATGGGCTCATCTTTAATGATGCATGGTACCCATTATTGTAGGTGAATTCTACCAAATGCAGGTAGTCTTCCCACCTTGATGGTTTATCCATCACATACATTCTTAGCATGTCTTTGATTACTCTGTTTACTCTCTCTGTCTGTCCATCAGACTTGGGATGATATGTTGTACTAAAGTTCAGATTCGTTCTGAATCCTTTGAACAGTCCTTTCCAGAAATTCGAAGCGAATTTCAGGTCTCTATCAGACACAATTGTCTTAGGGATTCCATGCAAGCGTGCAACTTCTTTTAGGAAAATATCAGCAACATATGCTTCTCTGTGGGTGGTTTTCAGTGGAATAAAATGGGAAACTTTAGTAAGTTTTTCCACCACCACCATGATTGAATCATGCTTCTTGCTTGTTCTAGGCAATCCTGTGATAAAATCCATTGTTACCACGTCCCATTTCCATTCAGGAATAGGTAAAGGCTGTAGCAACCCTGCTGGGTGCCTATGCTCCAACTTAACCTTCTGGCACTCCATACATCGGGCGATGTATTCAACAATTTCTTTCTTCAAACACGGCCAAAAATAATGTCTTTTGACTGCTGCCACAGTCTTCTGATATCCAGGATGTCCAGCATAAGCCACGTTATGCATCTCCTTTAGCATTTCCAGCTTCAATTCTCGTTCATTAGGTACATACACTCTGTTTTTATACAGAAGTAAACCACTAGTTCCCAAAGTGTAACTTTCCTAGGTCTATGGTCTCTCATGCTGTTGTAGCTTCACTACAAGCTTTTTGTACTGCAAATCAGCATTGGCAGCTTCTAAAATTATGTCTTTTATCTCAGTCTGGTACATGCTAACGGTTGTAGCATGTAACTCGTGCACTTTTCTGCTGAGTTCATTAGCGACCTTATTTTCTTTCCCTTTGATATTCTTGATATCAAAGTCATATTCGCACAGAAACTCCAGCCATCTGATTTGCCTGGCATTTAAGGTCGTCTGATCAAATAAATACTTCAGACCGTTATGGTCTGTTCTCAACTCAAACCTCTTGCCCATGAGGTAATGTCTCCATTTTCTCAAGGCGTGGATGATTGCTTCCAGCTCTAAATCGTGAGTGGCATAATTCTTCTCATGTTCCTTCAACTTTCGGGACTCATAACAAATTACAAATCCCTCTTGGCTGAGAACTCCTCCCGGCCCCTCCTTACACGCATCTGTGCACACTACATAATCCTTGTCTGGATCTACAATCTTTAGGATTAGAGCACTGGTTAGCAGTTGCTTCAATCGTTGGAAGTTGCTCTCACATTCTTCAGTCCACTGGAACTTCTTCCCCTTCCTTTGCAAGGAAGTGATAGGATGGGCTATCCTTGAGAATTCGTCTATAAACCTCCTATAGTAGCCTGCCAGACCCATAAAATATCTAACTTCTACCACATTCCTCGGTGCTGGCCATTCTCGAATGGCCTATACCTTTTCAGGATCCACAGCGATCCCTTCTTCAGATATTATATGTCCCAAGTAATGGATCTGCCTTTGGTAAAATGAGCACTTGCTCAGTTTTGCGTACAGCTAGTGTTCTCTCAACACCTGCAACACCATTCTTAGGTGTTTCTCATGTTCTTCCTCTGTCTTGGAATACACCAAGATGTCGTCCAAGAAGACTATGACAAACTTGTCCAAATAATTTCTGAACACATCATTCATTAAGCACATGAAAACAAGAAGCACGTTGGACAATCCAAATGGCACCATTGTGAACTCATAATGTACATACCTTGTTCTAAAGGCGGTCTTGCCAATGTCCTCATCCTTTATTCTCACTTGGTGATATCCAGATCTGAGACCTATTTTTGAGAATATTTTCGCATCCTTCAACTGATCAAAAAGACCATCAATCCTTGGTAGAGGATACTTGTTCTTGACAGTGACCTTATTCAACTATCGAAAATCAATGCACAGCCTCAACGTCCCATCTTTCTTCTTCACTAATAGGACTGGGACTCCCCATGGTGACACATTGGGGCAAATGTAACCTTTCTTTAGAATCTCTTGGAGCTGCAATTGCAACTCTTTCAACTCTGGCATACTCATTCTATAAGGAGCCTTCAAAACTGGAGCAGTTCCAGGCATCAAATTTATAGAAAAATCGATGTCCCTCCTCGGAGGTAGTCCAGGTACCTCCTGAAATATATCCTTGAACTCCTTGAGTACTTCATGGTCTTCCAGATTCGATACTACATCTTGCAATGCTTCTTCCACCTGAGCTGCAAATAATTGACAGCCTTTCCGGTAACATTTCTTCAGCTGCATGGCTGAGATTTCCCTCACAGCCATGGCTCTAGGAATTCCTTGGACTGTTATCTGATTTCCCTCTTCGTTCAGGCATGTGAGCCTCTTATTACAGCAATCCAAAAGGGCATGGTGCTAGTCCAACCAGTCCATCCCAATTAAGCAATCATATGAGCCTAAAGGAAAAATGTTCAATTCAGCCTTAGTGCTCATTCCTTTCATGTCCACTGAACAAGACTTAACCAATTCAGTGACCTTCCTCTTGGTCCCTGTGGCCAACTGCACTAACCAAGACTTCTCATGTTTTCTCCTCGTTAGATGCAAACTTTCCACCACTCTAGGATCTACATAACTATGGCTAGCCCCTGAATCAATTAAAATAACAAGCGGTTGGTTGTTGATCATACCTTCCACTTCAATCATGTGCGATTGAAATTTTTCTTGCTTGTTGTCTAGGGCTACGTAGATCCTCGACATCCTGCTGCCCAAATCCTCCATTGTTTCATCTTGTTGAATAGTATGTACAATTCTTGCCTTACCATTTTTATGGGGACAATCTCTGTGCTTGTGGTTTCCTTGACAGCCCCAGCACTGAATGGGCGTCAGTCTCTGTCTTTGTGCACCCTCTTTAGTCCTTCTCGGCTCCCTAAATGATGGTTGTCCCTGACGACTATTTCTGAAAAAGGAAGGCTTGTCTCCCTTCTGCCTCTGTTCTTTCTTAAACCTCTTCTGGTCATCCCAAGCCTTCTGGAAGGTAGGCTTTTCTCTTTGTTGTTCGTATAAGCATTTCGCTCTTCTTATTGTTTCTTCCATAGTATTAGGATCATCATATTGAATCTTGTCACCAATGGAAGGTGGAAGTCTACTCAGATACCTCTGAATCTTGACAGCCTCATATTTGATGAATGGAACATACTTCAATAGTTCCAAAAAACTTTGTTCATACTCATCAATGGTCGTACTGCCCAACTTGAGTTCGAAGAAATCCTTCATCTTTCTGTCATAGTATCTTTTAGTCAGGTATTTCTTCTCGAAATACCTCTTAAATTCCTTCCAAGTGACCTCTTTCTCTTTGATGTGTTGCACCTGCACAAACTGATCCCACCACATGGATGATTTTCCTTTCAGTTGGTACATTGCAATTCTTCCTTCTGCATGGGTGGAATAATTCTGCAATTGGAATTATTTCTTCATGCCAAGAAACCATGTCTCGGCATCTTCCTCCTTCTTATGTTCTCCATCGAATGTTGGAGGCTTAATCTTGTTCATCTCTCCTTTCAATTCCTCCCTTCCATATTTCCGATGTTTTCTAGTAGGGGATGGGCTTGAACTACTGTGTGTCTTACTGTCAGAATGTCTTTGGGAGAGACTATGATTTCGGCTACCACTCCTCAACCTACTTCTTCTCCTATGGGTTCTGCGACTCTCCATCATACTTGAGTCTCTTTCTTTCTCGAGTTTCTTCTCTATTCTTTCCAAACTCTTCAAAAATTTTAAGTTTAATGCAACTTGTCGGTCCCTGACTTTCATGAGCTTTCGGCTATCATCTCGATGAGCCTTGGCCTCTCTTTGCAATCCTTCAAGGATTTTCATTATGTGTTCTTCCTTATCCTTCTCCTTTCCATGCCCATTGGAGTTCGATCCTTCGACTCCCAGGTTAACATCCTTTCCTCCCTGTTCATCTTCTATTTCAGGGTTAATCTGCACTCTTCCCCACTCCATACTCGGCGTTGGTTAACTGGAATCCTGACCTTCGTTGAACTCTACACATGCACTGTGCAATTCAATTCGAAGTTTGTCAGTACATTAAACCTTCATGAGCAATCCACAATATTTATAATCCAGTTCGAACAAAATAAAAGACATTTCATTTTAGATAAGTTTCTTGAACTGGAAGTATTATGTATCTCTTCCATTTCTTTGCATTTTACAGCAATTTCCCAACAGTTCTGGTACTTGTCAGTCTTCTACAATATAATGCGTAGATGACTCGAATTTTATCGAGCCTTCATTTTCTTGACAATTCCTCATCTTTCATGACAATCGATTTTAAGAAAGTGTTTCGATTTCATGAATTTTTTGAGCTCTGTTCAGCTCTGTATTTTTCGGGTGTTCGAAACTTTAGTTTTCGGTATTTCAAGACTTTTGGTATTTCGGGACTTTCGGCCTTCGGTACCCAGGACTTTGGGTTTTCGGTACCCGATATTTCATTATACAGTGATTCCCCCACCTCTTGTCATTTCAATTGCCGGATTCCGAAATTCTGATTTACTTTACCCTCTGGGCCCACAGCACAGCTGTCGCCCTCTACCATAGTGGTACGTGGTGCTTTTTCGGAGGATCCTCGTCACCTTCAGTGACATCATTAGGGTCCCACCATTATTGCCTTGTCTTCCCACTCACTGGCACGTGGTACTCTTCATGTGTCTACATGGCACATCTCCCGATTGAAGCCTCGAGTGTCGGGGTTTCGTGATCCCCGACGACATGAGTTCCTGTCCTCACAAACTCCCGATCCCTGATTTTCCGATGTGCCTTTTGCCTTAGTCCTCTCATGGCTATGCCTAGGTCCATGTGACCGCCTCCCATAATACCACAGTCTTTTACCCTTATCGGGGTTTTTCCCTATCGTGATTTCGGCACTCACAATGTCGGACAACTTGCTTTACGGACTCCCGAACCTCGATATGTCGTTTCTCCGATACCCTCGCACGATTGACTATTCAACGGTCCCTCAGTCCCTCAACGTTTCGGAGTTTTCAACATCGTGAATCCTAAATGCATAAATTTTAGGGACTTCTCGCCGCGAAAACCCAAAACGGCATGCCACCTATCCACCTCTCAAATCCTGTGGCCCCCACACGGTTCTTTTGCTCGTCGGGATATTGCGTTTCATGATTTCGCGATTCCTATTGTAGTGATGTCAGGATTTCCAACACCCAATCTCTGATATGAAATTCCATGCATAAATCCAACGGTCAGATCTTCTCACGTCGAACGGTCTTTACAGACCCTGAGATTTCCCGAAGGAATCTCATCCGTTCATCAGGACTTAGTCACATGCTAATGTCTCAACAGTATGGTCGGGATTTATCATGAAGAAAGTCTGAGTTCTCTTCATCGGAACTTCCAAATCCCCCATCCTCGAAATGGGTAGTCTCACAACATGTGGCCATCTCAAATCGGATGGTCCACGACTGTTCCGGGGTTTCCATCCTGGAAAGTCCCGATCCCTTGTTACCAGGACTCCCAATATCGCGATTCCCGATTTCCCGAAATGGAAAATATCACGACATGTGTCCTCCATCTTTCGGACAGTCTAGATCTATTTCGAAGCTTTCGCCCCTAGTCTCTGAGATTTAACCTTATGACATCTCCAGACAGATCATATGGTGGACAGGTTTTCCGGCTGAGATCTTATGGCTCAAACGGTTCCTAACCAATTCTGAATTTCGCATATCGCGATTTTCCCACATTCCTATGTATTTCAAAAAGGGATTTTAATTCCTACACACATTTTCCAAATCCGACGGTCGCGAGGGCTTGCCATCCATCCCGAATAGATCCTAAGGTTCTAACACCATTGGTGTAGAGACCTGTCTCCCTGTGGCTATAGACCACACCGGTTGCAGTTTCACTGCACCGCTAAACCCCCTGAGCTCGTAAGCGGAGTCAAGCAACTACTTGACACTCTGGAACAACCCAAGGTCCGAAATTGGCCATCCCAGGCCCAATTTCCTTCACATTCTCGGTCCAACGACCGCTCCACTAGCCCATCTAGGCTCAGCGTCGAAACCTTGGCTCTGATACCAATATGTAACACCCCTTTCACTCAACTACCCCGGGTTACTATAAGACTACTTGGCTCATAACCCAGAATAACTGTAGCGCACCTTGGCTACCCTGTAGGTGTTACTACACAGAATAACACATTCACATTCATAGTTAATCGCGTGCATTTACGCAATGAAATACATTTAAGCTCAGAGTACTCATAAGCGTCATTTTAACATAAATAATCCATGGCAAATACATTAATCCAAATGCACAGCAGAATGCATGATCATTTTAATACACAGAGATACAAAACATATTGATAAAATGTGATAAAACATAGTTAGATACTTATCTTGTGACAGTGGTGAAATCCACCAACCAAATGTAGGCCTTCCACGAACCTCCCATCCTTAGATCACACTGCTCATCATCTCAATAGTGGGTCACCCCCGAGCTGGGACTGAGTTCCACCCCAAGGCAGGGAATCCCAGGTTAGGCTGAGGTTACAGGGAAAAACAACACAGAAATATTTGGAAGGATTCTTCCCAAAGATGCCATCTTATGCCCACTACTACCAGACTCTCATTCCCCACATTCCTGTTCTGCCCGGGAGTATACACCTTCACACGCACAGTTCATCGGTGCTAACCTCCCTCTCTGGGTCTCGGCAACAGGCCGGATCAGGAAGTCTCAGAGCCCGTAGTTGGTGCTGGGCACTCTCTGGAAGAAACCACTTCCCCAGTAAACTCTTTCACCTGGAAAGAGTTGCTCACAGGCTTGACAACCTGACTCTTCCAACCACAGTCGCCTCCCTCACCAAAAGAGAGTTCATACACAAGCTCAGCACAAAGCTTACTCTGGCCAGCATGCCACGCGCAGTCCAGCACGGCGTGGCCGCAACAGCCAATTGGGAAAAACAGACACATGCTTCCCAAATAGGTTCAGCAAATCACGGTATAGTCTCACGATTTTGGTTTCAGGATTGTATGAGGGGTGCAAAGATCCTGCACGCAAGTTCCAACTGCTCAGACTGAGGATGTACCAGCTATCTCCCAAATCAACACAGGATTTTTACCACTTTCAGGGTTGTACCAGGGTATTCTTGCAGAGATCGGACGGGTTCACGCTCAGACGGTCGGGTAGAATGGAGATGCCCCCCCCCCCTCACATGGTTCATCTCGGCTATTATATTTTCATGCGCCAGGGTTGACACTTGTCACCCTGGGAACTGCATGCGTTCCCACAACATGCATCCCTTTTGCATGTTTTCCCCTTGACAGGAAATTAGGATAAAAATAAAATACACATGTCTTTTGGGAAATAATATTTTAATATTATTCCCAGGCTTAAGCCCCTCCCTAGGCTCAACACTTAGCCCCTTTTTCCACCTTCCAGCCCCTAATCCCTTTCCCACTATGTGGACACTCAGTCCCCCTTCACTCATTCATCGTGGTCGGTCTGCACCTGGCGGTGTTTATATTTTTATTAATCATTCTGCATACATACAAGTACAACAGCAGGCTCCTGGACTTCAACACTTAGGCTCCCTGGCCTAACAAACACATAAGACTACCAGCTTATACAAAACTTGGCTCACCAGCCTATAGAACATGTTTACAATTCATTTCATATATCATGATTTGCAACGATGCTCGGCCTTGGGGATACTACAACTGCAAATCACATACAACTAAAAGACAATGATCACAATAAAGGAGCGACGATGTATAGTGATGGAAGGCCAAAAGAGTCAAGCAATATTGTAGGGATTATTAATAGTACAAGACCAGGGATGACAATAAAGTAACCCAATTATATATTTGAGGGGCGTGAAGGAAATAAAATATTCGTATGTGCAGTGAAAACAACAGTTGCATGGGAAGAGTTGTTGATTGACTACGATTTGAATATAATTGATGAAAGAATTGGTATTATGGGGGTAAACATGTTCTACCAGTATACCAAACATGTAATTAATGTTTTTCTTTTTATATCTGAAACATACATTTTAATAACTCATGCTTCTTATATTATTTTCTTATAACATTCTAAATTTTCATGCATCTTATAATGTGGCAGGGTGATCGTGAGAAGGCATTGGCTAGCTCGGAGCAGGTATAACAATGACTTTAATATAAATTCTTTCTTAGAGTAATTTAATTAACATGTTTGTTTGTTGATGTAGACGAGCACACCATCGGAGCAGGATGACCTGTTGAATGAAATATATTATTCCATCAACCTGGTGGAAACAATTAAAAAGGCCTTGAAAAAGGTAAATATCGAATATATTGAATTGGCTAAGTCTAAGCCACTACAAAAGAGGGAAAAAAAAGGATGGAAATTTTAATACAATATATAGAACAATTTGGGGGAAGCGCAATTTTTTAAAAAAGGACTATTTCATACATAAATCATTTTATGACATTTTTGTATGTTACCATTATATGAGTAGTACTCTAACATTTTCTTTCAATAGGTAATTCTCCATTCTCTGATTAGGGAAAAACATGGTCATGGGGACCTTGTTGGTGGAAGTGATGCACAAACCCCACAACGTACCAGCACGAACCACATACCTACAAGGCTATTTTCCTCTCCATATGTGGCTCAGAGGACTGAATCTCTTGGGGCCCATCAGACACCCCCACTGCACATGCTAGACCATGCTCATGAGGTTCTATAGGGAAAATTTCATGAGGATATTGGTTATGCATAGCCAGATTGTTAAGCCCTAATGTTGGCTCATTACCCCTTAATTGGGGCATATTAGATTAGTAATGCTATTTTATTTATGTCGGCTTTAGGCCATTAGTTGTAATTTAGATTAGTAATGTTATTTTAATTATGTCGGCTTTAGGCC
>ML780503.1:302335-342527 GCA_009831015.1 Picea engelmannii | reverse complement strand
ATCGACTCTTCACCAATGGAGGACATCAGCAGTGAGAAGATATTGAGGAGATTAATGGTGAATGGACATTGATCATCATGCGACAAATGACAATCATATTTTTGAGTGTGGAAATAAATGAAGGTATCACCATACCAAGGATGATCTGACGAAATAGTGAACAAGTGTTCATAAAGAAAGTTATCATTAAGAGGAGGATCTTCTAGTGTTACCTTCATGAAATGAGAGGGGGTGAACATGGATATCTTATTGATTTTGGGAGTGTTTTTTCTTGGCCTCATTATTTTGTAAGGTTTGTGATGATCCTCATCAACTTAATCCAATTCTACTAATCACTATTTCAAGATGAAGGTGTTTGGTAAAAGTACAATGACTAGATGGATAGAGTGGATTTCACACTTGATAGGTAAAAACACCTCTATACCATGGATAGGATGAAAAGGTGTAAATTTGGTGCAAGTATTAATTCAACTCCTATAATCCAACAAAATAAAAAATATTATGTGATGCAAATTAGATGTTTGATTATCAAAATTTTGTTGGAGCATGGTTTTAAGGATTTTAAAGACAACCTCAACTTGTCCATTTCCCAATGGATAATAAGGTGATGAAAGTTGGTGCTCAAATTCTAAATGGGTAGTAATATTGCACCAAAATTTGTCCTCAAAATGTGTACCATGATTAGAAAATAATTATTTTGGGACATCAAATTGAGTGATAATGTGATTTAAAAAAACGAAGTTGTTGTGGCTACCATGTTATTGAATGTTAGCATGATTGTTTTCAACATCCTAAAATAATCAATGACAATAGTGATGTACTTATTCCCATCAATAGACATAAGTAAAAACTCCATAAAGTCAATCCCCCAATTACAAAAGGGACCAATGGAAATTATAGGGTGAAGAGGAGTTAGATGAGCTTTCACCTTAGGGGAAAAATTGGCAATTATGAAATCATTTCTTGGATGCAATCAGGAAATAAGGTAGGTAAAAAATGCATATCCCTAACAATA
Organism: Picea engelmannii; assembly: GCA_009831015.1. Classification (NCBI taxonomy): domain Eukaryota; kingdom Viridiplantae; phylum Streptophyta; class Pinopsida; order Pinales; family Pinaceae; genus Picea; species Picea engelmannii. Next base: position 341,512 of record ML780503.1, on the reverse strand, counting down.
TTTTGGGTGGTATTCATTCCATAGAGGTGGCCACCACAACTACCACTATGATAGTTATTCAATACCTTCTCAGTCTCTTCAAGGGTCAGACAATGACACAAAATGGTATCGACTCTTCACCAATGGAGGACATCAATAGTGAGAAGATATTGAGTAGCTTGATGGTGAATGGACATTGATCATCATACGAAAAATAAAAATCATATTTTTGAGTGTGGAAATAAATGGAGGTATCACCATACCAAAGATGATCTGATGAAATAGTGAACAAGTATTCATAAAAAAAGTTATCATTAAGAGGAGGATCTTCTAGTCTTATCGATAGGTAAAAAATAAATTCATCTAGGGCTATGGATTTATTATTATTTGGGGAAAAAAAATAAAGATCAAACACCTAAAGGATTACAATCCAGTGAGATAATTTTACATTAATGACTCACTGACTCAAGAGGTATAACATGGGATTAGCATTTCTAAATACCTTGTATTTCTCATCAAGATGTAATGACACAAATTCTATCCTAAAAATATGAGAACTAAGGAGAACTTGTAGTCATGGTTGAAAGATAAAAAAAGGACCAAAATTATTTTTTCTCACATAATATTCGATATTTGACACGTTGATTGAATACCATAATACATTGTTGTAAATCACTCAATAATCAATGAATGGTTGGCTTTGGTATAGGGATGAATCGATAAGTATGGTAATATCTAGATAGAGATAAAATCTTAATTATATACACTTATAATCTTGTTCCACATTTCAACGTTTCTCCTTCTTTATAATATGAATGCTAACTAATAGCAAATCGATGCAAATAAATCTAGAATGACCTACAAAAGGGAGCAAACAAATCAATTTTTTGGGTTGTGTGGTCAAGGTTAATGTCTTCCACTCATATCCTTATAGTTCTAGATTGTACTAAGGATTAAATTAAAATGTTAAATGTTGTTTTAAAATTTTTGGTATTCATTCGTGTGGTTTCATTTTAAACCTACAACATTACATCTATATATATATATATATATATATTCATCAAACTATCGACGAACTCGATCGTCGATATTTTGACACACAAGGCCCAAGAAAATCATCAGAAATACAACAACATCGTCATTTCTTCGTCAAAAAAATTTCAACATTCCATCAATAATTCGACGAACATGGCATAGAGAAAACCGTCGGAAATACAACATCATTGTCACTGATTTGTCGAAAGTTTGTAAAAGTTTCATGGGATGTTTGCTACTTGTTTGTCACTATTTCGTCGAACCATTATCACATGTGTGTCGATATTGCGACAAAAAAGTGACGATCAAGTGATGATAGTGGTCCAAACAGATTATGGAAACTTCGTCACTATTACGACGATCAGTTTCATCAGTCTTGCGACGAACACGTTAAGGTCATAATTGTGACGAAGAAGATGCGACAAAAAAAGGATTGTTTCCTTCATTGTACTTGGGACTATGTGGCGATGAACATGCATCAGTAAATCATTGTAAAAAGGACACAATGTACTAGTGTTGTATTCACCACTCATGTGAAGGCGGTTCATGCTTTGTTTAGTGACAACCAACTACAAGATAAATCTTTAGGCTTGGAGGTGTGATGGCCTAATTGAATTGATAGGATTAGAACACTACTACAGATAATAGGAATGACGTACAATATTTTTGGCCTTCGTTTTATGTAATGAAATGTATATTATGGATAGCTTGAGGGCTCAACTATAAGTTTAGAATTGCAAACCACTAGCATGGGTGTTCTATCACTCACTAGTAGTGACTTGGAAGTCTAATGCTAGGGTTCCTAAAATATGGAGAAAGACCCTATGAAAACATAGAGAAGTGTTGGGATTATGAAAAGGGGGGCCTCATGTGCACATATGGGTGTGTTATATGGTCAACACATGATGAATCACAGTCATGACCTATAGTATCTGGAATTTTAATTACAATAAGGCAGTTTGAAAGGTGAAACAATGTCTTTCTTTCTAAACTCATGAGGAGTTCATGCAAGGTGGACTGTGTGCATGAAGCCTTTAGGGTTTCTTGATTCAAGGATATAAAATATGACCTATTTGCATTTCCAACTTCTCCCATAATATAAAATCTACTTTTATAATAACTTAGTTTATTACCTATGCTTCAACTTTGACCTTGATCCAATGGGTTTATATAACAGGGTATAATATTTCTTAAGTACAACTGAAATATTCTTGTAGGTGTTGTTTTGTTGCTAGTGAGAATCCATAGCTCCAATGGAATTACCATGGTGATGCAAACAATTCTCTACTATTGGTCAAATATGCATATCCCTAGTAGAGGTTCTTTGCAAGTCCCTAATTTCCTATCATGCTTTACCCTTTTAGGTGCTTCACCTTTTCTTTAGATATATACATTAGTAGCATTTGCTTTGCAAAATAGGGGAGAAGTAGTGATTTATACAATCATATTATTAGGAGGTGTCACTTTATATTGTGTATTAAAAACTATTGCATTGAGGACAAATAACCCATCTTAAGATTTGACCTAGGATATTTAGTTTATTTCATCGCTAGGATACTTCCCTATGTAAGATAGATGTCTCACATGAGTTGGCAACAAGATCAAACAATTTACACATCTATACAAGAAACCTATTATAGTTAACATATTATTTATCCCATGCTTGCATTAGTCTAAGAGGATAGTGAACAAGAAACTAAAGTATATCTTCACACATTATTGAAAACAACAACTAAAGGAAAGTTACCTACTACAAAAATAAGGAAATCAAACATCTGAAAATAAAGTAATACAATAGCTAAAATGATCTACATCTACATACTAGAAATTTTAGGGTCCTAATCAAACATAAAAGAGAAGGTATTATAACAAGAAACCCTACCCTAATTTTCACTTACACTACCCTAACTAGTGCATCGTATGACCAATCAAGTATAGTTATAAATCAAGTGAAGCCAAATGAGGATTTTATTGTTTCTACAGGATTGACACATATTACTTGTTGGTGGATTGGGCATGCAATTCTTCAACGATGGGATAAAAGGAAAGGGTGCTTCACATGATACTTGTACATAATTTCATGAAAGGTTTGTAAACTTGTTGTGAAAAAATTCTAAACACACATTCCATCCACAATTAAATGGAATCATACCCTACCTCTATATTGTGGAAACTATCATATTGAGGTTTTTTTTTTTTTTTAAGTCACAAGTTGGAACAATTACCAGACTTACTTGATTATTCTAGTGTCCAAGGATAGTAAACATTTATGCAATTACCTTGTAAATAGCAACATTACATTCCTCTTAAGACAAGATTTCTCTCTGAAGGTGTCAATAGTCTTGAGACTTAATATAGTCATATGGGAAGATAAAACTTATTGATTATAAAACAAGCTCCTTCCTAGAATGATCTAGTGGAAGTTAAAAGGAAAAACTAGAATCAAACAAAGTGAATTTATACGGGGCCCACATCCCAAGTTTATCTTGTTTTGAATCCATCACAAAAACATACGAGGAAATTGAGTTTTCAACAAAACTATCAACATTATGAGGTACAAAAAGATCAAGAAGAGAGGGTAAGGATACATTGTTGTGAAACTCACTAAGATCATTGTAACACACCCAACCCCCTAATCCTTACTTAAGATGGTGGGGAGTCTAAATTTCCTCTTCCTCAACTCAGTTCCTTTCTAACTCTAAATAAAATAGATGGATTATGCACACTGAAAGCTTTCCAATGACTATCACCATGCTCAAAACTGAGCTTTGGATCAAGAGTTACAACTTCCTAAATTTTTTGGGATTCCATTATCAAATCCACTTCATTGCCACATGGGTTCCTGTCACTGGTGTCAGCTCATGTGGCAATGGCGTGGAAAATTCCATTTGGTCATCATTTGTTGGCCTCTCTACCTACATATCAATGGCCCCAATCTCTTGGAGTATTCCTTTGTCATCGTCAGGGTCTCCTCCCACAAAGTATCAATCACCCCAACCACCAAGTTTCGAAGATGAACCTTTTGTCAGGTATGTCTCTAGATCCAATGGCTCTCAGACCTTGACATTCAACGACTCTGATCACCTCGGTGCATTTGACTTACATTGTGGTTAACATCCACCCATAAACCTCCTTTTAGGTGATCCTACATGACCTACATTGGATCCACGACTGATATTTCATCTTGCCTACTCACTGATCAACAATTGTCATTTAACCTTTTATATCCCCTTTGTCGTTGGATCATTCTCCTATCCTCACTCCAAACCTCTGTATGCCATATTCTAACAAACATCTAGGATCTATCATTCTACATATCTGACGACCATGGTTTAAATTGAAGATCTAAATATCTCCACACCCAATGGGGCTACCCTCATCTCTTCTACTAGTTGACTATCAAAACATGTCATATCTCAAGCCACGCTAGCTTCCAATTTGGCATCCTCGTCATTACGAGGTCACTATCCCATTTGCCTCACTTAATCAGGACCCACATCAATCTACGACGAAGATTTAATATTTCCCTTGAATTGATCGAGGACTCTTGTTAGTTCTAAATCCTTCATCATCGTCGTCTTCACTCTCCCGTCATTGTCAAAGCTCCTTTCTCCAACTCTTGGTCACTTTAACGACTCATTTTCCTGACAAATGGTCATGATCTTCCCATTGCACCGAACAAATGTATGTCAATGACTCCCATAATCAATCTCTCTCTCTCTCTCTCTCTCTCTCTCTCTCTCTCTCTCTCTCTCCAACATATCTCTATTATCCTTTCACCATACTAAATCGATGACTGAGATTTTCTTGTCTAAACATGGGTTTTCTACTGGATAACGGTACCATACTAAATCAATGACTGAGATTTTCTCGTCTAAACATGGGTTTTCTACTGGATAACGGTCTGAAATTAGGACTTCGACAATTTTAGGGATTCCTCAAGGGTTTTACCAAGTCTTCAGGAGCTCAAGAACTACTCTGATAACATCAAAGACTCTCTGACTTTGTTGAAGGTAAATATCTTTCTTATATTGCAATATTTCCACTTAAAACAGGCAATGTTTTGAGGGCTTAAGGTTTCTTAACCCATACAGGTACCTCCCAGACACTGAGAAATTTATCACGACTCATAACTCTGAAAGATCTCATTCATCAACATATCTCTATTATCCTTTCACCATAATAAATCGATGATTGAGATTTTCTCATCTAAACATGGGTTTTCTACTTGATAACGGTCTGAAATTGGGACTTAGACAATTTTAAGGATTCCTCAAGGGTTTTACCAAGTCTTCAGGAGCTCAAGAACTACTCTGAGGCCATCAAAGACTCTCTGACTTTGTTGAAGGTAAATATCTTTCTTATATTGCAATATTTCCACTTAAAACAGGAGATGTTTTGAGGGCTTAAGGTTTCTTAACCCATACAGGTACCTCCCGGACACTAAGGAATTTATGGCATCTACTAGATGAAGATTTTGTACATATCTTGTAAACTTTCCCCTTAAGGATTGGGGTTACCTCAAGACACAAATTCCTTTATTCCTCACAAGGGACTTCCAGGTGCCAGAGCACTCATGCCACCTTTCAAATGAAGGTATTTTTCATATCTTGCAAGCTTTCCTCCCAAGGTGAAAGAACCTTAGGGGTACAAACTACCCATACTCTACTTAATTTCATAATTCAACAGGTTAAGTAGTGAAGACAACAAGCATATCCCAATTTACTCAGCAATTTAATTCATTATTTATAAGCATTCGCATTTCCCATTTAAATTAGACAAACACATGTTTACATCATTCACACACATTAAACAGGTCAAGTTAAGCACTTATCTGTTTAGGGAAATAACCACCACCAACTGAATAAGAGAGGGCACCTTTCCTCCCAGCGTTAGGTCATACCTTAGAGTTCCTTCCTATTGTATGTCACCCTCTTTCCAAGATATGATGCCACAAGGGGAATTATTCAGATAGTTTCCAGGTTTAGGATGATCCAGGAAGGTTACTCTCCTTCCTCCACTAACAATATTAGAAGTTTCCCCCTTCCCACTAAGCCTAGAACTTTTTTAGGTTTATCATGTACCTTCCCAAATGGATTTACTCTACATAAGGGAGCCCCTTTTCTGCTATATAGTCCCTTGACGACCTCCCCTTACTAGTGTTGGTTTCTATCTAGTAAGTACTAAGCTACATCCCTCTATTTCTCTAGTCTGGATTTGGGTGTTCTCTGTTTCAAAGTGATCATCAATATTTTGAATGAGATTCCTATTTTCTTCAAGGAAAGCTCTCCAATTTCTTCTCTCTTCAAATTTGTGCCAATGAATTCCTTCGTCCACTGCACAATTATTCTGTGAGTCTGTCGCTCACTCGCTCTTTATCATATTTTATCTTCTCTCTCTGTGTATTCTTCTCTCTGCACACACCCTCACATTTATTGGTCTATTTGTCTCCCCCTTTTGTGCATGTGTTCTCATTTGGTGGTGTTTTTCCACCTTTGTTCTCTTCTTCCACCAATCCCTTGGGATTCATGTGGCTTCATGTAGACGTGACTTTCTGTCTAGGTATGAATTCCTGAAGGGGAAAATCTGTGGTGTCCTGTGTGTCAGGTTATACAATTAACCCTTCATCTTCTCAATAGGCTAGGATTACCATCAATTATTAATTGCCTCAACCATTGATATAAATTTCATAACTGGTCATGTGGCTCCACATAGACCTGGGTGCATTGGTAGGTGTGTATGCATGTTTTTCAAGAATAAGTTGTCTTGCCAAGATAGATTTCTATTTTCCTCACTAAAATCATCCCAACTCCATCTACCAACCCACTTCATCAATTCCCATTTGTGTACCATGGACAATAATTTCAAGGCTTTTCCTTCTAAGTCAGTTGTATGATGTTTTTCATTAATTACAACATAATTACAATATTCATAATCACATTATATGAAATCTTAGCATAATTACAATCATGGGGGAAAATAGGGTGTTACATTCCCCTCCCCCTTAAAGAAACATCGTCCTTGATGTTTAAAACACCATGTATATACAATTATACAGAAAAAAAAAATGGGGATGCCAATCTCATGGCACCTTCCAACTCCCATGTAGCCTCATCTACTCCAAAGTGCTTCCATTGCACCTTCACCTGCACAATGGATCGGTTCCAGAGCATTATTTCTCTTATGTCTAGGATGCATTGAGGTTCGATATGGAACTCTCCTTCTAGTTCCATTTGTATCACAGTCCAATCAATAACATGATTAGATTCATGAACATATTTCTTTAAAAATATACATGGAATACATTGTGAGCAACAATAGATGATAATGCAAATCTATATGCTATTGGCCCCACTCTTTCCAAGACTTCAAATAGTCCACAATATCGAGGTGTCAACTTAGCACACTTATCCATTCTTAGGGAACTCCTCTTAGGTTTAACTCATAGATACACATGATCTCCCACCTTGAACTCTTTATGAGTTCTTTTGTTGTCTGAATAGATCTTCTACCTATCTTGAGCTATTTTTATATTCTTCCTTATCTTATTCATAGATTGTTCCATTTTCTTCAGCAATTCTAGTCCAAGTGAAAAAAAAATCACTGGACAATCCCAACTGATTGGAACTCTGCACTTTCTACCATACAAAACCTCAAACGAGCTCATCTTCAATGATTCATGATAACCATTGCTATAGTCAATCTCTACCAAGGGTATATACTCTTCCCACTGCTTGGGCCGATGCATAACATGCATCATCAACTTGTCCTCTAGAAATCTATTCACTCCTTTGGTCTAAACATATATTTTAGGATGGTAGGGCATGCTAAATGTCAACTGTGTTTTCAATCTTGCAAACAATCCTTTCTAAAAACTTGAGGTGAAATTAACATCTTTGTCTGAGATTATGGTTTTGGGAAGACCATGTAATCTGAAAATTTCCCTCACAAAAACATTGGCAACATATATGGCCTTAAAAGTGGATTTGATAGGGATGAAGTGATTTGCCTTGCTCACCTTATCCACTGCTACTATGTTTTCATCATGTTTCATAATTGTCTTTAGTAAACCAGTAATGAAATCCTTGGAAATTTTCTTCCATTTCCACTATGGGATTTGCAAAGGCTGCAATAGTCCTGCAGGATGCTTGTGTTCAACCTTCACCTATTGACACTCCTTGCACTTAGAAATGTATTCATCACTGTCCTGCTTCATTATAGGCCAGTAATATAACTGCCTCACTGTTGTTACCATCTTTTGATAACCATGGTGACCTACATAAGGTATCCTATGGAACTCATACATAATCAGGTGCCTCAAATCTACTGAATTGGGCACATACATCATGTTGTTATACAATAGCAAATTATCATACCCAAGTTGATATCCTTCATATTTATTCTCTTGGGGTTCTTTTTATAACCCTTATTTGACCTGATTGAAGAACTCATCTTCTTACAAGAGGGTTTTAATCCTTGGTTGGATTTCAATATCTCATAAACTTGTTGGTGCTAAATTTATAGTCTCGACACTTTGTATCAGTACATCTACCACTATGTTCTCCTTCCCTTTAATATGTTTGATTTTGAAATCAAACTCTGATCAACACCATCCATCTGGCATGTTTGGAATTCAACCTTAGTTGGTCTAATAAATACTTCAAACCATAGTGGTCTGTCATCAAGACAAAACTTCTCTCGAGCAAGTAGTGCCTCCACATCTTCAGTGCATGTACATGTGTTGCCAACTCTATATCATGGGTAACATACTTTTTCTCATTCTCATTTAGATTTCTCGAGACCTAAAGGTGGTATTGTGAATACCCTCATCCTTAATTCTGACTTGGTGATATCCAGACCTCAAATAAATCTTTGAGAAAATTTCAGCTCCTATGATTTGATCAAAGAGATCATCAATCTTGGGAAAAGGATACTTTTTCTTGATGGTCATATTGTTCAACTTCCTATATTCAATGCATAATATCAAGGTACCATCCTTCTTCTTTAAAAACAAGGATGGTGATCCCCATGGGAACACACTTGGCCTAATGTAACCTTTATCCAACATCTCCTTCAGTTTTACCTTCAACTCCACCAATTCCAGTGTGATCATATGATAGGGTACTTTTGATGATGGTACCTCTCCAAGCACAAGATCTATAGAGAAATCAAGATCTCTCTTCGGAAGTAGTCCAGGAACCTCCTCTAGAAACACATCCTTAAACTCCTACAACATAGGGTGATCTTCAACCCTTGGCTCCTTTTCTTCTCCTGAGTTAATAACTTGTATTACATACAAGGGGCACCCTTTCCAACTAAACTTATTAATATGCAATGATGATATTTTCCTAATTGAATCTGGCTTCTAAATGCCTTAAAAAACTCTTTCATTTCCTTCTTCATCTTCACAATCCAAAATCTTCTCATAACAATTTATTTTTTCCTTGTGGGAAGCTAACCAATCCATACCCAACAACACATCATATGATATTAGGGTTAGGATATTCAAGAATACTTGAGTTTTAAGTCCACTCATCTCAATTGGACAAGCTTTTGTTACCTCAACCACTTTTCTCTTTGTTCCAACGGCTAATTGGACCAACCATGTCTTTGGATGTTTTCTCCTCTGTAAGGCACATGCTTCAACAACTTGAAGTGAAATATAACTAAGGTTAGATCTAGGGTCAATTAAAATAGAGATAGATTTCTTGGAAATTATACCTTCCATCTCTACCATAGAAGCTTGGTGGTCTGCTTGTCGATTTTCCACAACTGCATATATTCTTAGAACACTTCTAGCCACATCGTTGAATCTAGATGCTTCCTGCACATGATAGACTATTTTAATTTCCTTTTACCTATGAGAAAAATCCCTCAACAGGTGTGGTTCTCCACAACCCCAACACTACAGAGGCCCTTTCTTTGGTTCCTCTACTCTTTGGCTTGTCTTCTCTAATGGCTTATTCCCACTCTGTGATGGAAATTTATGATGATGCACACTTCGACTCAGTTGAACAAATTATACACTTTTCTTATGATTCTTATATGGGATGACTTGAATCCATTCTTATGGAATCTTATATTGTCCTTTCTTTTCCAATATTTCAAAGGATTTTGCTTATGCCTAGACTGATCATAGCAACACTTGGCCTTTCTTATAGTGTCTTCCAATGTCTTTGGGTTATCAAATTCAATTTTTTCATGGTAGGAATGTGGTAATCCATTGAGAAAACAAGACACTCTTGTTTTCGCATCCTTGCGGTAAGGAACATACCTCAACAACTCCATAAACCTCTTGGCATATGCATCCATAGTAAGTTTACCTAACTTATGCTCATGGAATTCCTTAATTTGGTCATCGAAATACTTCTCTAACAAGTAAGACTTTCTAAAGTATTTCTCAAACTATTTCCAGGTCATTTTTTATCCAAGTGGATATCGGTGGCCACCCACCTATTCCAACTGGATCATCTTGGTAGTTTTTCAGTTTGGCATTTTTTCTTAGTTTTCAGGTCCTGAACTTCCAGGGTCGTTTTGAGACCCTAAACAACATTTTTAGGGATCGCCACAATAAAATTGTAGACAAAGTTAGAGTTTGATGGAATAATGTGTAATCCTCAGATAAACCTTTCCAACGAGATATCTGGCACCTAAAACGGAGATCGTATGCAAACGTTACAACCCCGAGAAGTTGATGTACCAACTTACCCCAACGGGGCCCACATGACTTTTGGTGCTTCAACTCCTAAGGTTAGGTTTTTGGATGTCTAGGGTTTTGGCATTCATTTTTATTGTAAAAATTATTGCATAGCCTCATTGTACTCATCTTCTTGCGAGTGAGCATATTCGTCACTTCTCTTCTCAAAGATAAGCCACCACCATTCTAGCAAGCTTGTTTTTAGTCTGCATTTTATAGTTTCAACATATTTCTTTATTGAATAGAAGCCAGTTTTATTATATCTCTGTTATTTTTCATTGTGTTTTTGTGTTAATAATAATAATATGTGTTCATTTTGTTTAGTTCATGTCCCCTATGAGGTCAAGGTACAAAGAGTTGGGTCTTGAGCTTATTTCTCTTGAGGAAAAGAGCTCTTGAACGCCCAAGACACCTTCCATGGTGGGAGAAAAGAAAGACGATGGGACAGGAGATCCTTTCAAAATGTTTCTCAAGGAATCCCTCGCGCAAAAGAGGAATGAGATGATGGATACTTTTGTGCAAATCCTTCAGCATCTACCAACAGGCAATGCATACTCCTCAATCGGAGGCATCGCCCCCTTCAAGGTACAAATCAACTTTGATATTCCTATATTTGAAGGTCATATAGACACACATGTTGTAGAAAAATGGTTGAATCTGCTAGAAGGGTATTTTCTGTCCATAACTTTTCGAATGGAGAAAAGATTACTTTTGCACTCCTCAAAGCCTTCCCCCGTGTCAAAGATTGGTGGGAGACTTTTTTTAGCAAAAGGAAATAGAGGAACCCTAATTATTTATAGTCATAGTCACCTAGGAGTCCTTCAGGGATTATATTAAGGAACAATACTACCCTATTGGAACTTATGACGACCTGTATACAAAATGAACCACATTGCGGCAGGAAAGGGACCAATTAGTGCCAGATTTCACAAATATATTCCATACCTTGCATACCAATATGGATATAAAAGATCCTGAGTGACATTTGTTGCTAAAGTACCATGGTGGTATGCATAGATACATCCAGGAAGAAATGGATTTTATGGATATATTGTCCTTAGGCGTCGCCTATCGATATGTCGTAAAAATCGAGTAGAAGCTTAAAAAAAAGATGAAATAGTTTGGGTCTGGGAACCCCTCACAATAGAAGCAGGGCAAGGGAAGCCCCAACCCATAGAACAAATTGCAGAGAAAAGATAGACAGCCTCAAGACAACCATTCTAAGCCACAAACAAAGAAGGACAATGGAAAGACGAAGAAAGATATTGGGAAGTGGTGTGACTTCCATAAGATCCCCTGGCATAACACTGATGAAAGCCTCTGAATCAGATCCAGGTTCTGAATCTGAGTCAGAACTAGAAAAAGGGAGACGAATCATTGATGCAGAACCCAATGCCATCGTTGCTACCACCAAGATCCAGCCTGGTGAACCTGATGATCCTGAGGAAGGAGAGCGCCTCTTTCATTCACATATGTGGGTGAAAGAAACCTCGTTGCACTTCATCATTGATAGAGGTATCCAGAAGAGCCTCATCTCAATGGAGGTTGTCAATAAGCTAGCCTTGATGACAACGTCCCACCTACATCCCTACACCATCGGATGGCTCCGCCAAGGAAGAAATTTTTGCCTCAACCAACATTTTCACCTGTACTACGACATCAATCCCTTCAAAGATGAGGTATTGTGTGACCTTATTTTTCTTTCTTAAATTTTCATAATCTCTTTTGCTAGATATTTCATGTAAAATTTTGATTCAGTTGATCAATGAAACTAGTTTTATAAGATGTGTGTTGAGCTAATTTAAAATTGTTTGCTAGATAACATTTTAGGGAATATATAAGAAAAATTCTACGCAGGAATATTCAGGGTATTCGTATGTGTTCACACTATTTAACTATGTTATTGGGATACTCTATGGAATCACATTCATTAAACCCCATGGTACTATGATCCTCACAATCAATGGTGCAGTATTTGTTCTCGAAACATTTTATCTCATGTCCTTTCTCACTTTTTCTTCTCAAAAGACAAAGGTAAATCAACTTTCCTTACATCCATTCCATCTACGTTGATTTTTTTATATTCACCTCAAATATAGGTCTACTAAAATTGCAAATATTGATGAGATGTGTGTTGATATACTTTCTAGAGATTTTATATATTTATATATGCAACACCATGACTTAAATCCCAACTAATTATTTTGTCATAAATACTCTTCTAGGTGATGACAATGAGGTTGACATATGGTTTGATAATTTCCTCATCATGGAAACTGCAATTACAATTTTTGTGTTGCTTACCATGTACGACAGATGGTAGTAGGAAGTGCGGGTGTGATTTTGTATATTATCATTGTATGCTTCGCCATGATATTTCATGGTATGTTTAATTCTTCTTCCACCATATTATTCTTTTAATACATGTATATTATACTAGTTTAGAATTACTTTAAAGTGGAATTTATAAAGATTAAATTTTTGGAATTGCATATTTTTTTCAAAGTTTTGATTTCTAAAAAGGTTTGTAATTTTTTTATAGTGTTTTAATAAATCTTCATTTTAATTCCAAAAAAAAATCACTTTCAAGAGGTTAACTATTCTCAATCTTGTATTACAATATATTTAAATTGATGGTAATTTTTAAAACTAACATAAATAAAATAAACGTTATAAATATAGTACATCTACCTAACAACTAAAAGAGCCTCTCGACCTACCAATATCAATTTTGCAAATTAAATTCCAACCTATATGATTACAATAGTAATGTACGAGTTTCCTATTATCATAAGAAAAAATTATTCCAACTAGATGGGGTGCTCACTGCATAGAAAAACATTGTTTATGAGTACAGAAAACTTGAATGTTGAACATAAAAAACACACACACTTTTAGGAATCAATAGAAGTTTGTAGAACTACTAGAGTCTTTGCAAGTTGTTACCAGGATGCTTAAAAACACCTTAAAATTGAGTCTAAAGTTGTGAAATATAAAGTGAGCATGAGATGCCACTTTTATTTTTTTCTATATGTTCACATTACCTTGAATGATGACTAAATCAACTAAGTCAATTGTATAATTAATTGGCTATGTGATTTAAATCAATATGCACAATACTTCTCGGCAGGGACATCTCCACTGCAATGGCACTTGTTTATTTTGGTGATGTAAGCATTTCCATTAGTAGTTATTACATCAAAGCCTTGTTAGCATGATTTCAATATCTATTATAATTTAATTTTAAAATTATAATACTTATTGCAAGCATAATACTTGTGAAAGTATAATTGAAATGCATTAACATAAGACTTGTGAAAGTATAATTGAAATGCATTAAGGCTTGTAATTGATGAGAAATTAATTTGAAAAAGGGTTCAAATCCACCATTCACTCCTCAAAATAACTTTAGGGAATATTCATATTAGATGCATAATGTTCTTTTTCATCTACTATTTTTTTCTCAAAAGTTGAAAAGGGGCATAGGTTGTAACAAAGATCGTAACATGTTTTATGTTGGGACATGAAGAAAATTGAATACCTTTTGATGAAACTATTCGGCAAGCCATATATCAATTGTATTTAGGCACATCCTTGTCATTGAAATAAGGATACTCATAATAAAATAAAACATTTTGGCCCTTGTCCTAGACCTGTCCTAAAATCATAATAAGGGGGTCTAAGGATATTTGTACTTGTGTGTGATTACGGATGATTTCATCTCAAATGCTTGATTGATATTGTTAGACAACAAACACCAAAGCATCCCTAAAATAGAGAGACAAATAACTTCACACCTTGAGAAATAGATATAAGAATGAAATATAAGCCTCTTCGAGGGGGGAACCTCCTTTTACAATAAAACAAATATACAATATGAGATGATCCTAAAACTAGGTCTCCTTGGTATATATATAGGCAACAAAGGGTACAATCACAATTAAAAGGTCTAGCCGACAATATTAATATAAAAATAGAAATGTAATAACTCAATATCCAGGGCCTTACATATGGTTTATGCTTAACATGGGGCTTTGTCTCAGGATTAACATGCCCCTCCCCTTCAAACAAGTGTTGGTATAAACACTTGATTAGTTGTGTATTTTTATGTATGAAGAATTCATCTTCCCATCTCACCTCTTCTACTAGTAGGTTCTTCCACTTGATGCTCAATAATTTCTCGATTTCGTAGCTACTTAATTCATGTTTCAAGGATTGTTTCTAGTTCTAGTATGATTTTCCCTTCCTCATTAATCTCTAGTAAAATAGTTTGAATTGGGATCTTATCACTCATTACCTTCTTTAATAAAGAGACATGGAAAACTAGATGTACACGCGAAGATGGAGGAAATTCCAATTTGTAATCCACACTTGCATTCCTCTGCAACACCTTATAGGGACCATAATACTTGGGTGTTAATTTATTTTCCTTCTTTTTCTACTTGAGAGACATCTGTTTGTATCGTTGTAGCCTTAGAAATACCCAATCCCCCACTTCAAATTCACTTTCACTACGACGTTGATCTACTTTTTGTTTCATCCGATTTTGTGATGTAACCAAGTTTTCCTTTAATAGTTTGAGAACCTCTTGTTGATTCTCTATGTGGTCCTCCATTGCTTGAACCTTCACTTTCCCTTTCAAGGGTGATGTGATGGATGGAGGATGTTGTCCATAAAGTGTCATAAATGGGGACATTTTTGTGAAGTATGGAAGGACATGTTGTACCACCATTCTATAACGATAAACCACTTGACCCATTGTATCTATTTATCAGATGCAAAGAAACAAAAAAACCCTTCTAGACATTTATTCACAATCTCAGTTTTCCCATCGGATTGAGTATCATAAAAGGACATGTGAGCTAGTTGAGTACCCAAAATAGAAATTAATTTAGTCCAAAATTTTCCATTGAAAATTGGATCTATGTCACTTACAATAATCTTGGGGATTCCATATAGATTTTGAGTTATTTCCATGAATGTTGAGGCTACTATACTTGCTTTAAAAGGATGAGAAAGCGAGCAAAAATGGGCATACTTTTTTAGTCGATCCACTACTACCATGATGGCATTCTTTCTTTCGGACTTGGGTAAACTTGTAATAAAATCCATTGAAACATCTTCCCAATGTTGAATTGGTATATCTAATGGTTTTTAGAGACTTGGGGTATTGATTATATCTCCCATATTCTATTGGAAGACCACACATTCCACCCAATCAGATTGCAAAATGGAAATAGCACTATTGTAGTCTAGGGATTAAAGGCATGCATTCAAGAAGAGAGCTATTGTTACACATTATTTTGGTCACCCTAATGATGTGTCTACAAGCATGTGTTCAGGCTCTCAAAAGGATATTTTGCATCAAAAAAGTGGTTGGTGTCTTCCTCTACAAAAATGGTTTTTAGAAGGACATTGCAGGCTGCATATAAGACACAGTGCGGAAATGCATGATTATCGTAGGCTGCATTGAACCTAGCTCATGGGGTTTCTGCAGGTTGCTATATAGGCAGGGTGTGGCGGCATTTGAAAGCTAAAGAAAGGAAGAAGTTCACAAAGGTTCTAGAAGGGAATATTCTAGAATGTGAGGTGGCGTCCGTATGGTTGGGATCCTACTGGCTTCTCTGATTTGGTGGGATCATCCTAATCTCTTTAACCACTTATCCTTCTCCTATATAATGATGGGTTTATCATGGAAAAGGTTAAGAAAGATTAAGCAAAGAATAGAAAGAAATTGATGCCATAATAGGCTCAAGACTATGTGAGGAATCCTATTTCAATTGATGCTTGAGGTCTCTATTTTTCCATCAAGATTTTGTGGATCATCTTCATGCAAATTTGGAGCAAGTATGTGTGTTGGAGAAAAGGGCCACTGAAAGGGAACTTGCGACATTAAGGCAATTTGGTTGTATCTTTCACTTTTACTTAATATAATACGGTGGCATGTTTCTTTCCCATAAAATCATTCTCATTTTATTACATGACTCCTTGATCACATGTTTAAGTTTTCATTGAATATACTATTGTTTCTTTCACTTTGGTTGGTTTGTTTCATTGCAAATCTAATTTCACAAGAGCACTGGAGCAAAGCAGGGACAACAAATATATAAGGAAGCGATATTTAAAGGTATGTCACGCATTCCTTCTTTGATAGTAAATTTGATGATTATATCTTAGGGAAAGCGCCATGTCCCATCCTATTTTTTTCTAGATCCAGGTGGATCTAGGGAGATTAGTTCATCTCCGCATTTACTAATTTATCCAATAACAAAATTGGCAACTCCACTGGGGATGTGGATTAGCAGGTGCTCCACGTGGGATTCCACATGCTCACCCTAGTTATCGAGGATATCTATTTTCTGACAGGGTTGTCACGCCGTGGATCCCATGTGACAATGACAGGAGGCAGAGGTGGTGGTTTTCCAATGAGTGAGTATCTCAGTCGATACTGTGATCCCAAGGCCGAGAGACGTAAGGGTAAGGTTGCCATTAGGGGTGTCCGAGATTTACCCCTACGGACTGTCTTGTTCACTGTCTCACGTATGGTGGGTAGTGCATCTCCTCACATGGAACTCTAGATTTATTTTCAGTATGCAGTGGAGTGCATGGAGCCCCGGGTATTTAACTGGTCTGACGGGGTTCTTCACAGTATGAAGAAACATCTCACAAAGTGCAAGAAAGATGAACTAAAACAGTTCGGGTACGGATCCATTTTGGTGTCCTTCTTCCTTGAGAGGGTTCCACATCTGCGCTTACAAGTCGAGTGGGGTTTGTCGGCCCCACGGGATTCAAGGATGAAGAGGTGGTGTGACCTCATGGCTCGGCATGTAGCGGGCCCCATCATCAAATACAATGATGTGTTCTTTGACTGGCTGAGGCCTCAGATACTGATGATAGAAGACTACACGTATGTCAGCTTAGATTTCAGAGGCGACCCGGACTTGGTTCTGCCTGAAGATTCTCAGTGGGGGGATCTAGGTAAGAAGTACATTTTTTGGTTTTATAATGTTTTTATGAATTTTGAAATGTGAAATTTTTTTTTGTGTTTTTAATCCGAGGACTAATCAAAAACTGTTTGACAACACAGATGTAGGGATGCACCGGCCTCCAGGTAAATCCCCTATTCAGAGACGAGGGGAAGCAGTCGGGGTAGCAGGATGGGATGTTGGTGACTACGAGGTGATCGAGCAGAACCTAGAGGGATTGATAGCGGATATCCTGAACATCTCTATCGATGAGATCCTGAGACATTATCAGTGCCATACCATGGGCGTATCTGATTCTATTAGTCGACTACTATGTAGGGTAGAACGAGCAGTTGTGTGTTATCTTGAGCAACATCCTTGATGTTATTTTGTATATGAAGCCATGTGCTTCACATTTTGACATTTTGGTCTTCGAATAAAACACTTTTTGTAAAAACTTTTATCAATATATATACATGAGGCTTCTACCGGCTTACTTTTCTTTAGATACAACATGTGATATGTGATTGGATTTATAAATGTCTCAAATGTTTGTCTAACACACAATTAGCTATTGCATAAGTTAATGTATTTAGACATATAGGAATGTGTTGATATTCAATATAATTGAAATGACGTTCCAAGAGGCGAATTCATAAATACACCCTTAACAATGTAGGACTTTGGATAACATAGATATTACTTAACTGTAGTACTACTAGTTGGGAATCAAGTCGCACAACAAGGTGATGGATTCCAAGTGAGATAGTATCATTCAACAATTCGAGGACTACACTATACTCCGCGATGTTGTTAGTTGCATGACCAAGGAAGACACCATGTAGACTGATTAATTTGTTCATAGGTGTGTATATTTCCCAAGCAACAAACACTAAATTCTGAGTACTATGACTAGCGCCATCGGCGAAGCCAATGTAGGGTCACGAAGACACCAACATATGGAAACCAAGAACAATGCAAGGTAAGAAGTTGGGGGTCGAAACAAAATAACAAAAAAGAACACAAAAGTAGCACACAAGAGTATGATACAATAAAAATACAAGCACCCATGCAAAGATAACCTAAACATAGTACTTCTTCAAGTAAATCTCATTTATGGGTTCACTCAAAGGAATTCCATCATAATCCACTAACTCATAGGCTCCCTTCTCCAACACTGGTTTGATGATATAAGGGCCTTGCCACATAGCCTTGAATTTTCCGGCCCCTAGTAAATCACGATCTTGTTTGTAGAGGAGAACTAGATCACCTTCAGAGAAAACACGTGGCTTGACATGCTTGTCGTATTGGGCTTTGACGCATTTTTTTATGGGTTTCAATAACTAGGGTGGCATCATGATGGTTTTCATCTAATTGCATCAGATACAATAGACGTTCTTCTTCGGCATAAGTGTTTGGGAGAAGTTCAATGGCTAGCTTAAAATATGGTATCTCACATTCAATCAGCATAACAGCTTCGATACCATACACTAATTGGAAAGGCATAAATCTCGTGGCAGACTTCACAGATGTCTGATAGGCCCATAATGCTAAAAAAAACTTCGTGTGCCAACTTGTCTTGTGAATTACTATTATCCGTCGAAGCGATAAACAAAGTTCTTATCACTATGCTTCGACGGATAATAGGAATTCACAAGACAAGTTGGCACATGATGTTGTTTTTAGCATTATGGGCCTATCGGACATCTATGAAGTCTGCCACGAGATTTACGCATTTCCAATTAGTGTATGGTATCGAAGCTGTTCTCCCGATTGAATGTGAGATAACATATTTGAAGCTAGCCATTGAACTTCTCCCAAAAACTTCTTCTAAAGAATAACATCTATTGTATTTGATGCAATTAGATGAAACTCGTCGTGATGCCACCCTGGTTATTGAAACCCATAAAAAATGTGTCAAAGCCCAATACGACAAGCATGTCAAGCCACGTGTTTTCTCTGAAGGTGATCTAGTTCTCCTCTACGAACAAGATCTTGATTTACTAGGGGCCGGAAAATTTGAGGCTATGTGGCAAGGCCCTTATATCGTCAAACGAGTGTTGGAGAAGGGAGCCTATGAGTTAGTGGATTATGATGGCATTCCTTTGAGTGAACCCAGAAATGGGATTTACTTGAAGAAGTACTATGCTTAGGTTATCTTTACATGAGTGCTTGTATTTTTACTGTATCATACTCTTATGTGCTTTTTCGTTATTTGGTTTTGACCCCCAACTGCTTACCTTGCATTGTGCTTGGTTTCCAGATGTCGGTGTCTTCACTACCTTACAATGGCTTCGCCAATGGCGCTAGTTGTAGTACTCAGAACTTAGTGTCTTGTTCTTGGGAAATCTACGCACCTACGAACGAATTAATTAGTCTAAACGGTGTCTACCTCGTTCGTGCAACTAACAACATCGTGAAGTATAGTGTAGTCATTGAATTGTTGACTGACAGTATCTCACTTGGAATCTGTTGACTTGATTCGCAGCTAGTAGTACTACAATTAAGTAATGTCTATGCTATTCGAAGTCCTACTTTGTTAAGGGTGTATTTACGAATTCGCCTCTTGGAACGTCATTATGATTATATTGAATACCAACAAATTCCTAGATGTCTAAATACATTAATTGATACATTAGCTAATTATGTGTTAGACAGACATTTGAGACATTTATAAATCCAATCACACATCACATGTATATAAAGCAAAGTAATTCGGTAGAAGCCTCATGTATATATAACGATAAAAAATTTTACAAAAAGTGTTTTGTCCAAAGACCAAAATGTCAAAATGTGAAGCACATGGCTTCATATACAAAATAGCATCAAGGATGTTACTCATGATAACACACAACTACTCGTGCTACCCTACAGAGTAGTCGAATAAGAGAACCAGATACGCCCATGGTATGGCGTTGATAACGTCTCAGGATCTCATTGATAGAGATGTTTGGGATATCTGTTGTCAATCCCTCTAGGTTATTCTTGATCGCCTCGTAGTCATCAGCATCCCATCCTGTTGCCCCAGTTGCTTCCCCTCGTCTCTGAACAAGAGATGTACCTGGAGGCCGATGCGGCCCTACATCTGCATTGTCAAAGAGTTTTTTATTAGTCTTCGGATTAAAAACATAAAAAGCATTTCATATTTCAAAATTCTCAAAAACATTATAAAACCAAAAAATGTACTTCTTACCTAGATCCCCCCACTGAGAATCTTCAGGCAAACCCAAGTCTGGGTCGCCTCTAAAATCTAAGACGGCATACGCATAGTCATCTATCATCAGTATCTGACGCCTTAGCCATTCAAAGAACATGTCATTGCATTTGACGATGGGGCTTGCTACATGTCGAGCCATGAGGTCACACCACCTCTTCATCCTTGGATCTCGTGGGGCCAGTAGGCCCCACTCCACCTATAAGCGCAGATGTGGAACCCTCTTAAGGAAGAAGGAAACCAAAATGGATCCATACCTGAACTATTTCAGCTTGCCTTTCCTGCACTTTGTCAGTTGTTTCTTCATACTATGAAGAACCTTGTCATATCAGTTAAATACCTGGGGCTCCATGCACTCCACTGCATATTTAAAATAAATTTGGAGCACCATGTGAGGAGATGCACTGCCCGCCATACATGAGATAGTGAACAAGATATTTCGTAGGGGTAAATATCAGACACCCCTAATTGCAACCTTACCCTTACGTCTCTCGGCCTCGAGATCATAGTATCGACTGACATACTCACTCATTTGAAGACCACCACCTCTACCTCCTACCAATGTCACATGGGATCCACGGTGTGACAACCCCGTAAGAAAATAGATATCCTCGATATCTAGGGCGAGTGTGTGGACTCCGACATGGAACACCTGCTGATCCACATCCCAAATGTGTACCAAGTACTCGAGCAACCTCAGTTGGGCACTCATGCCCTGAATCTTGAATAATTTCATAAGTCTGCATTGTCGGAGGGCATTAACTGCGTCTGGATCATTCCCGGCGACAAAATCACCGTCCTCGTGTTCTCTTTCTCTCCACTCCAACATCTTGATGGTCAAAACCTGCAGTGGAGCCATAAGAAGAAATTTAGCATCTTGATGTAACATCCTTCGTAATTTTTTATTGGCTAAACTTTAACACGAAATTTTGAGTTTCGCCCGCCGCAGGTAGATTTTTTTACGCAGTGCGGAATTTTCGCAGGTGAACTAAAGCCCACCTAGGGAAACCATAGGTTTCCGCAGGGCCCGATATGCGCCACCTGCGGCAGCGCCTGCGTGCATCTATCAGCCTAAAAATTGACTCAAAATCTATTTTTTAACCAGTAAAAAATAAAATTAATCCATGGAAAAGACAGAGCACAAGGAGATTACCTCGTTGGCGGAAGTCATTCATCGAATAGTTACCCGTACCTTCCGCAATCGACAAAAGAAGTTCGAGGTAAAAAGAGGTTTTTTGGACAAGTTTTGGGCAAAATTACAATGATATGGTAAAAAAGGGTTTTCACCTATATTTATTTACTTTTTACTATTTCTATTGCATTTTTATATTATTTTGTTCATTTTTTTTTAAACCTAATGTCCTAATGGTATTTCGAGTGTTATATTTTTTCGCAGATGAATGATCTAAGAGCTTGAACGGTGGAATACGGATACTTTTCTTAATTTGTTTTTACGTTTTTCATATGTACAAATACTTTTTAGGTTTTTCAGGAAAAACCCCAAGCTTAGTCTTTGTTCGTTCTCGTGCTCGAAAATCAATGAGAACGCAACTGAGTATACTTTTGTCGTCTTTTTTTACTCGTCATGGTAACACAAAAACAACGAAACTTATGGAGTATCCTTTAAGCTCTTTTCACACTCCGTAAAGTCGAAAAGATTGTTGAGCGACCTTGTTCTTTTCATGCACGTAAAAGTATTTGAAGAAAATGTTCGATGGGCGGTAGGTTATCACTTTTTCGGTCTCGTCGAACTAATTTACGAAAAAGGAACTGGGAGAGTTCTCTTTAAGTGTTTTTTGGACTCTCAAAACATGAATAACCCCCGAGTTTTCTCTCTTTGGACTCGTTAAACAAACATCGAAAGACCCATACGGGACCGAACCACTCCTTCTTAGGGTTCGTTAAACATACTATGAGGGTCTCGTCCAAAGGATGAGCTTACATCAACAAGCATATGTTATCCTCCTCAAGCTTGCGTAAAAATAAAGAGGTACTCGCCAGAAATGGTGAGGGAAATTTTGGGAAAGAAATGTGTCTTTGTATTTGTGTCAGTGGCAGTAATAGTTGCTCTTGAACATGACACCCCCTTTATCATTATATTTGGGTTGGGAAATCCATTTGTCTCTCGTCTGGCCTTCTGCAAATTCATATTTTTGGGTCACCCTTGAATCAATGTTGTTGATACCATTGTCGTGTCATTCATATGTTTAAGAGAAGTCCAAACAAGCCATCTATCGATTCCTCCATCTACAGTTGTCAATTCCTACCATGTCGGCATTCCCTATGTTAGTTTCAAATCATTTTCATACTTTGATCTACCCTAAATCTGTTACTTATTTCATGTCACTGATGGGGGATACATCAAGGCCCTCCTGTCACGTTTTTTTTCCTGTCGACGTCAACTCATGATCCAAGAACAAGACTTAGAAATCATTTAGTACCTTAGAGCCTGCATGCCTCAATGGCAGGTTTTTCGCTTTCGATAGTGGATTCACATCATTGCTCCCTGATCGAGAGATTTCATTGAGTGTTTGACTTCAGCTAATTTATTCACATTCAATGGATTGTGCTAAGGTACCATGGGATTCATTGACATCAATGGTGATTTCCCTCGCACTTTTTAACGGTTTTCATCAATGATCGGTAATCAAGTGGTTTCTACCATGTTCGACTTCAGCACCTGTAATCGCATGGCTAGATTCATACTTACAGACGAAGGGATTGAATACCCTATATCTTATCATTTTGGTCCAGGTTGCAATGGATTATTTATGATTTTTATTGACACATAGATCCACTTTGTATATCTCGTGGCTATATCTGAATTTCAAGTTTATTGACACATAGATCCACAGTGTATTCTTGGTTGCTATGTAGAATCTTTGTGACATGGATCCACAGTGTATGATTGGTGGCCATGACTGATATTTATGATTTAAATCACTTGTAGTCTGAGCATGGGAATGCCTACCTTAGAAATGGTATAATATTACGCAGATAATTGATTGTTTACAGGTTCCCGATTGGTGCGCTCCTTGTTCCTGACATACACAAGCATTTTACAAAGTATTTCGGTTGTCACGAGTTCTAGCCTCATACTTTAGGGGGCATTCTGTTACACATTATTTTGGTCACCCTGATGATGTGTCTACAAGCATGTGTTCAGGCTCTCAAAAGGATCTTTTGCATGAGAAAAGTGACTGGTGTCTTCCTCTACAAAACTGGTTTTTAGAAGGACATCGCGGGTTGCATATAAAACACGGTGCGGAAATGCCTAATTTCTGCAGGCTGCATTGAACCTGGCTCGCGAGGTTTCCACAGAATGCTTTATAGGCAGGGTGCGACGGCGTTTGAAAGCTAATCATGTTTCAATTGATGCTTGAGGTCTCTATTTGTCCATCAAGCTTTTGTGGATCATCTTCATGCAAATTTGGAGCAAGTATGTGTGTGTTGGAGAAAAGGGCCACTGAAAGGGAACTTGCAACATCAAGGCAATTTGGTTGTATCTTCCACTTTTACTTAATATAATATGGTGGCATGTTTCTTTCCCATAAAATCATTCTCATTTTATTACATGACTCCTTGATCACATGTTTAAGTTTTCATTGAATATACTATTGTTCCTTTCACTTTGGTTGGTTTGTGTCATTGCATATCTAATTTCACAAGAGAACCGGAGCGAAGCAGGGACAACAAAGATATAAGGAAGTGATATTTAAAGGCATGTCACTCATTCCTTCTTTGATAGTAAATTCGATGATCATAGCTTAGGGAAAGTGCAATGTCTCATCCAGTTGTTTTCTAGATCCAGGTGGATCTAGGGAGATTAGTTCATGTCTGCATTTACCAATTTATCCAATAACAACTACATTATAGCAAGAATATTAGGAACACACGTGTAACTCAAGAAAGAGGAGAATTATTTGGAAATGTTAACCAACCTCTTTCATATTCCTTCTTCAAGAGCATTTATGCATAGGGAATATGGTTGGAGTGGTTGTACCCACTCCAACTAATCATTCGTTAAGATCCTTTACTTGACTTATACGTTTACATTCTTGTACTTACTTACTTACTTTATTACATATATTATGTTATGCTAATGTATAATGTATGATGTGTGAAGAACATTACAAGGGCCTAAGGGGCCCCCCAACATCTCCCCCACACTCAAATCCTTGCTCGTCTCAAGCAAGTGTGCAACAACATTATGGGTCTTTACTCCTGTAAAATTGCCCTTACTATGCATCAACCATGCATACCAGTGTACATAGATAAATCAATCACCAACTATATAGGAAGGTACATGTATATAAGGTTATAACGTGACCTATTACTCTTTATCCTTCGTCTTCAATCTAGTAGGTTCTGATGCAGTCAATGAGTCCCCACTGCTCGGCTACCCCACCCAACAATGGTCCTCTTGACTCTCTTGTTACACCATCATGCCTTCAGAGTCGTGCTTTTATCATCCTATGCTCATCTTTCCCTTGCACAATACCCTACGGTGGAGCACCACACTTCGGCCAACCTACCATTTCTCAACCCAAGGACTAGTCTACAACTCTTATACCAAGGGGCTCAATCAGTTCAATCTTTCTTGTGCCATCATCTTGTCTTTTAATCTCTTGTGTGTGTGTGTGTGTGTGTGTGTGTGTGTCATGAGATGTCTCGTTCTTGAATTCCTTTAACCGTTGCAAAAATTTTGTGATCAATTCTCGACATCAATGCTCTTTGTAAGTGCTCAAATCAACTGCTACAAAATTTCCTCAATGAATGTTCAATCAATCAAGCGCTCCAATGTTTGTATGCTTACTACTCTGCTACTACTATCAATCATGGCTATGATTCTTAGGCTTTTAGATATCTGAAATGTATGGAGTCTGCAATTCAAACTTACATGAAGGACAACTCTTTGACTCAACTAAGACTCTACTGCATGTGCATGACTTGACTCGAATAAACTAAGACATGAATCAATGTTTAAACTTGACTCTCTAATTGTTAGTAAGACTAAATTATACAAACTCTTTTAGTCAGTACTGGGCTTTTACAAAATCGATTAAATGTTTTCAAATGGACATGAATAATGTCGGCAAGAAACCGATCTAGTTGAATAGACACCAACTTACATTACAATGGTGGAGAGGATCACTTTCCTTAAAGACTCACGTTTAACCCCCTCCTTTATTTAGACACAAACTCAATTTTCAACATGACTATGACAACATGACAACATGTTTTTCCAACTACTAAGACTAACCAGACTACTTCCTTCATGTTAGGTTTACAATTCTCATGACTCCATATACTTTACAATGAATCCATGATATCAAACTGAAACCCTCTAGAATTTTAACAAATCCTTCGATACTCTTGGGTTGATATCACCTTAAACACTTTTTTTTTGTTAGTTAAATATCCCTAACTTGCGGGATTGGGTTGTGGTTGAAATTACATGACCCAGGGGCATCTAAGCCATCAAAATATCCCGAGGATCGCACTCGGCCTAGACCACACCAGTCCTTAACATGATTGGATTTGAGGTGTCCCCAGAGGTTTCGAACCAGTGACTTCACTTATGGAGTGCCTTAATAGAACACTCCCTCACTAAATTCTCTACACCACAGGGACCACCTTAAAACATTTAATTCTTAACTATTTCTTCTTTTATTTAAAAATATGACTAACAAAACTCAATAACCCAAAACATGATGTGACTATTCAATATTCCCATGACAAAAACTCAATTATTACACTGAATTTAACACAAAAAAGTGCATGTTGAAGAAAAGAGTGACTCTTCTATTTATACAACCTTTGAGTTCTCTATAGCTCTGTCCAACCTACCTGCCATGACCACCTTTTCTAGATTGGGATTTGACTTGTTGAGGGAATCCAACCCAAAGGGGATTTTCTACTTTATGATACGACTCGATCTCTTTCCTTCCACCACCATAATCAAACCCAACCAAAGACTTGTCTTTATAAGATCAAAGAAATGAGATTATATGAGAAAGATCGAACTGTCTCATGCATATTATCCTAAAAAATTAGAATCAAAACGATCAAAATCAAATCAATCTTGTATGTATGTCATTGTTGGAGTCCGTACAATGGTATAAAACGATATTGGCCTTTAAATCCTTGGATCGAGCGAAATCCAAATCCAAATGAAAAAGCATTCATTTACATGTACATCGATTCAATTACCACCGGTGTCACATTTCCCACACCTCACCAAGTTGAACATGGGCTCCGCCCCAGGCCTGTGAAGTATATAAGATTTAACAAAAATTGAAAGGTCAAGTGTGCCAATTCCAAATTTGTATAATTTTGTATCATTTCACGATGTGGACAGACGTGCCAAATTGTTATCGATTCTCTTCTAACATCAAATCTATAGGATTTTAACTCTTCACCAAAATGACCTCAATCTCTCACACGACCCGCTTCTCAAATGTGTATGAAGGGTAGGTAGTTTATTCAAGCAAATTCATACGATAGTTATTAAAATCGTGGTGTTTGCTATCAAACAAAAATTTTGACCCTTGCCTGGTGTCTATAAGCCGACCCTTCATACTTTGATGGTGGTAGTTACAAATCTGTGACGATAATAAAAAGAATGATTAGGCAGTGGAAATTTATTGCACTCTCTCTCACACATAATGGTAGTTTTTCTATTTAGTGGCTCCCTTTCCATGACAAATCAAGGCTTATCAATCAAAACGGTGGCTACAAACTCACTCTTCAATTTGACCACATTGTAAGACTTTTATTCACATGGGTAGAAATATATCAACTCCAACAATCCAAATTATCTTCGATTTGTCCCACAATGTTAGATACCACATGTAAGTGCATGATTTACATTTGGCTGCTCTATACTTCCCTTTCAAACCTTTCCTTTTGATTTTCCTTGATTTCGATTTGGCGTTCCCACTTTATATTACAACGGTGGCAACTCAATTCGATGAGAGCAACATGTGTTATGGGTCATTCATTCACCTTTCATTTTGGACTAAATCTTTGGCAACATATCACCCTTTTTAATATGTTAGTGTCTCTCGCATAATCGAGGCCGCTATACTCTTTATTTTCAACATCTTCTATCCAATGAATGTGCAGTCTTTGAGTTACTTCTCTGATCATAGATATTTCTTAGCTCCTTCACCCATTTCTTTGGTTTTTCATCAACGTGAATGAGAAAGAGTGGAAACCAATTTACCTGACCCTGCCAATTTTGGCCTTTCTGGGATTTCATCTGTCCCTCGTTGTGAACCAAATAATATAAAACTCAACATGTCCCTATTATTATTATTATTATTCATTAATTCCCAAGACACAGTATGCAACGAATGTGTTTGGTTTTTGCATATATTTTCTTTACATAATGGCAAAAATATTCATACTCTATGCATTCAAATGCTTGAAAAAAACTTACTTATTTGTCTTTTTATTTTGGTACGTAGCTAACCTTTATTATTTCAGTTCCAATGGAATTTTCCATGTTCATCTTCATATGGGTAGGTTGTGTCATCTTCAACCCAAGATTTTTTATTTCCACGTGTAATATCCCTAGTTATAATCCCCACAATTATAATGTAATTGTGCAAATATTAATTAGGATGGTGAGACAATATGGTTGAGCGAGATAGCACCTATTGATTAATATGGCTAAGGGACGAATTGTGTATTTTGTATGTTAAAATAATTAATAAATAATAATCCTTGGTTGTTGATCTGGATTATTTTTGGCAAAAAATGAGAGCGGAGATATAATAAAGAAATGTACAGAGATATATCAATAATATAATAGAGATATAACCATAAACACAGAGATACAATAATACACAATTTCTATTAATGAGCGAAATGTACAAAACTATAGAAATACAAAGTGAAAGACTCACTAGAATGGTGACAGCTTATCTTTGAGAAGAGATGTAATGGCTATGCTCATTCGCATGATGATGATTGTTACAATGAGGCTCCAAAGTCCTTTTTAACATAAATAAAATCCAAAACCCTAACCTTGGAAGATGAAAATCCAACAATTTTGTGGACCCCGTTTTGGGTAGTTTGGTGTATCAACTTCCCGGGGGTGTAACTTTGGCATATGTTCTTTGTTTGGGGTGCATGATAGCTCGTTAGAAAGGTATCGACAAGGAGCTTCATTTTGGGGGCTCAATCAAAGCCTTTTCTTGTCATTTAGATGTCCAATCATGAAAAAACATCGTTTAGTCCCTCAAAATGGCCCTAAAATTTTAGGACCCGAAAAACTGTTAAAAATAGTAAATTGCCAAAAAACTATTTTGAGCCAGTTGGAATAGATGGGTGGCCACCGATATCCACCTGTATCAATCCTTCTTCCTTAGGAATAAATACTCTCCATTGTGTTGAGTTCCCAAGGAGAGGGGAAAGTGTTTGTTGAATCTGAATCTTGGTGAGTTGCTTGCCTTGTTGGAGAAGTTGCATTGCTTAGCTTGTTGATGGTTGTCACGAACCTATTATTGGTGGGGTTGAATCTGTTCAACCAACCTATTATATATTGGCTTTATTGGGAAGTGTGTAGGCACCATTGTAGGTGAAGAAACAATATATTCTTTCTCTTCTGCAATCTACTTATGTTGGATAGAAAGGTCTTGGGCCAAGGCTGCAGTGGTTACAGTGTCTATCTGTTCACCTTTTAAGAAAATTGTGAAGAGGATGAATTTTGCAGTATGAGAGATTACCTTGCAACACTGATTTGGTGGGACAGTAGTCAGAACTACCTCTGGTGTCCTATAGAGATGACCCCCCAGAGTAATAATGACACTACAGGGTCGAGACTCATAAATAGCATGGCATTTCCACATAAATGGTTGGCCCAAAAGAACATCACATACATATAGTGGGGAAACATCACATAATACCTCATCCTTGAAGGGATGGATGCCGTATGAAAATCGACATTGCTAGTTGACACGGAGATCTCGTCCCTGGAAAAGCCACCCGATGTTGTATGGTTGTGGGTGTGGTGTTGTCAACAATCTGAAATGTTTGACGACCTCTGCTAAGATGAGGTTGTTTTGTCTTTTTCTATCATCAATAAAATGCAGTGGGGTTCCCTTCACCCACATCTGTGAATGAAAAAGGTTCTCCCCCTCTTTAGGATCTGCCGATTCTTCTGTTTGAATTGTTGCAATCGCGACAATAGCAGTGGAGTCTACGTTGGTGATTTGTCTTCTCCCATTATTTTATGAATCATATTATGAATCAGGGTTCGGCTCCTTTTCTTTGGTCTCGTCCACCAATGATTTTTTTGAGCGACATTCATCAATGTTGTGCCAGGGGCGTTTGTGGAAATCGCACCACTTTCTAGTTTCCTTCATCTTTCCATTACCCTTACTTTCTTGTGGCTTGGACTAGTTTTCTAGAGGCTGGTTGTTAGGGTCATCTTTACCATACTTTGGTTGTTGCAGATTTGCAGACCCAAACTCCCGTTTGTTTGGTGCCTAAATTTCTACTCGATTTTGACAACATATCAATAGTCAGTTCCGAGTGATGATATGTCCAGGAAATCCATTTCAATTTGGATGTACCTATGCAGGTCCCCACGGTATTTCAGAACAAGATATCAATCGGAGTCTTTGATACCCATCTTGGTGCGCAAGGTATCGAAATTATTTGTGAACTCTGACACTATTTTACCTCTATCTTGTCGCAGTGTGGTCCATTTCATGTATTGTTCATCATAGTTACCAACAGGGTAATATTGTTCCTTGACTGCATCCACAAAAAAATCCCAAGTGGGCTCGACCCCATATATTCCATACTCCTCTATGGAACTTTTCTCCCAGTAAGTTTCCCACCAATGTTTGACATGGGGCGGAGCCTTAAGGAGTGAAAAGGTGATCTTTTCCTTGTCGAAAAAATTGTGAACAGAGAAATAACCTTATAGTAGATTTAACCATTTTTCTAGGGAATCCGCATATATATGACCTTGAAATATGGGAATATCAAAATTAACCTGTACCTTGAAAGGAGAGGTTCCTCCAAAGTGTCTGATTGATGAAGATGTGCATGTTGTTATCAGTAGGCATTTAAGGATGTGGGAAAAATTCTCCATCATTTCGTCCCTCTGTCGCATGAGGGATTGCTCAAGCAACAAATTAATAGAATATTTTGTTGTCATATTTATTTTCTTTTGACATGGAGGGTTTCTTGGGCATGCAAGATCGATTTTCCTCGAGAGATACAAGCTCAAGACCAAACTTGCTATACTTGGACCTCATCAAGGACATGCACTGAAAAATGATCAAGAGCATCCTGCTTTGATACCATTGATCCAGATTATTTTTGGCACGAAATGGGAGAAGAGATATAATATAGAAATGTATAGAGATATATCAATAATGTAACATAGATATAACCATAAACATAGAGATACAACAATACACAATTTCTATTAATGAGTGAAATGTACAAAACTATAGAAATACATAGTGAAAGACTTGCTAGCATGGTGGCAACTTATCTCTGAGAATAGATGTGATGGATATGTTCATTTGCATGAATATTATTGTTAAAATGAGGCTCCAAAGGCCTTTTTAACATAAATAAAATTCAAAACCCTAACCCTGGAAGATGAAAATCCAACAATTTTGTGGACCCTGTTTTGGGTAGTTTGGTGTCTCAACTTCCCGGGGGCGTAACTTTGGCATATGATATTTGTTTGGGGAGCATGATAGCTCGTTGGAAAGGTATCGATGAGGAGATTAATTTTTGGGGCTCAATCAAAGCCCTACACCAACATTGAGGTTCCCGATCATTAAAAAACATCGTTTAGGACCTCAAAATGCCTCGGAAGTTTAGGACCCGAAAAAACTACTAAAAATAGTAAATTGACAACAAATTATTTTGAGCGAGTTGGAATAGATGGGTGGCCACCGATATCCACTGGATCATCTGCAGTACAAGAGATACAGTAATGATGGGGGGCTATGATTCCATAAGAGAGGGGGCTAAAGAGGGGTCCAAGGGGTTACCCATTTATATTAATTCATCAATTTCATTATTAATGTTTATCGACCTTTGACATATCAATTTCATCAACTATATTATTAATGTAAGAGTGGTAGGTGAGAAAGGTCAAATCACCCTATTTATGACAACATGAGTTGAGTACAACCACTTTTTGGGAAAAGTGTGAGTCAAGCTTGCATGAGAAGAAAAGAAAATTCAAGTTCATTCTTGGGGCAACTTTTCATGTTGCCTTTGGAGAGCAAGAGGAGGGTTGAGTACTGGAAAAAGGGCACCAACCATGTTATTCTTAAGGAAAACCATTGTTGGGCTGATTTTTATGTTGAAAATGAGGTTGTAGGCCTGTTATGGAGGTTGCATGCCTACAAGTGACATTTCATGTTGAGGAAATGACTCAAAAGCCTTGGGAAGGCTATGTGAACACTCCTGGAACAATAGAGAACTCTTAGAGTCCCCAACTATGATATTTCCTAGCCAAATAAGTGCACTCGAGCCCTAGAGGGAAGTGGGAAGGCTCAAGGGATTGTGTGGTAGAAAAGGGGGATCTCATTCGTTGGGTTGTGCAAGTTGAGGGGAAAGAGAGCATTGGTGGATTGGAAATTGATTTGGAGTAGAACTTGGGTAATGGGTTGTTGAATTATGGAGAGTGGAAAGCCAAGAGAGCCATACCTCCTTGTGGACTCATAGCCTCACCTCGGGGTTGGCTTGTTGTTGAGATTTGGAATAGCAATCCCATGGCTGGGAGGATTATCCCATGTACATAGCCATTTGGTTCAACAATTCAAGATAATTTTCCATTTTATTTACATGCTTATTTCCACTGTGTATAAATGTTAATTTGAATGTTGTTTCCATGTGTTTGTATGGTTGCATTCTGGTTTTTATATATCTTGTTATTTGCATGAAATAGTTAACATGTGTCTGTTATTGCTTTTATTGTGTAAACAAAAATTTGTATGGGTTATCAAGTATGGGTTCATTACAAGTGGTATCAGAGTTATAGGTTACAACACTACGCCTCTAGGGCCTTATACAACACAAATAAAGTTATTGTCGTGTTTTTGTTTGGAGAAAAGTTTTGGTTTGATCCAAATCCCCATTTTTTTGGTATATATATCAGTGGAAAATCATCATGGGTATGTCAATCATTGGGATTTAGCAAGAGGTATTTGGTCCTAGAGGTTGAAATAACCAAATTTGTAGCAATCACACAGGGATTTGGGGGAGAAATTGAGTTTGTCGAGCTAGAGAAATCGAGGTCAAAACCCCTCAAATTTTTTATTTTTGTTTTCATATTTTTATTACAGAGGTCGACTTGGTTGAATTGGTGGTCAAATGCAACTTGCAAGGGTCGAATCAAGTCAAAGGAGACAATTTCAGGGGTTTTGCGATAGTCTCAAGCTTGAAAAATGAAATTTTGACTAAGTATGAAGATGTTTTTGAGTCATCGATACACTATGTATCAAAGAAGAAAGGAGATCTTCGTCGATACATCAACGAGGGAAGAACTTTGGAAATTGTCGAAAGAGAGAAAAAAGGAGTTTCGATGACAAAAATGTTTTCTTTTTCGATACATCGGCGAGAAAATTGTTTTCTTCGTTGATACATCGGCGAGAAAAGAGAATTGTTCGCTAAAACATTGAAGGAAAATAAGCTTTCGGTCGCTAACAAAGGAAGCATTTCGGTGGAAAATAAGTTTTCATCACTGAAGTGTCAGCAAAAATATGATGTTTTTTCATTGGTATGTTGGCGATAAAAATATTTCCATCACTTATACACCAGTGAAAGGATGATTTTTTCATCATTGATACATCAGCAAGAGGATGTGGATTCATTGTCAGTATCTCGGCAAGACAGGTGATTTTTTTGGGCACAAAAGGAGTATTTTAACTCAGATTTGGATGAAATTTTAGGAGTCTGTCTGAAGTGAAGAGGACTATAAGAATGATAGTGAGGCCCATTGTCTAATTTTGCTTCCGTTTTTCAAAAAATGCAAAATAGGGACTTTTGAAGTTGTGGATCATGCATGGTAACTAGGGCCCATATGAGGGTGAAAATTGTATAGACAAATCAAAAAGCAGGAATGAAAATAATCATTTGGCCTCCCAGCAAAATTCAAAAGGGTGTGGAGTGTAGATGCTAAAATAGGGTAAAATCCACTATCTTTGGGTGCATTAGGGTGATTTTGAAAACTTCTGAGGAAGAAAAGGGAACCCAAATGACCTATTCAAAAAAAAATTGTTTACTCAAATTTTTATCTACTCATCAATATAAACAACTTTGTCTTGAAGAGATTTGTGTTAATTCTACTATGTTTGGGAGATAGCCATTTTTGGCTGAAAATTCAAGTCTAGAGGAAATGCAAAAGGACAAAATTTCCAAATCTAGATTGATGTAGAAGTCAGGTGGAGTGTTAGATTATAAATCTGAGAGTTATTGTGTATTCAAAATCATGAATACTATTAGTGCTTGATATAAAAAAATTATGGTTCTCACCCTATTTTTCTCTACAAAAGGCAGAATTTAGGCCTTGAGATTTTTGGTACCAATAAAACAAATGCAAAAAGGGGTGAAACTATGGATTTCATAAGGCCATAAATTTCAGCTCAAAAATTAAAATAAGGTGTGAGTATATGCTAGCAACCGGTCCTCTCGACGACACGGTCGCTCTCACCAGGACCTTCTCTTTTTCTCAGGCCCGAAGAGTTACAACGTACTCTTCCACTCCACTCGGGAACCTCTTACCCATAGTATGCTTCTCGGCGATCCTCCCTTCGGACTTCGAAAGATCGGGCTTCACGGATTCGCGAACCTTACGCACTGATCCCGTATCACTTGAACCGTCGAACCCCGAGTACCGATAGTCAACAGTCAACCTCGGGATATCACCACTTGCGACGTCAATGCTTTGGATTACCAAAACCCCGAGTGCCCAGGTGTCGATTTCCCGACGTGAAGCCACCTGGACTCCACTCACTACCGAGCCCCACGCTGCCACGTCAACCTCGGGATTTCGTGGATCGCGGATCCACGATATAAGTGTTCTTGTGGTTGGAAACCCCGAATGCCGAAACTCCGATACTCCGGATTTGTGCCACCTGTCCCTCCGACAATCGACGGCTCCTACTAAATTGGGAAATCGTGATTCGGGAGTTCGCACCTCCTGATGCACAAGGTCACAGCCCTTGCAAAACCCCGGGCTCCGACTCCTCAGGATCTTGCGCCACGTGCCCCGTCCAGATCAACGGTTCAGAATGCTTCGGGGAATCGCGACTCGCGATTCTACGAGGTGTGAGTCCTCACCTTGCCAACTCCCGAATGCCAAAACCCCAAAGTCCGATGGACTTGGGTTCTTTCTCACCTGTGCTTACGGGCTATTCCCCACGCAACTCCTCCACGATCTGACGGTCCTCGAGATTTCGCAAAACTTCCCTTGGATCACAAGTCGTCGATTCTCTTCCTCTTGAAAATCCTCCAGCTTCCAACTTTTCCTTGGTTCAATCTCTCCCGGGCCTGTTCCTGAGATTCTTGCAAGGAACTATCCCTCCTGAGATTTGTCTCTCTCTGACTCCTTCAGAGATTTCTCACGTTCTTCCAGTGCTCGACTTCCAACAGCTCTCAAAGTGTTGAAACCGTCTAGACCTGTGCAATCCTGCTAACACAGTCCAGTCCTCCTTCTCTCAGACTCGGATCTGAGACTTCAATTCGACCTGCACTCACCTGCACGGCTCGAACAACCCAACGTAACCCTGGGCAACAGAGAACAAAGTTCAAATACTCAGCCTCCTCAACGCACTCTATGCGGAGGAATTCAACTGCACTCTATGCAGGAATCTCCGGGCTTAAGCAGAGAATCAATTGAAACTCATTCCCTCATTCTCTCAGGTTTCGAACCTGATAAGCAATCACATACGCAGCATATAGAAGGTAAGCATAAAAAGAAGCAAACATGCACAAGCACAATATCAACAGCACATAGAGGTCAAACACATCCATGGAATTGAATCACAGCTTTCCTATTAATTCAATATATGTACATGGGGTCTCTTCACAAGCTCTCTACTCTGTTCTTTCTTTCTCTTCTAATGTTGAATGATCCAATTGCTAATGATACCATGATACAAGGGAGGGTGTCTATACTCCGTTTTCCCTCTCGAAAGCTAAAACTGTCTAATCTACAGTTAATT
Source organism: Picea engelmannii (assembly GCA_009831015.1). Taxonomy (NCBI): domain Eukaryota; kingdom Viridiplantae; phylum Streptophyta; class Pinopsida; order Pinales; family Pinaceae; genus Picea; species Picea engelmannii. Next base: position 305,410 of record ML780503.1, on the reverse strand, counting down.
CCTATCTACCAGCATTAAACTATTAAATGCCTTCCTATCTATAATATATTACAAGTGCGCCCGGCTTTGAATGTCTTCATTTAAAATGACAGCGCAACAAATCTCCAAAGTGATTCAAAAATTGTATGTGCTGGCGCTGTCCAGCTGTTCCTTTACCTCCGCGCGCTGGCTCGGTTGATCAAAATGTGGATGCTCCTGCATCATACTCTTCGGCTCAAAAGATTTCATGGGCTCCTGTCCATGAGCTCCTGTACAGTCTGCCCATGTTTCAAAATCATTGCTTCTGTCTCCCAGCTGGCATCCTCCACTGGGTGATCTTTCCATTTCACCAGGTATTCAAAATACTGCTTTCTCCTGGTCTTCTTCCCTGCCCTTTTATCCAGTATGCACTCCATCTCAGGCTTCTGTGCAACTGGTAACTGCTTCTGCCACTCTACCACTGGTTCCTCAACATTTCCAGCTCGTACATCTTCGGCCTTATATGGGTATAAATCCGAAATATTGAAAATCGGAGATATTCCAATGCCCTCTGGCAACTCAAGCTCATATGCGTTCTCGCCAAATTTCCTCAGGATTCGGCACGGCCCAATTTTCTTCATCTTGAGCTTGTTATATGTTCCCCTCGGGAACCTTTCTTTTCTCAGGTGCGCCAGAACCATGTCTCCCACTTCGAACTGAAGCTGCCTCTTCCTCTGGTCGGCTCTGCGCTTATACTCCTGATTCGCCTTCTGCAGTCGCTGCTTCACCTGTGTGTGAAGTTCCTGCATTGCCTCAACGAATTCTTCAGCCCTCGCGCTGCTAGTTTCAGCCTGTTCTAGCTCCCTAAGCTCATACACTCCTCTTGGCTGTGTCCCATACAAAATCTGAAATGGGCTCTTACCTGTACTCCGATTCACAGAATCGTTGTACGCAAACTCTGCCTATGGCAAGATCTGATCCCAACTGGTGTGATGCTTCGTCACCAGACTTCTCAACAGATCTCCCAAGCTTCTGTTGACCACTTCTGTCTGCCCATCTGTCTGCGGATGGTAAGCAGAACTTAATGCTAAATCAGTCCCCAGTTTCTTCCATAGCGTCCTCCAAAAATGACCTATGAACTTCGTGTCTTGATCTGAGACTATGCTCCTCGGCAATCCATGCAATCTTACAATCTCTTTGAAAAATAAATTGGCAATGTGGGTTGCATCGCTCGTCTTATGGCACGGAATGAAATGTTCCATATTCGAGAACCTGTCCACCATGACAAAGATGGAATCAACTCCTCGTTGTGTCCTCGGTAAACCCAACACAAAGTCCATGCTAATGGCGTCCCATGGCCTTTCGGGTATAGGCAACGGCTGATATAACCCAGCATTCTATTTCCGGCCCTTCGCATGTTGACATATCCTGCACCTGTCAACAAATCGCTTAACATCTGCACGCATGCCTAGCCAAAAATAAGATTCGCTCAGCTTGGCGAATGTTTTGTCATGCCCGAAATGACCTGCTATTCCACCGCTGTGCTTTTCTCGTACCAAATTCTCTCTCATAGAGCAATCTGGAATGCACAGTTGATTACCCTTGAATAGAAATACATCCTGTATCAAGAAATCTATCCACGGGCTCCTATCCCTGAGCACCGGATTCTCGGCTGCTTCATAAGCTTCCCCGAAATCAGCATCACCTGCATACATATCCTTCAGGTTTTCAAAACCCAAAGTCTTGACCCTGAATTTCTGCAGCAATAAACATTTTCGATTCAAGGCGTCAGCTACCTTATTAGCAGTCCCCAAAATGTGCTTTATGACAAAGGTGAAATTCTGCATATATTCGACCCATTTCGCATGCTTCTGATTTAGCTTCTCTTGCTGACTCACAAACTGTAACGCATGATTATCACTGTACAACAAAAATTCCTTGGGTATTAAATAATGCCTCCACTTCTTCAATGCTTGTATGATGGCATAGAATTTCTTATCGTATGTGGAGTACTTTATCTTTGCATCATCCAGCTTCTCGCTGTAGTATGCCACAGGTCTGTCATCCTGACTCAAGACCCCTCCAACAACATATCCACTGGCATCACACTTCACCTGGAAGGTCTTCTGAAAATCTGGCAACACTAATACTGGTTGCTCCGTTATCTTCCGCTTCAACAGATTGAAGCTCCTTTCAGCCTCCGCTGTCCACTGAAAAATTTTATGCTGCTTTTTCACAGTGTTCATCATGGCGACACTGACTCCACTAAAATTTCGAATGAATTTCCTGTAGAAGCTTTCCAAACCGTGAAAGCTCCTTACCTCAAAAACATTTCTCGGCGATGGCCAATTCCTGATCACCTCTACCTTTTCAGGATCCATCTTCAATTCATTTGCCGAAATAACAAACCCCAGATATATGAGTTCTGTCTGCATAAATGAGCATTTTTTTTAAATTGATCAGCAGCTTCTCCTGCTGTAACCTTCTCATCACAATGGCCAAATGCCTCAAGTGTTCAGCTCTAGTCTTGCTGAAAATTAAAATATCATCCAGGTATACCACCACAAATTTGCTAATGAATTCCCGTAGGACTTCATTCATCAGTCTCATAAAAGTGCTTGGCGCGTTTGTCAACCCAAACGGCATGACCAGCCATTCGTACAAACCCTCGTTTGTTTTGAATGTTGTTTTCCACTCATCTCCCTCTCTCATCCGGATCTGATGATATCCTCTCTTGAGATCTATCTTGGAGAAGTAATTTGCCCCACTCAGGCAATCCATCAAGTCGTCCATCCTCGGTAGTGGAAACCTGTACCTGATGGTGATTTTATTGATCGCCCTGGAGTCTGTACACATCCTCCAGCCTCCATCCTTCTTCGGACTCAGTACTATCGGAACAGCACATGGACTCAGACTCTCTCTCACTAGTCCCTTGCCCTGCAGATCCTGTATTTGCCTTTTGACTTCCTCATTATCTTGAGGTGTCAACCTGTATGCTGCCTTATTTGGCAAACTTGCTCCGGGTATGAGGTCAATGTGGTGACTCACACTCCTCATTGGTGGCAACGAACGAGGTAGTTCGTCCACGATGATATCAGCGAACTCTCCAAGCAGTTC
>ML780503.1:289180-301921 GCA_009831015.1 Picea engelmannii | reverse complement strand
GGTACGCTTCCTCTACTGTTCGGATGGTGGCCATGCTCAATTCATCCTGAATGTCATACCTAAGACCATTCAGGTATCTTGCCACCTTTTCGTCATCACTCTCCCGATGACCAGCTCGAATGTTGAGCCTGTAGAACTCCTCGGTGTATTCTTTCACCGTCATCATCTTCTGCCTCAGGTTCTGCATCCGCCTGAACAGAGTGATCTGATAGTCTCTGGGGATGAAATTTCTTTCATCTTAGCAATCATCCTGTCCCAGCTCTTTATCTTCTGTTTTCCCTTGGAACGTCTGTCTGCCTGCAGCTCGTCCCACCATAAGGCTGCGTGTCCTTTCAATTTAGTGACAGCATGCCTTACCTTCTTGTCTTCTTCGATATCTTCATAATTGAAGTAGGTGTCGAGCGCTTGGATCCAATCCAACAACTCTTCTGCATCCAGGCTTCCCTCGTAAGATGGAATGTCCATCTTCACCTTTGCACTCATCCTTACGATAGCTTTGATTAATCGCTCATTGGCTGCATCTTCTGCTGCAAATCCACCTTGCGGTACAACATCAGCTTCGCCTTCAGAGTCACTCAGATCTCATGTATTTGCTATGTGCCTCTGCGCTGCTTCCATATCTTCCATTCTAGCACGAAGATTTCATATTTCACTCTCCATTTCTATGTTCTGTCCATGACTGCTTCTTTCCCTGGACACTTCCCTCTCCCCCTCTGGATCGGGTGATTGCCTACCTCTTCTCGGCGGCATTACGTCTTCTCTTCCTCTCTGCTACAGAAAACAGAGGAAACCTGGGCTCTGATACCACTTGCTAGCAACCGGTCCTCTCGACGACATGGTCGCTCTCACCAGGAGCTTCTCTTTTTCTCAGGCCCGAAGAGTTACAACGTACTCTTCCACTCCACTCAGGAACCTCTTACCCACAGTATGCTTCTCGGCGATCCTCCCTTCAGACTTCGGAAGATCGGGCTTCGCGGATTCGCGAACCTTACGCACTGCTCCCGTATCACTTGAACCAACGAACCCCGAGTACCGATAGTCAACAGTCAACCTCGGGATATCGCCACTTGCGACGTCAATGCTTTGGATTACCAAAACCCCGAGTGCCCAGGTGTCGATTTCCCAACGTGAAGCCACCTGGACTCCACTCACTCCCGGGCCCCACGCTACCACGTCAACCTCGGGATTTCGCGGATCGCGGATCCATGATATAAGTGTTCTTGCGGTTGGAAACCCCGAATGCCGAAACTCCGATACTCCAGATTTGTGCCACCTATCCCTCCGACAATCGACGGCTCCTACTAAATCGAGAAATTGTGATTCGGGAGTTTGCACCTCCTGATGCACAAGGTCACAGCCCTTGCAAAACCCCGGGCTCTGACTCCTCAGGATCTTGCGCCACGTGCCCCGTCCAGATCAACGGTTCAGAATGCTTCGGGGAATCGCGACTCGCGATTCTACGAGGTGTGAGTCCTCACCTTGCCAACTCCCGAATGTCGAAACCCCGAAGTCCGATGGACTTGGGTTCTTTCTCACCTGTGCTTACGGGCTATTCCCCGCGCAACTCCTCCACAATCTGACGGTCCTCGGGATTTCGCAAAACTTCCCTTGGATCACAAGTCGTCAATTCTCTTCCTCTTGAGAATCCTCCGGCTTCCAACTTTTCCTTGGTTCAATCTCTCCCGGGCCTGTTCCTGAGATGCTTGCAAGGAACTATCCCTCCTGAGCTTTGTCTCTCTCTGACTCCTTCAGAGATTTCTCACGTTCTTCCAGTGCTCGACTTCCAACAGCTCTCAAAGCGTTGAAACCGTCTAGACCTGTGCAATCCTGCTAACACGGTCCAGTCCTCCTTCTCTCAGACTTGGCTCTGAGACTTCAATTCGACCTGCACTCACCTGCACGGCTCGAACAACCCAACGTAACCCTGGGCAACAGAGAACAAAGTTCAACTGCTCAGCCTCCTCAATGCACTCTATGCGAAGGAATTCAACTGCACTCTATGCAGGAATCTCTGGGCTTAAGCAGAGAATCAATTGAAACTCATTCCCTCATTCTCTCAGGTTTCGAACCTGATAAGCAATCACATACGCAGCATATAGAAGGTAAGCATAAAAAGAAGCAAACATGCACAAGCACAATATCAACAGCACATAGAGGTCAAACACATCCATGGAATTGAATCACAGCTTTCCTATTAATTCAATATCTGTACATGGGGTCTCTTCACAAGCTCTCTACTCTGTTCTTTCTTTCTCTTCTAATGCTGATTGATCCAATTGCTAATGATACCATGATACAAGGGAGGGTGTCTATACTCCATTTTCCCTCTCGAAAGCTAAAACTGTCTAATCTACAGTTAATTCCTATCTACCAGCATTAAACTATTAAATGCCTTCCTATCTATAATATATTACAAGTGCGCCCGGCTTTGAATGCCTTCATTTAAAATGACAGCGCAACAAATCTCCAAAGTGATTCAAAAATTGTATGTGTTGGCGCTGTCCAGCTGTTCCTTTACCTCCGCGCGCTGGCTCGCTTGATCAAAATGTGGATGCTCCTGCATCAGTATATCTGTTGGAAAGGTAATATAAAGGAAACATGGAAGAAGGATTGAATTCTCAAATAGATCATATGGTTAATATATAAACCTGCAGGAAAAAGGGCAATTGAGCTTTGTGAACCATCAAATTGTTCAAAATGAAGATTTTCCAAATAGCATCCATCTTGGAAAAAAAAATCCAGATGTTGCAGGTACAAGCAAGATGTCAATAATGGGTAAGAAAGAGTTCATATACTCGTGATAGTGCCTATGTAGAGGTATATAGTTACATCTGAAAGTGCAATAGGCTAGTAATGGAGAGAGATTGAATTATAATAGCAAGATAGTGTTGATGAGCAAAGGAACAATCGAGGAGAGCATGTTATGTCAAGAGATTATTGAATGGATGATGAGGGAGCTTAATCATTAGGGGGGGCGAATGGAAGTACAAAGTTGGGAATTATGCAGAGGTATTGGATGATTCATCAATAAAAAGTATTGATGATGTAGGTTGTCTACTATGGAATAAAGACAAGTTACAATAAGAAGAAGGGAAATAACTTGATCTTGTAGATGACACATATTATAAACTAGAAAATTCATTTGAGCACCTAAGTATTTATTACTTGCAAGAAAATGGCATGGAAGCATAGAAAAGCTTGTGAAAGTTGGTTGAGAGAATAGAGAGCTACAGGGAAAGTAATGAAAAGTGGATAAAGAACTCAAAAGGAGTAGAAAAAAAGAATTATTATTCAGCTACTATATAGTTTGAATAAATTGCAAAGGCATATCAAAAAGGATTCTCACATAGGACATGAAGCCAATAGGTGAATAATGTCATTATCATGCACAAGGAGTTAAGGAGGAATCCATAGCCTTGAAGGTAGAAATGTAGTGAAGGATGCAAGGCTTGCTACAAAGGAGAACAAGGATCTTAGGAGGTTATGTGTGAATCATCTCTATGTGCAAACATAAGAATGCCTAGAAAAAGGGTTGCTAGTTATGAATTGGCAACTATGGTTGAAGTATTTTAGGGCAAGAAAGAAATCCAATTTTGTTATCAGAGTGCACAGTGGAAGCAAGGTATAAGTACAAATAATTCAAGGGATAAAATAAAAGTTGTTATTCACTTCAAAGTGCCAATGACAGAATGATATGAATTACATCATTCCAATGTGTTGGAAGTTTCTAGAAAGGTAAAGTTGGAACATGATTTCCTAAGTGGAGGCAGTGGCCAATTTGAAATATTGGATAAAATTACAAAATGACCAAGTGGGCCTCGGTTAGAACATGTTCATACCAAGGAATAGTAGTGCACATAATTGTAGGGATCTAGTAGGATTGAAGTACAACTACATGGAGTGCAAGAATCTAGAAAATATATGTGATGTACTTTATACTAGAAGAGATATGATGCATATAGTAAATATAGAATTCATGTGCATTAGTTAGCATGATGATATTGAATGCTTAGTTCATATTAATGTGCATTAGTGCATGCAGGAATGCTTGGGCATACATGTGGCATGCTTGCAGACTGAGATTAGTTTGTTGTTATATATATGAAATAATGATGTTATGATAATTGAATATGACTAATGATGGACATATATATGCAAGAAGATGTTTTTATATCTTTCCTTCTCAAATTGAGAACAATGTAACCTTCGAGAAGGAAGACACCACATGACATTGGTGAAAGAAAAATGTACATCCTAAGGAAACATGTTTGTATTAATGAGTCCATCATGGTTTCTAAATGCCAATATAGTGTAGTCAAGGAGATTGTTGTGTAACAATGCATAAATTCCATATATTGAGATAGGTAGTAAACTATAACATTCATTGTAAATCCATGAGATGAAAGTAGCCAAAGAATCTCCAATGATTATTTAGGTCACTAAGTTCCAATATTCCAAAGGAAAACAAGGATATCTCACTTAGAGAAAGACCACCATTAGAGTGTAATATGTATTGGGGCTGAATTTTGTCTATCACAGTGTCATAAATAACACAAATCCATCTAAAAACCAAATCCCATTGCTTAGAACTTGTGATATGTTCATTTTAGCTTCAAACCCACATCTGACTATAATGCTTGCATTGGTCAAGTTTCATATATTTTGCATTGCCAACATGGGATAAGAATGGTGCACTCTTGATATTCCTCCTCATCATGCATAGCAAATAAATAAAGAGTACAAATATCAAACCCCAACCAAGTTCTATGCAAACAAAACAAGCCACCATGATTCATGGCATGAATACACGTGCTTGTTTTTCTTAGTTATCAAGGTTGCAACTGTAATACCCCTAGGTGGTAACTGTGTATATACACTAGTACAAAATGAGTAATTTGTTTCTAAAATAAAATCTAAAATTTGGATATATACGACTATTTTTGAGTCGGTGACTAATAGTAGCAAATTTGCGGTCTCTTTTCCCTCAAGTAACTTTTAGTCGTATCTAACTTAGTCGTTAATTGGTTGACTTGATTCATCATCTTGTAATATATTTAATCATTTATTTGGTCATTAATTGTCACCATTTTGTAGTACATTTACTCAATTATTTGGTCATTAATTGTCACCATTTTGTATTACATTTACTCGTTTATTTGGTCATTAATTGTCACCATTTTGTAGTACTAGTTAAATTATTCATTAATTGTTGTCATCATGTAGCATATTTATTAGTTTATTTGGTCATTATTTTTTATCATTTTTACTTGTATCTTTAATCGCGTTATAAATCACTATGCAAATAGTATAATCCTAGTCCCTTGTAACACGACTAAAAAATAGTAGTATCTTTGGTTTATTAGTTTCATATTCATTATATTTATTACTAATTTAGTAGTTTTATATTCATTTTATTTTCTTTCATCAGTATTATTCAATATAAATTAATTTGATGTGAATAATTTAAAAAACAATTCATACAATGTTGATGTTGATCTAATATCAATGAAACAAATTATATACTTAAACAATAAATAAGATTTTATATATGCAGTTGAATCAGTGGAAATAAATCAAATTTATATAAACATGTAAACTTGCAGCATTAATTAACAATACTATAAATAATATCAAGTATAAACATATATATTTGAACCACATAAATATTGTATATAAAAAATATGAAAAGTCAAGTACTATCACAATAAATTTGAGTTTCCAACTGAATATCCAATAATAGATGATGGTCATTGATCATCTAATCGATGACAAAAAATGTCTCCATTATACTCTCAACAACATCAAGCTTTGGGACAAGTACATGAAAATCATCTACATCGATGACTTTTCCAAATATTTCAACAACTACCCATGAGTTAAACTTCCTTCCTTCAGACCTCCCCACGATGGTAACCATAGGTTGAGGAATTTCAATAGGTGGATTATCCTTCTCCATCATTGTAGTCATTGCCTTGTAGGAAAGGTTGTGGACTATAGACCTAGAAAAAAATATGGATCCAAAGTGAGACTTCTTGAGGATCGAACTTGATAGCATGTTCTAAAAAAGATAGAAATTAATAATTTGTTAGAACATTATGGATTATATGTTATTTTTAACCAAAACAAATAATGGCAAAACTAATTGTATACTCAATAATCTTATTTACACAAAAAAATTCAAACGATTCCTAAAACAAAGAGCCTATGTTTTCCAGGATGACATTTAAAATGGCATACTACCATAGTATTTGTATCAACATTTAGTGTCATAAATTCATATTTTGTCTTTGAGAAACATATTTCCCATGATAAACCTCGACACATAGACAAATACAAGTTTTTTTAAGGAATGTCAAACATGAATGGTTCTTCCCAATTATGAATGGATTTTGTAATCTCCACATCCATGAATAAGTTTTCATTCTTATCTTTGGGGAAAATGTCAATTGTCTTAACATAATACCTTACTTAACCAATCATCAATTCATAACATCGAAAAAAAACATGATCATTCACTACTACTAACATCCTACTTGATGAACATTATAGAAAGTATCAAATTGACTCAACAAACAAGATGTTTATATGTAAGAAAAAGGTCAAAACATAGGTTCTTAGTATATTTGACATTAAAAATTCTTGATATCATATGGGTTGAATGTATCTCCAACTTATTAGACCTTGTAATTTTAACATTTCAAGATATAATCATGTATCCTATGTCATTCAATTAAAATACAAGATGCACAAAATTTATCCTTGTACAAGGGCTAACAAGACCTGTCCTTATAACATACATAAAGACCCTACAAGGGCCCTTTTCTAAGAAGGAAAACTGAAATCTCCATGTGGTAGTTAAATCTATGATTCACTTCACCTAACACAACAATCTTAGTACAATTATGCTAGGGGATAGTTGGAAAAAATTCTGACAAATATCATCATCTAGTTGAAGACCAACTTTAGAGCACATTGTGTGATTTAGTCACTTACACATGTCATCCTGGATAATGTTAATATTACAAATGAATTTTTCAAAGAAAACTCACCTCTTAGTTAAAATAAACACATCACGAGTCAAGGGTGATTTATACAGAATGTAGAGAATTTGTTATAACTTATGATCCCATGTCATCAATTTGGGATTTAGTGTTTCCACATATTATTAAAACTGTGTAAATTAATCCATGTGATTAGGTATCATGTATAAAAATGTTTCCAGATTTCGATATGCCTAGTTATCTCTTGGACAATTACTTATTAGTTGACACCACTTAATAATAGATGATGCCTCCCATTTTTTTTTAAATGATACGTAATATGTTAGGCTTGAAACAAGATTTGCTCCACTTCTTGGTAAAATGGAATAGGTGAAAATGATGCTATCAATACACAGTCCAACCTCCATACTTTAAAAAGATACCTTCATGTTAATGTTTATCCTGTTGTCAAGTGCATTCACTCAATCCCGACATATCACATTACACTAACTATTTTTTCCTTGTTATTGGTATAGCTTGTTGGATATCCCCTTTCTTGCATAACTAATTTGAAACTTGTACAATCCAGTAGTAAAATAATCCCACGCCATAAGAAACTCTAAGAATCGCCATTGCAGGAAACTATAAAACTGATCACTACATGGATTAGATAGATAGTTAATCCTTCTCAAATATAAGTTGGTAGAAATTTGCATTTTGAAACCCTAAATACTACCCACCATGTCAAGTTACTTTGTTCACTTTTAAAATGTCATAATTAAAGAGAAAGTATAGAAATTTTGATTATTTGCACAAATGCACCTTGTAGATAATAATGCAATCAATTACTACTATTTTTTGCTTCAAATCCTTTTATCATAATATAATAATTGTGGTAAACTCTGATCTCTTTGGTAAAATGTCGTCTTTTGCAAGTGGTTATATTTTAAAAACCAAAAATAGCCTACAACATACTTGATATAGATGTAATATGTATGTATGAATGTATATTTGTTTATATAGGCTAGTGAGCAAAGTTGTTTTGGAACAAAGTACATGTGTATATAAGTTCTGGGCCAAAATGCCTGTGTGATATTAGACTAGAGAGCAACTATGTTGTAAGTCCAGTGAGCCTAGCATTGTAAATTGTAATCACAATTCCAATTGGGGTTTTTTGAAGAAGTTAGGATCTATGGAGTGAGAATTGCTTGGGTAGCTTCCCAAGGTGTGAATCATGGAGGGTACCTAGAGATTCCTTAGTGCAGTTGGAGTTCCTAGAGCTGCAGTGGTCTAATACTTCCTGGTCGACCTGTGTTGGAGCCTTGGAAGAGAAGTGGGACATCTTGAGGGACCGCGATGTGGAAAAGGGGGTACACTTCCTTGGGTTGTGTAGGTTGATGGGGAATGGGAGACTATAGATTGGAATTGCTGCTAGAATTTGGTACCTTGGCTAGAGAATACTTGGATTGTTTGGGAAACCATAGTTGGATTTAGGTAATATGTTACCTTGGTGGATTCATAGATCCATATCGAGGGTGATATGTTTCCAAGAGAGCCACAATACTGAGGTCTATGTCTGGGAGGAACGTCTGATATTTGTAGCCAATTGATGGAATTTCTAAAAGATAAGTATTTTGTTCTTTGTGATTATGTTAAAGGGTATATTGTTATGTTTTATGTTATCTTAATGTTGTGAATTGTATGATGGTGTTGCTATGGTTATATTCTACATGCTTGATTTAATGTAATTATGTGTGTGTATATCATATAGAACTAAGGATTGTTAGTATCATCTGTAGGATGTATTAGTACTCGTATGAGAAATGTGGTTATTATGGTAATAATTAATAGTTACTAGATTTTCTTACTCCGAGTACTTTGCATTTTGAATAGAGCACTACAAGATAGGACAACAAAAGGATGACATTTATTAATGTGGAAATTTGATTTTGACTTTGATGATTTAATGGCATTAATAGCTTGTTGCGGATTTTTACTGCTCAATAAGAATACTTTCCTTGACTGTGGTGGATTTAGTGACTGAGGATGGATTTAGTGAATGAGGTTTACTTGAAAGTTAGTTATGTATTAATACAAGGAAATTTTATGAAAACTTTAGCATATTGATAAGGTAATTATACAAACTCCTAAATTGTCAACCTTCTTGTTGAAAGAAGAGAAACTTATTTCATTTACTTTTAAGAAAGACATTTATGACTTTTTATGATGAAAGTTAGAACTTTTATAACCTTTTTCTTTCAACTTTTGAAAAAAATTCAATTTAAATCTTCTCAATATTTGGAAAGAGATTCCATTTACTCTTAACAAAAATATTTATGATTTTTAATAATAAAAGTTAGTACTTTCAAAACCTTTACTTTCAACTTTAGGAAAGACATTCAATTTAAATATTATCAAAGACAAACTCTTGGAAAGAGATTCAATTTAACTCTTATCAAAAACATTTATGACATCCCATTTACTCTTAGCAAAGACATTTATGACTTTTTATGATGAAAGTCACGACTTTCATAGCTTTTGCCTTCAACTTTTAGAAAGAGATTCAATTTAAATCTTATTAAAGAAAAACTTTTAGAAGTATATTCCATTTAAATCTTATCATACACATTTATAACATTGGATTTACTAAAAAAATAAATATTTATGACTTTGTATGATGAAAGTTAAGACTTACATAACCTTTGGTTTCAACTTTAAATTTATGACATTCGATTTATTAAAAAATATGACTTTCTATGATGAAAGTTAAAACCTACATAACCTTTTCTTTCAACTTTAAAAACGAGATTCAATTTAAATATTATCGGGGACAAATTTTTGGAAAGAAATTCCATTTATTAAAAAATAAACATTTATGACTTCCTATAATGAAAGTTAAGAATTTTATAACCTTTACTTTCAAAATTTTATAACCTTTACTTTCAACTTTAGAAAAGAGAATCAATTTAAATATTATTAAAGACAAACTTGGAAAGAAATTTTATTTATTAAAAAAAACAAAAATTTATGATTTTCTAAGTTGAGATTTTTATTGATTTCTAAGACCTGTGGGAGTGGGAGCGAAACCGGAGATTGTTGGAGCCATGGTTTTCAAAAAAAATTGAGCGGGAGACTAACCAGAGCAGCCATGGATGAAGTTCTAGCATGGTTACAACACTTTCTCGCCTTAACAGTGGTGATAAGATTTACCCATTTGTCTTTTTATAGTTTTGGTTCATGTTTCTTCATTTCTTCTTGACGCTTAGGGGTCTTTCTAGTTCATGGGTTCCAGTTATTTCTCTTTTTGGAAACTAGACCGGACTCCAGGTTACTTGTTACACTTGTTAACTTACTTCGAAGTTTGTTAGTAGTGCCTTTAAGTGGCATTTACTCCTGTCAGCATTATTTATTTTTGTTTTTTATCGAGGGAGGTGGGGTCTTATCCTTCCTTGATACATCTCGTTTTCCAAGTTTTTTTTCTTAGTGGTATCTAGATGGCATCAACCAGATTGGATACTATTAATGCAGAGGTACAGGCATTATTGAGCGAGCATGTGGATGAGTTATGGCAGGTAGATGAAGTTAATATGCACCTTAATACTTTGAGTTTGATATCGAACCCTAAGAGTTTTTCATATGGAGCACCTAGTATACCTTCCGTAACAAAGGAACCATGTGCTACCTCAAAGTCTGAACATAATCCGTCTTTTGATACCTATTTACCATCCCTATCAAATGATGTTATAGGGGATTTTACGCGGGTTCAGAATTCCTCTAAACTTTTTGGTGGTGGTGAAGGTAAAGTTCAGAACCAAGCGGGGTTTTCGTCGATTAGTATTGGTGACCAAACTTATAGGAAACAATGGAGAGCCTTGAAGGCAGTAAAGAGAATGGTTCTTGGGGCAGACATAGGTCTAGAAGATACTTGTAGGCTAGTATTATGTGGACAAGTAGGCAGATTTGCCTATCATAGAATGAGTGATGAAAAACTCTCTACCTAGTTAGAGAAGATTTGGTTTCCGATTATTGGATACGTCCCAGAATTGTTCATGTTATCAAAAGGATGGATTGGTTTCCCATGTAGGAACCCGGAAGATGCAACATTACTATTGAATTCATACTGGGTGGATGGAACAAGTAGCTTAATGCTAAAAAGGTGGAGATTAGCATTTAACCCGGAAACTGATTTTTTCCCACACAGACATATTTGGATTTTTCTCCCAGGGTTGCCTTGGTTGTTATGGAATGTTGGCGCTTTTAAAGCTATCGAGAATATCCTAGGTAAGTTTATAATGACTGACGAAGGTAACCTTTCAGCGTCTGCAAGAAAGGTTGGCAAGGTGATGGTGGAAATTGATGTTCAACATGGACTCCCTGCTACATTAGAAATTGAGTGGAGAGGTAGTTTTATTCTACAGAAACTTGATTATTTAGGGGTTCCATTTCACTGTAGCTTTTGTAGAAGCACTACTCATCTTCACCGAGAGTGTCAATGAAATAATTTTCTTGAAGAGTCGACGGATTCTCTTAGAGATTACTATACCCAGCCTGATGAGTCGATGGATACAAGGTTTGAAGGTTTTGTTGGCATAGATTCAAGTTTTTGGGAGCCCTCTTTGACGGTTCTAGGTAATATTCAATCCTTTTGTTCGTCTTTTTATAATTCTCTGACTTCTGGGGAAAGAGAGCTAGTGTTATCTTCTGAATGGCTTAAGCAAGTTATTGTTGATTTTGTTTCGCCATCTTTATCTATGCATGGACATTCGGGAGACATTGATGACTTTGTTGAGGGCTCTGACTCACATACTACTTCCCAGACTGTTTTTAGGGTTATGGATCATGTGGTTCAGACGAACGAAAAGGTTTTATCAGTTGACAAACTCACTGACCAAAACCCTTCACATGAGTCCTCCACAGATGTGTCTTCACATACCTCGGGCTGTAGTCAACCTGAACTGGAACTACCTACTAATCTTCCTGGTTACTGTGAACCGAAAGACGAAGAGTCAAATCTGACCACAGTACTTGATTCACTTATCCTGTTCATTTGCGGTAATGATTCTTCTGTCAAATTCCCAGTCTATATTGGTAATTTAGAAACGGTCCCGGAGACCGAAATTGGTGACTATAGTGGTAAAAGTATAGACGTCAGGGTGTTAGGAACCAAATATCAATATAGCATAGAAAAACCTCAGAAAAAGTACTCAACGCCTTGAAAAAGAGATAATTTCAGACAATAAGCCTTTTCGAGGGGGAACCTCCTTTTACCCCACTTAAATGTTCAAGAATAAGATGATTCAAAATGAAAATGTCTCCTTGGTAGATATAGGAGACTAGGAGGTATAATTACAACTAATGGCCTAAAGCCGACATAAATAAAATAACATTACTAATATAATATGCCCCAATTAAGGGGTAATGAGCCAATATTAGGGCTTAACATGCCCCTCCCCTTGAGACAAGTGTTGTCCGCAATTCTTGAGTAACTCTGGATGCTTCTGTATAAAAGGCTCATCTTCCCAAGTGGAATCTTCAGCCGGTAGTTTCCTCCATTTAATGAGATACTCTGAAATGGATCTATTCATCAGCTGGCGAATTCTTGTATCAGTGATGGCTTTAGGCTCCAATATGATTTTTCCTTCCTCATCAAGTTCTGGTAATATAGTTTGAACTGGGATCTTGTCACCTATAACCTTCTTTAAGCATGAAACATGGAAAACTGGGTGTACTCGTGAAGATGCAGGCAGCTCCAATTTGTATG
>ML780503.1:207378-261383 GCA_009831015.1 Picea engelmannii | reverse complement strand
TGATGTAAATTGTGTAAGGAGTTTTTGAAAAGTACAACATTTCAAGTGGACATTTTAGGGTGGACCCATGGACTATTAGAGAGCTGAGGAAAGGCTTATACATACCAAAATTAACAAGGCTGTGTGGCAGCGTAGTCCCTGCCAATGAGGTTAGAAAGAAAATATTGGAAAATGGGGTCGAATTGTAAATGACAGAAATGTTGTGTGTAACATGTATATCATAGAACATGGGGCAAAAGTAAATGACACTTGGCATGTACAACACCATTTATTTTTTGAAAGTATTTAACAAACTACAAATTTGTTCATAGTGGAAGAAAAAATTTGGGAATTTAAATGCATTTTCCATATGGACTGGTGAAAGATGAAAATGTATGAAGACATAAATTTAAAAGGAGATAGGAAATCAGTTTTATTTGAAATATGTAAAAAAATAAAAGTTTGTTACATACTACTGGAAATTTTGAAATGTATATGACGGAAATGTTGTATGCAACATGTATATCACAGAACATGGGGCATAAGTAAATGATGCTTGTCATATAAAAATTGAAATGCATTTATCAACATTGGGCATAAGTAAATGACAGTTGGCATGTAAAGCACCATTTATTTTGAAATATATAAAAAAATAAAAGTCTGTTACATATAAAAATTTAAATGCATTTGTCACACAGACTAGTGAAAGATAAAAATGTATGAAGACATAAATTTAAAAGGAGATAAGAAAACAATTTTATTTGAAGTATGTCAAAAAATAAAAGTTTGTTACATACTACTGGAAATTTTGAAATATACAAAAAAATTAAAGTCTGTTACATATTAATGGGAATTTCAATGCATTTGTCATGTAGTTTGTTCATGTGATCAGTAGACTTACAGTGAGGATACATATAAGCCCTTTGGCTATTTGCTTGCAATTGTAATTTCATTGATGTCATCGACGACTGCGGTTTCAATGATGTCATAGACAGTTGTTGGAATCCTGGCAACTGCATGTTGCCTTTCGTCAGCGGCCTGCTTCAATTGTCTTTCGAGCCATTCTTAAATGTAGCTTCTCATTGGGGGCGACATTGATCTCATTCCAGATTTTTATGTTGAAAAGATTGTTTTCTAATTCCCAAAAGTCGATAGAAAGATTACACAGAACCTGATGAATTGCCTCATTCTGTACAGAATATTTGACTAGCTAGTCATCGATGTGAGCTTGATCAAAGTGAAGAATGTTGTAAAATGTAGACAAGGCCTTAAACATAGCAACCTGTTTATCGAACTCTTTCCTAGTTAAGGGGAAGGAGTTTGCGATTAAATCGGGGTCTTGGAAGTCATTGGTTTTTCTGGCTAAGTCTATTCTTGACAACCTTGTGAATAACTTATCTTTCTTCGATATGGCTTGTTCACATGACTGAACAATGAGATGTAGGTTCTTCACTTTTTGTTTCTAACATGCATTCAATTGATCGATCTGGTTTTTGGATGGAAGATCTTGTTCTCTTCTTTTTGTTTCTGTCATATTGTTGACAATGGTGCCAAAAGGAAGGACTGTTTTTTAAAAGAAATTTTCTTCATCTTTTAACTCCGCATGCAAATGTTCGAGTAAACTATGTGCCATGGTTCCAAGGGAAGTGATGGTTTGTGATGTTTTCCACGCCTCGGTAACCAGTTCCATTATTTTCTTGATATTATTCTCCACATATCCTCTACAGGATGTCAGCAGGGTGGAGGGTGTTTTTACGTTGTTTGCAAGGGTGGTAGGCATGGCTACTGCCAAAGGATTGGCAAGCAATGGCATAGGAATGAAAGCCTCTTCTAATTCCTTGACCCAGTCCTTCAATCTAGCATTCTCGGTCTCGATGCCTCCAATGGGATCATGAAGTGATTCTCTAGTCACAGTGTGAAGTTGACAGATTTGGGACGGTCGCATGTTGGAAAGGGAAACCTCTGAACGAGATTTCTCTTTCTTATTTTTCACATTTTTTTTCTCAATTATCAATTTTTTGGACTGGCTATCAAAAACAGTGCTCTGGAACATGAAAGATTCATCTTCGTCAAAATTTTCGGTAACGGATATGTCCATTGGACGGCTATGCTAGATGGAGTTTTTGGGTTGATCAAGGAAGCGGAACATGCTATCCAGATTAGTGTCAAGTTCAATGTTCTCACTCTGAATTTCCGGCTCTTCCACCTGTCCCGCATTTTTTTTTCTCTTCTTCTCTACTAGAAGCTTGTGATAACTATCAATTTTACAGTGAGGAGGGTCGTTATCTCCTCCTCCGTTTGAAGAACTTTGAGTTTCTTTGTTTCTGTGGTGGGTTGTTGGACCGATGCTCTGGGATGTCATACTTTTTGGAGTGTTATTTATTGATTGAACACTCTTGTCACCGGGGCCTTTCCCCTGTTGCATGTACAATTTAGTGCAACTTTGCACTGTGTCCATGTCGTCAGCATCAGAGGCAGGAGCGTTGTCGCCACTGTCTCTATTTTTGGGCAGGTGTTTTTTTTAAAAACAATCGTAGACGCCAAGTGTTTGTAAATGTTGTCGAAAAATATTATAGGGGTCGAACCCTCTTATGATTTCATCATATCTGAGGTTGGAGATGCTAGAATGCACTGCAAATTCCTCAATTTTCTTGACGTTTTTCAACACAAACTCCCCTACTTTCCAAGGCAGAGGAATAAACTATTTTTTTCTTTTTCTTTTGCAATAGATGCAACCAGTAATTGTATTGTCGTGCTACCTCTGCAACAAACATTTTGTCTATAATGTGAAATGGAAGGAGAACAGGTATTTCCGTGGAACCAAAAATTCTTATGACAATGTAATTATCCAAATGTTCGAGTGTCCCCTTCCTATGCAAAAAACTGGTTGCCTGTTCAGATATGCGGGGAGCATATTCTCCTAACAACAAAACTTTGAAAACAGACACGAAGGAATTAAAAACTTCATAGAAATAGCGGGAAGCCTTGTGCTTCCACAAGGCCTGGTACCAGAACATTATTGGGTGGAATTCGCAGTTGACATTCTTGCAGAGAGACAGTTGTGGAAACTGACAGGAATGCGTTATCGCAAAAACTAAATAGGACGACATATAAAATTTATTTTCCCTTTTGAAGTTTGACAATTGGGAACAAATTTCATGGGAAATTAACTTGTCCCAATAAAAAATGGCTTGTTCGTTGACTGTGAAATACAAAATATAAAGAGTCATCCAGGAAATAGTTGTTGTGGACTCATGTCCCGTTATTCTTGTAAACAACCAGGAAATTTTGCGAAATGGATTTCTAAATGAACTAACCTGCAAGCTTGTAATATCGTTAGGAACTAGAAGCGGGTTTTCCGATAAATGGGGCAAGAGGTCCAACCCGTTATTATTCTTTGTTAGAAACTGTTTCAAATCTTCTCCTTTGAACGTCAATGTTGGCTCCGACAATCTTAGCATCTGGCGGAAGACCTGAGGTGAAAAAGAAACAGAAGAGCAGTCCCTCAATGGAATAATTGTTTTGTCTGAAATAAATTTATCGGTGCACCAAGAGACCAGGTCCTTACAGTCAAAAACCTCAGGGACACGGCCTGCACGAGCAATCCCAGAGGTCCAAATTACTTGGTTCTCTATGGCAGAGGTTGAGCAATAAGAATATGCCCTGGACCACTAGAAGTTATGGTCCTTGCGCCCGAAGATGTTCACTGTATCTCCACAGAACTGTTGTCGAGTTGATTCCATAGGTTTATGAGAACGTTGGTTTGCTCCAGATGATGGTTGAAATGGACAGTTAGAGCCGATAATGTAACTCTCCACTAAATATTGGTTAAATGCTTATGAATGGGAAATCTCCTCAAGCCTTTCGTTGATTAATGACAATCTGTATGGGTGGTCCATGATGAACTGTTAGCAGTAAAGCTTACTTATTGCATATTTAGAAATGCGAAGGTGGCGGGTACGGCGAAGAGACATTACGGATTGGAGGTTTCGTAAACGTGCCAAGTCCACGACGTGCGAGCGACATTTCATGATTTTGAAATCAAAACTCGAAAGGGATAATATAACCCCCGCAAATATTGGTCTAATGCGCATTAATAGGAGATCTCCTTGAGCCTTTAACCCATCAATGACAATCTATATGGATCCTACATGATGAGTTGTTACAATTAAATGTCAGTAATTGCATATTTAGAAACAAGATATGTATATAAAACTATTTTTTTCTGTTATTATAGACAAGCACGAAGGTGACAGAGATGGGGGAGAGAAAGGAAAGAATGGCAAGGTCTGAAAAGCAGTCAGATGGGATTCAAAAAAGGGTTACGGGGATACTCAGGAGAGGCGAGTGTTCCATGGTCAAATTTTATGTATCAGAATTTTTTACTGCAAAACGTGTAAAACGGAAGAGATCGTGATGGGGTCATTCAGCGGCCAGTTTGTCTATTTGCGGAATTTCGACAAAGTGGTTAAGTATGGAATAGGAAAGCGATCGGGCGGACTCCTTCTCAGAATCAAGGATTGAAGTTTTCGTGAAGGGACCAACCCGACGACGCGGAAATGACATTCCATGATGTTTGAAATTAGCACTTGCTAATTGTGTGCCTACAAATAAGATCTTATATATAATTGGTAATTGCTAATTGCAAAGGGGCGCGGGCACAGGAAACATCAACTAGGAATTGAATATTTCTTCAACCCGCCAAACCGATGATATGCCAAAGAAATTCGAAGAAATGGTGAAGAATGGAAAGTGGACAGACGGGCTTGAAAATGGGGTGACAATAGTTCCACAGAAGACGTAAGGACTTGACGGTTAAATTGTATTTCTCAGAAGTTTTCAGTGAAAAATGTATACCACGGAAGAGGGCATGATAGGTGGAGCGCAATACATAAGAGGGTATGATCTAAGTCCAGTTGTAAATTTGTATATCGCAGAAGTGTTGGTATTGTTGGAACAACAGAAGTCAAATCTAGAGCTCGCCTACCTGGAATTCGCAATCAGAGAAGTGTCTTCGTCTATCAATTTGTCTATCGCGGAACTCCGAGGAATTTTATTAGCCAGCCAGCCCGCAATCCGGTTGTCAATTTGTATAGTGAAGAACTGTGGGTGTTGTTTGTAGGGCACGGAACTATAGAGGAAATGTTTTTCCCTTTAATATAGCATCTGTGGCGCAAATGTGGTATGGCCCATTTTATCACTTTTCCATCCGTAAACAAAGTCAATCTTAAGCACGCCAACCCTGGAGCCCGTGTGTTAATTTGTATATCACGGAGGTTTGAATGATGTTTGGAGGTCACGGAAAAGTACAAGTGCAATGTTGAGCCAGTCAACACGTAAGTCCGCCTGTCAATTTGTATATGGCGGAACTCTGGGTGCTACTTGTAGGACACTGAACAATAGAGGGCCAATTTAAAGAAAGGGGAAGCACTCGTTGGAAACACGTGAATCCGCCAAGCCGCGCAGCAAGGGATTTTTGGAAAAATAAATAAATAATAATAATAATAAAATGATTAAGTAACTAGGAAGAGAAACTACATGTAATAAAAGAGTGGAAAAATAGAAAGGTGAAGGGCAGTTTTTCGTAAGCGCGAATTGGTTTCAAAGAAGCCCCATTATTGCAAAACCATCATTTTCTACTAATTGTCAGCAAATGCATTGTTGAAGATTAGATTTGATTGCAACCTGTGCATGTAAGTATGTCTTTGATACATTCTTCCATGACTGTAACATATTAACTTAACTATTAAACTTCATTTTCTACTAATTGCCAGCAAATGTTTGTTGAAGATTAGATTTTATTGGAACGTGTGGGTGTAACTGTGTTCTTGATATAATCTTCTATGATTGTAACATATTAACTTAAGTATTAAACTTCTTGCATTATGGATTGTTAGCATTAAAACTTAATAACTACATGCCTAGAAACAAGAATGAAGATTTTGCTGCAAGATTGTACATTGCTATTGCTATGTTCTATATGCATTGCGAATAGAATTGAATGTTGGTTTGAAACTGTGTGTAATCCATTTTTTGTTTGCATAAAAGGTTGGTGGATTGATAGAGTACATTGTCATATAATTGTTATATGTTCCATATTAGAAAAAATAACCTAAGTAAACACAATATCCAAGAACTATGATAGCACCAAACCTGCCAATGAGAACAGGCGTTAAATCCAGAAAAGAAGCAACAATGAAGACTCCAAGGAAAAAAAAATTAATAGAAAATCCATTTAAAAAAATAAGAAAAACTCGAGTATTGTACATCTATCCTTAGAAATTGGATCCATTTCTTCGGGCCAAAACATTGAACGTATCTTCCACAAACATAGGCATGGGATCCGCAATATGCAACATCTTTGCAGTTTTCTCCTCGATGAATCATCTTGTGGTGAAATTGATAGTTTTCATAAGATTCCCATGAGGAAGAAGACAAAAAACGTTGCAGGGCAAATGGAATAGCCCTTAATTGAAACCGCCTTTGCATAGTCAAACAAAAATTCAAGGACGCAAGTTGCACGTGCAATTCCAGAAACCAAATTAGTCCATTTTGGGTGGAAGGAGATGACTAGTAGAAAAATGCCTTCCCGCAATGAGAGTTCTGGACCTCATTCCCGAAGATGTTAATTGTATATCCAAAGAAAAGGACAATTGTAACACCCTGTTTCCCCTAGCTTGTAAATATAACTGGACTGGCCAAGAACTATGGCAAACTCACAAATGTGAATATGTGATGTAAATGGACCTTGAGGAAGAGGTCAATGAATGTGAATAATATTTTGAATTTATTGCAGGACTGCTGAGAGGGGATGTGCAGAAAAAGAGACCATGATGGCAGTGGAGGGCACCTGGAAAGGTGGCGTTAACCTCCACCAGAAATTAATACCGTATTTGGACTCCACTGGCCTGGAGAACCAAAAGCGGCTCGCTCACCCTGAATTTAATGCCTTGCAGGCTGGCAGGTTGATGGCTTAGTGAGGGATGGGGAGGTGAACCTCCTATCCGTAGAGCCGTCAGGCCTGATCAGCGCGAGGGTAATCGCGCCACACGCAACCTCGCAAGAGGATAAGGCGTGGGGAAGAAGCAATTGGAGAGGGCAGACGCGAGGGGAACTCTAGCATTATGTAGAGTGAGTGATAGCAGAGAGGAAGGATTGCAACCTTCGCTCCTGGTCACTGGCAGGCAGGGAGACGCAGTCTCACAGCATCGTGGTCTCAGCTCGGGGGTGGCTAGTGGTAAATCCGCTGGGAGTCGCTACGCCTACAGTTGGGTGGAAACGAGCACCCCTCTCAGTAGTTGCACTCACTTCTGGTGTTATTTCTGATAAGTATTTTACATATTGCATCTTGAAATTCATATACTGACATATATTCTCATAGAACTGTGAAAATGTGAACGATTACAGTATTAGAATGTCTATGCAGAGTTTGATAAGAAATAATAGATATATGCTTATAACAGAAAGACCACGCATGGCTTATGTTGATAAATGAATTTAATTATGCATGAGTTGAACCAAGTCAGACTTCCAGTCCGTCCTCGGGAATTTTCTTCCCCTTGTCTGTCACCGGGAATGCCCCGAAATAGATCTCTTCACAGAGACTTTACCTCCTTGGAAAGGTTCACCAAGAACCCAGAAAAAGGAATTGAATGCGCAAGTCTTAACAACCCTGTACGAGGAGGAATGACCCTCTTAAAATTCCGAAGTAGCGGCGTAGGGATAAGCATCAATCGACGGATGAGATCCCATCAAAATATTCCCCGGTCATTCACCACCATTAGACTGACGAAAGAAACAAGGGCGTTACATACCTTGCCCCTTTTCCCTTTATCTTTGTGAATAGCGAGGAAATCAGGATTGTAGACCCCCAAGGTCCATGAGAACATTTGGACCGTTGATTTTTCCACATCCACAAAGTAGTGGAAGAAGGCGTGAGGTGGGACAGATCTGAGCCGTCAGATCAGCTGGAGAAGGAGACATGGACCGTTGGTTTCTACATCCGGGGTGCACCAGAGTAAGCATATAGAAGGGGGAGATCGACAGTCGTTGGATCGGGTTAAGAGGCTCGGAGTTTAGTCTCTGGAGTGTGCGCAGGAAGAACGGATCTAGACTGTTAGAACTTGGTCCAATTACCCGTCAGCCATAGATCAGAAAATAGGTGCACGGGGTTTAACCCTTCTCATGCCAGGCAGAAGTCCCGGCCATCATTGGGATATCGGCGCTTGGGAAATCGGAGTTCTCAAGGTCGTGAAAGTTGGAACATTTTAAGTCTCTAAATCCCGAGAATTAATCAGGACTGTCCATCAGAGGAGGACGCGTGGAAGTAATCGAAGCCATCGGGGAAAGTCCTGACAGGAAGTCGTCTATCGGCATTTTGGTCATCGGGATATCGGGAATCCTGATAGCAGTTTGGGCATTTCAGAATCGCGAAGACCGGAACCCCGACAAGGAGAAAAGTGTCATTGCGGGCCAGCTATCAGCATAGCGGAGAATTGGGATTCGAGGAATCGGAAACTCTGTGGGCAAATGTTTTTCAGCATTTGAAACCTTGAAGCCCCGATAAGGAGTACGACTGTAGTCATATAGGGGAGGTCGTGTGGACCAAAAGCCTAGCCAGGAGAGCTAGTGCATAAAGAGCACGTCGGGATTCAAGGGATCGTGAATCCTGAGGACGAGTGTATTTCGACATTGAAAAGTTTGAAAACCCGATGAGAAGGATAAGGCTACGGTCTTATGAATTAGCAGTCACATGGACCAGAGAATAGCCAGGAGGGATAACATGTAAGGGACCATATCGGTGAATTGGCTCATCGGGAATCGCGGAACCGAGATTCCTATTGATAAGAGTTCAGGATTTCCCATGGAGGAAACCCCGGAGTAGATCTGAGCTGTCCGATTGAAAGAGGCCACATGTCAAGAGATTAACCACATCAGGAAACTGGGGATTGAGGATTCAGGGGTGTCGTGATCGAGAGTATGGATTCTCGTGATGATAAACCCCGATGAACGGACGAGATTCTTTCGGAGGATCTCAAGATTTGTAATGACCGTTAGATGTGGAAATGAGACGTCAACTTAGGCCAGGACATGAATATGCTTTAGGATAAGTGCCAAGCATATCTGGACGGCCAGAGCTCACTCGTCCAGATCTACAGTTGAGGTTCCATTCCGGAGCCCCCTTACTATTCTACCTTTAGCAGTAGGGGGGGGTCCGGAATTGGATGCGCAACTCTCGAACGATCGAGATTAACTCATCATGATCAACGACACGCAAGTGGATTCCAGACCCCCCTTTCCATTCTACCTTTGGGGGGGGGGGCAAAATAGTGTGGCGTGTGAAGTGGGGCCCCTCCTGTCATGTCGACCACCATGTCGCGTTTCCCTCTCTACCACTTGTATTCCACCTAACCGCACAACGGGGTCGTTTCCAAACTGGCGGTTCTCTATCCCTGTTGAGGTTTGTTCCTATTGGCCATTTGCTGACCCTGAAGGGATTCATCCCCATTGGTCACTCGCTAGCCCTGTCGGGGTTCGACGGTTGCAGAACGTTTAGACGTTACTGTAGCGCCGAGGCATGAAATAAAAATAGGCACTGCGTTCAAATTGAACCGTGAACATGACCCATGATCACATGGGAACAGAGAAGGAGAGAGAAAGAGCCAGCTTACGCTGGGCTTCCATGGTTAATTAGGGGTTTGAGTCTAGCAGAAGACCAGAAAAATCCGATTTAGGTAGTGGGTATGTTACAAAGTGGTATCAGAGCATGGTTACAACACTCATCCTAATTGGGCTCATGAATGAGTTTTGCATAAGCTCTGTTCGAAGCACTCCTACGAGGAGTAACCCTCTAACTTGGCTCTCTTGTCCAGGATTAAAAACTTGAAAAATGAGAACCCGACTGTGTATGCATGTGAAAGGGTTATAAATTATGCGCAAATTATAAAAATGTATTTAACTCTTGACTAATATCCAGCATTTTCCTTTTTCACTCTAGCGAATGATTAGCCATGGGAATCTACAGATGCAGATTATGGTGACTCACCAAGAGGTGGGAGAAGGCTCCCACAACAAAGACGAAGAGTCTGACGAAAGAAGAGCAATAGGAACCCCTCCAGACCTAGTTGAGACTGTGAGGAGTCTCATGGTCGAATTGCAAAGCTGCAAGGCTGATAATGAAAGGATGATGAAAGAACAAGAAAAGCAAACCGAAATGAATGCAGTTCTACTGCAGAGCTTATCTGACCTACAATGACAAATGCAGCATGAACCTGAGATGCAGAATCATGGTCGTGTCAGTGGCCATACTGAGAGAAGCACATCAAGAAAGGTCCACCCCAGAGGTAAAGGACCAGTGCCAGACGATTCCACTGAGAAGGAAGCTGGAGATTCAGAAGGTTCTTCCAGCAGCAGGACCAGTTCCTATTCTCGTAGAAAACAAAAGAAGCAAAAGACTTCCAAGAGTCATAAATTTGAGGAATTCAGAAAGGCCAAACCTCCCTCCTTCGATGGTGAGATAAAGAAGGGAGAGGAAGTCGAGGCCTGGCTACTTGGATTGAAGAAATATTTCAGAGTCCATGATTTTTCAGAGAATTTGAAGGCCCGAGTGGCCAATTTCAATCTGAACGGAAAGGCTTCCATCTGGTGGGAATACCTTAAGAATATGAAAGGGGTCTGTGAGGAGGACCTGTCTGGGAAACGGTTTGAGAAGTACTTTCAGAAGAATTATTTGTCAGAAAGATATTTCGATGAGAAGGCTAAAGAGTTTTATGAACTCAAACTGGGACAACTTACTATGGAGGAATATGTCAACAAATTCCTAGACTTATTGAGATATGTACCCTACATCAAAGCAGAGAAGGTGAAGGCACAATGCTTCATCAGTGGGCTACCCAAGGAATATCGGAACCGAATCGAATTCGATGAGCCAAAGACCTTAGAAGACACTATACGAAAGGAAACATATTGTCATGAACAATATGGACATCGGGCAGAGTCTCGTGGAGACTAGAAACATAAGAGTGGTTCGAGATTTTAGAAAAAGGGGAGCAAATCCTCAGGATTTAAAAACTACAAAAAGAACCCCAGAATGAACTTCCCAACCTGGAGTGTACTCCAGCAGAACTTTCCCTCGGTGGACGGAAATAAAACTTCTGGACCTATACCAGTAAAGACTAATAACCCAAAGAAAGAGCCACTGAAATGATGGGATTGTGAAGAAGAGCATCTTCGGAGAGACTGTCCACACCGACAACAGAACAGTCGAAAAATTTATAACATGCAGGAAGCTACCATAGTCAATGATGTGGCAAGGAGTGTGCCGCAGATTTATGCAACCTTAGATAATAACCAAGCTGACCACCAAGCTTCAGTGGTGGAAATAGAAGGTATGATTTTCAACCATCTGGTGTCTGTTTTGATTGACTCTGGTTCAAATTTGAGTTATATAGCCCCTAGAGTTGTTGATAAGCGTAAACTACAGCCATAGAAGCAAACTAAACCATGGTTAGTACAGTTAGCCACTGGCACCAAAAGAAAGGTAGTAGAGGTCATACCAACCTGCCAATTAATGTTGGGTGAATTCCCCACCCAAGCAACCCTTAATATATTACCCCTGGGATCATATGACCTATTGATTGGTATGGACTGGCTAGCCACCCATAAAGCCAAATTGGACTGTTACCATAAAACCTTAGAATGTGTGAGCAAATAAGGAAAAAGGATAACCCTCCAAGGGATCCGAAAATCGGTCTCGGTGAGACAAATATCAGCCCTGCAAATGAGAAAGTATTGCCGAAAGGGATGTCCCCTATATGCAATACAAGTGTTAAAACAATCGAAGGTGCTAAACCAAGCCCTGACAATCACCCTATTCTGAGGGAATACAGAGATGTGTTTCTGAAAGAGGTACCGAGTCTACCTCCAAGAAGAGACATTGACTTCTCGATAGAACTCGCACCCAGAGCAGTGCCGGTGTCAAGGACACCCTACCGGATGAGCACACCTGAGTTATTTGAACTCATATTGCAATTGAAAGAGATGATGGATAAGGGTTATATTTGACCCAGCGTGTCCCCATGGGGAGCACCAGTCCTGTTTGTGAAAAAGAAGGATGGCACCCTTAGACTGTGCATAGATTACAGACAACTTAATAAAGTAACCATAAAGAAAAAGTACCCCTTGCCCAGGATCGATGATCTATTCGACCAGTTGGGAGGCACGTCTATTTTCTCAAAGATTGACTTGAGTTCGGGATACCATCAAGTCTGAATTAAGGGTGAAGACATCCATAAAACTACTTTCCGGACACGGTATGGTCACTATGAGTTTGTGGTAGTGTCATTTGGGTTAACCAATGCCCCTGCCACTTTCATGTGCTTAATGAACAATATGCTCATTAAATTTTTAGACAAATTTGTACTAGTTTTTATTGATGACATATTAATCTACTCTAAGAATAGAGAAGAACATGAAGAGCATCTTAGACTTGTGTTGCAAGTGCTAAGAGAGAATCAGCTCTATGCTAAACTCAGCAAATGTGACTTCTTTCAGAAGCAAATACATTACTTAGGACATGTTCTATCCAAGGCAAGGGTAGCAGTAGATCCTGACAAGATCAGGTCTATCATGGAATGGCCTACCCCAAAGGATGTCTCAAACATCAGATCCTTTATGGGATTGGCGGGATACTATAGGAGATTTATAAAAGATTTCTCCAAGACTGGTTGTCCAATCACTGCCCTCCAGAAGAAGGGGACAAAATTCTTGTGGACACAGCAATGTGAAGAAAGATTTCAAACCCTGAAACATCTACTGACCCATGCACCCATGCTGAAAATCACTGACCCGGAAGCTGACTTCCTTGTGTGCACAAATGCCTGTAAAGAAGGGCTCGGAGGAGTCCTTATGCAAGAAGGAAAGGTGATCTGCTATGAATCCCGAAAATTGAATGAACATGAGGTCAACTATGTGACTCATGATCTAGAACTGGCTGTCATAGTGCATGCCTTAAAAATGTGGAGGCATTACCTCTTAGGAAGAAACTTTGTGCTTATGACAGATCATTGTGGATTACGGTATTTGTTCGACCAACCAAAGCTCAATGTTAGACAATCTAGATGGATGGCCCTCCTTAGCGAATTTGATTTTGAAATCAAACACATTAAAGGGAAGGAAAATAGGGTGGTCGATGCCCTTAGCAGAAGCATGAGAAAAATTTACCTGGCAACGGTGAGTACCCGCGAGACAAATGTCAAGAACATAGTCAAAGAGGCACAAGAAATAGATCTCTTCGTTCGAAATGTGACCATGTACCTACAACAAGAACCCGCTAGAGTAAAATATGAAGGCTATCAGAAGACCGAAGGAGGCCTTCTCACTTACAGAGATAGACTGTGCATTCCCAATTGTGACGACTTGAAGAGGTTCATCATGGATGAACTACATAAAAGACCCTACATTGATCACCCAGGATACCAGAAAATGATTACTGCCACCCGGAAACAATTTCATTGGCCTGGATTGAACAAGGACATAGCCAAATATTTGGCCCAATGCATAGAATGCCAACAGGTTAAATCAGAACATCGACACCTAGCAGGACTATTACACCCTTTACCCATCCCAGAATGGAAATGGGAAACCATCTCCATGGATTTTATCACTGGATTACCAACTTCAACCAAATAGAATGATTCCATTATGGTGGTGGTGGATAAACTGAGCAAGTATTCTCATTTCATCCCTGTCAAATCGACCTGCAAGGCGATAGATATCACCCAGGTATTCATGAAAGAGGTGTTCCGACTGCGCGGTATGTCGAAAGAGATAATATCTGACAGAGACACAAAATTTACTTCCAATTTCTGGAAATCACTGATGGCGGGTTTAGAGACCAAATTGTTGTTTAGCACCACCTATCACCCTCAAACCAACAGATAGACAGAAAGAGTGAATCAAATATTAGAGGATATGTTAAGGATGCATGTGATGCATCAACCCAGGAAATGGGAACACTACCTGCCATTGGTAGAATTTGCCTACAACAACGGCTACCAAGCATCCTTAAAGATGAGTCCCTTCAAGGTCTTCTATGGTAGGCCGTGTAATACTCAAGTCAGCTAGAGTAACCCTGTAAACAGGATTTCTATTGGACCCGATATGTTGAAGGAGATGGAACAGCAAGTGACTCAGATAAAACAAAATCTGAAGGTCACTCAGAACCAACAGAAAAGTTATGTTGATCAAAAGAGAACTCCAAGAGAGTTCAAAATGGGAGACCATGTATATCTCAGAATTAAGCCCAGAAGGAGTTCCTTGAAAATGGGAGCTTGTGCCAAATTGGCACCCCAGTATTGTGGATCCTTTGAGGTTCTAGATAGAGTTGGACCTAAAGCCTATCGGCTAGCACTTCCTCCCACAGTAAAAGCACATAATGTTTTCCATGTTTCATTATTAAAGAAATATGTACATGATGTTAATCATATAATTGACTGGTCTGTGATCCAGGTGGAACTGGAGGGAGAATTTCTACCAGAACCCCAATGCATACTGGACAGAAAGGAAACCCCACTCTGGAATAGAACCATTACACAGGTCAAGGTGCAGTGGAAACATTTTGGCCCAGATGAGGCTACATGGGAAATGGAGGATGCCATGAGACAGGCATATCCGATTGTGTTTACTTATGTACACGCAATTCATGTTAGTAGATAAGAACATCGAGGATGATGTCCCTTTTAAGGGGGAGGGAATTGTAACACCCTGTTTCCCCCAGCTTGTAAATATAACTGGACTGGCCAAGAACTATGGCAAACTCACAAATGTGAATATGTGATGTAAATGGACCTTGAAGAAGAGGTCAATGAATGTGAATAATATTTTGAATTTATTGCAGGACTGCTGAGAGGGGATGTGTAGAAAAAGAGACCACGATGGCGGTGGAGGGCACCTGGAAAGGTGGCGTTAACCTCCACTGAGAATTAATATCGTATTTAGACTCCACTGGCCCAGAGAACCAAAAGCGGCTCGCTGGCCCTAAATTTAATGCCTTGCAGGCTAGCAGGTTGATGGCTTAATGAGGGATGCGGAGGTGAACCGCCTATCCGTAGAGCCATCAGGCCTAATCAGCGCGAGGGTAATCGCGCCACATGCAACCTCGCAAGAGGATAAGGCGTGGGGAAGAAGCGATTGGAGAGGGAATATGCGAGGGGAACTCTAGCATTATGCAGAGTGAGTGATAGCAGAGAGGGAGGATTGCAACCTTCGCTCCTGGTCACTAGCAGACAGGGAGACGCAGTCTCACAGCATCATGGTCTCAGCTCGGGGGTGGTTAGTGGTAAATCTGCTGGGAGTCGCTACACCTACGGTTGGGTGAAAACGAGCACCCCTCTCAGCAGTTGCACTCACTTCTGGTGTTATTTCTGATAAGTATTTTACATATTGCATCTTGAAATTCATATACTGACATATATGCTCATAGAACTGTGAAATTGTGAAGGATTACAGTATTAGAATGTCTGTGCAGAGTTTGATAAGAAATAATAGATATATTCTTATAACAGAAAGACCACGCATGGCTTATGTTGATAAATGAATTTAATTATGCATGAGTTGAACCAATTCAGACTTCCAATCCGTCCTTGGGAATTTTCTTCCCCTTGTCTATCACCCGGAATGCCCTGGAATAGATCTCTTCACAGAGACTTTCCCTCCTTGGAAAGGTTCACCAAGAACCCGAAAAAAGGACTTGAATGCACAATTCTTAACAACCCTGTACGAGGAGGAATGACCCTCTTAAAATCCTGAAGTAGCAGTGTAGGGATAAGCATCAATCGACGGATGAGATCCCATCGGAAGATTCTAGGGTCATTCACCACCGTTAGACTGATGAAAGAAACAAGGGTGTTACATACCTTTCCCCTTTTCCCTTTATCTTCATGAATAGCGAAGAAATCAAGATTGTAGACCCCCAAGGTCCATGAGAACATTTGGACCGTTGATTTTTCCACATAAACGAAGTAGTGGAAGAAGGCGCGAGGTGGGATAGATCTGAGCCGTCAGATCGGCTGGAGAAGGAGACCTGGATCGTTGGTTTCTATGTCCGGGGTGCACCAGAGTAAGCATATAGAAGGGGGAGATCGACAGTCGTTGGATCTCATTCAGAAATACCGTCAGTCGTTGGATCGGGTTAAGAGGCTCGGAGTTTAGTCTCTGGAGTGTGCGCATGAAGAACGGATCAAGACCATTAGAACTTGGTCCAATTACCCGTCAGTCGTCAGATCGGACAAGAAGTGCACGGGGTTTAACCCTTCTCACGCCAGGCAGAAGCCCTGACCATCATCAGGATATCGGTGCTCGGGAAATTGGAGTTCTCGAGGTCGTGAAAGTCAGGACATTTTAAGTCTCAAAATCCCAAGAGTTAATCAGGACTGTCCATTAGAGGAGGATGCGTGGAAGTAATCGGAGCCATCGGGGAAAGTCCCGACAAGAAGTTGCCTATCGGCATTTTGGTCATCGGGATATCGGGAATCCTTATAGAAAGAGGTTTGGGCATTTCGGAATTGCGAAGATCGGAACCCCGACAAGGAGAAAAGTGCCATTGTGGGCCAGCTGTCAGCATAGTGGAGAATTGGGATTCGAGGAATCGGCAACTTCGTGGGCAAATGCTTTTCAGCATTTGAAACCCTGAAGCCCAGATAAGGAGTACAACTACAGTCATATAAGGGAGGTCGTGTGGACCAAATGCCTAGCCAAGAGAGCTAGTGCATAAAGAGCACGTCGGCATTCAAGGGATTGTGAATCCTGAGGATGAGTGTATTTCGACATTGAAAAGTCTGAAAACCAGATGAGAAGGATAAGGCTGCGATCTTATGAATTAGCGGTCACATGGACCAGAGCATAGCCAGGAGGGCTAACACGTAAGGGACCATATCGGTGAATTGGCTCATTGGGAACCACAGAACCGGGATTCCTATTGACAAGAGTTTGGGATTTCCCATGGAGGAAACCCTGAAGTAGATCTGAGTCATTTGATTGACGGAGGCCACGTGTCGAGAGATTAACCGCATCAGGAAATCGGGGATTGAGGATTCGGGGGTGCTGTGACCGAGAGTCTGGATTCTCGTGATGATAAACCTCGATGAACGGACGAGATTCTTTCGGAGGATCTCAAGATCTGTAATGACCATTAGATGTGGCAATGAGACGTCAACTTAAGCCAGGACATGAATATGCTTTAGGATAAGCGGCAAGCAGATCTGGACAGCCAGAGTCCACCCATCTAGATCTACGGTTGAGGTTCCATTCCGGAGCCCCCTTACTGTTCTACCTTTAGCGGTAGGGGGGGGGTATGGAATTGGACACACAACTCTCGAATAGTCGAGATTAACTCATCACGATCAATGGCGCACAAGTGGATTCTAGACCCCCCTTGCCATTCTGCCTTTAAGGGGGGGGGTCCAGAATAGTGTGGTGTGTGAAGTGGGGCCCCTCCTGTCATGTCGACCATCATGTTGTGTTTCCCTCTCTGCCACTTGTATTCCACATAACCGCGCAACGGGGTCGTTTCCCACTGGCGGTTCTCTATCCCCATTGAGGTTTGTTCCTATTGGCCATTTGCTGACCCTGCAGGGATTCGTCCCCATTGGTCGCTCACTAGCCCTGTCGGGGTTCGACGGTTGTAAAGTCGAACATTTAGACGTTACTGTAGCGTCGAGGCGTGAAATACAAATAGGCGCTGCGTTCAAATTGAACCGTGAACATGACCCACGATCACATGGGAATGGAGAAGGAGAGAGAAAGAGCTAGGTTATGCTGGGCTTCCATGGTTAATTAGGGGTTCGAGTCTAGCAGAAGACCAGAAAAATCCAATTTAGGTAGTGGGTATGTTACAACAGTAGTCCCGTAAGAGAATAATTTTTTGGCTTGAAATATATCTCTGGGAGCATCAACATATCATTTCTTTACAGTGAAACTCTTCTGCCCAGAATGGACTAATTTGGAACTCTGGAATTTCTACTTTCGTGTTGCAAAGCGGCTATTGCGTTTAGCGTCGGTTTCTTTTCTGAAACTCCTTTTGGTGTTGTCAGGACCGCCATCACTGAGCCGGGAAGTTCCTCCCATTATGGTTGATTTCAATTTGGGTGCAGGAGTGGGAAGAGTCTTTACATTGCCATCATCCATCGTTGTATCATTAGCTATCAGATAATCTTCTTCCATATCGGAATCCATGACATCAACCTCTGCAGCAGCCATGAATGCAACTGGGTAGGTTCTTTGAGTAGGTAGGGTTGCCTTGGAATTCTTTGGCTTGAAATATATCTCTCGGTGTACCAAGGGACCATCTCCTTTTTTGCTCCTGGGCGGAGGGAGATGAGCAGTAAGAATATGCCTTGGAATAGTGGAACCTCTGGCCATTATGCCCGAATGTGTTTACTGTATCTGGACAAAATTGCTGCCAGAAGCTAATGACAATTTTCGTTTTCTCAAGACGATGTTTGAAATGAAAATCGAGGGGGGATAATATAAGTCTCCGCAAATTATGGTTTAATGAGTATCAATGGAATATCTCCTCGAGCCTTTCGCTGATGAATGACAATCTCTAGGGTTCGTGAGGAATGAGTTGTCACCATTACAGCTCACTAATTGCATAATTAGAAAAAAGTGTGAAGCTCGCGGTGACGATGAAGAGAGATTAAGAATTATAAATTTCTTAAAGGCACCAACCCATCAGCACACAAAAACAAATTGCATCACGTTTGAAATGAATACTTGGAAAGGATAACATACTTCTACGCAAATCTTAGTTTAATTCATAGTAATGGCAAATCTTCTTCGGATTTTCGGACATTAATGACAATCTTAACAGTCCCTGCAGGATGCACTACTAGCATTAAAGCTTAATTATTGCATATCTAGAAATAAGTACTAACGCAGTAGTGATGGTGAATTACGACGAAGCATTGTACATTTTGTGCACCCGCCAACCCGCGAAACCGATTCCAAGAAATACCTAAGTATGCAGAGCAGTCGGGCAGGTTACAAAAGAAAAAGGGAAGAAGATATACCCAGGAGATGTGAAGGTCCAATGGTCATATTGCATCTCAGTGACAGATATTGGCCATCAATTCGTATGTCATGGAATTTTGGTTGTTGTTTGTGCGTAGAGGAACAGTGGAAGCGCAATGGCGAGAGGGCAATTTGTATATTGCTAAACTTCGGGTTTTGTATATAAAAGCATGAGACATTGGGAAAAAGGACCAAGTAAACAAAAAGTGAAAGCATATGAGATGAAGGGGGGTTTGTTTTCTAATTTGTAAATTGCGGAAGTCTGGGTGCTAGTTGCATGCGGCGGAACAATGGAAACGCAATGTTAAAACTTAAACCCACCTATGCAGGAACCCACAGTTGAATATGTACTATAAAATATTAAAATGATATGTTATAGAGAATGTACGGATCCCACATTCCATACTTGGCCACTTTTTGGATTGCGGGTTCTCGGACTGGCGGGCTTTAAATTGGGCATCCATTGTTCCGTGCTCTACAAATAGCATCCAAAATTCCGCGATATACAAATTGGCCAACGGACCTACAGGCTTGCTCGGTCAACATTTCACTCCTTTTGTTTCGTGTCATACAAACAGTACTCGGAGTTTCGCAATATACAAATTGACAGACGGACTCCAGGGATGGCGGCCTCGAGAGTGCCATTGTTTACGGATTCTAATCCTTGTCAAGTATTTAACATTATCTAAAAACATTATTTTGAATACTAAATTATTAATATTAAATATTGATATTGTACAATTTAATTAGACAAGGACGTTTGTACAATATGAAATGGGGAAGTCGTCGGTCGCTAGGGCTGGTGATATTAAAGTAAGTGAAATCTGAATACGTGAATCCACCAACTTCCTTACCAATAAATTTTCCGAAAAAAATGAGGAATACATAAAATCTACTTTTAGACAATACGGACATGAGATTTTATAGAGCATATATTGTTCCCGCATTCCATACTTAAGCCAATCTTTGGATCGCAGGTTCTCGAGCTGGCAGGCTCAAAACTAGACCTCCATTGTTCTGCGACCTACAAATAGCACTCAAGAGTTTCGCAATATACAAATTTCCAGACAGACTTGCCGCCAAGCTCACTCAACATTGCATTTTTATTGTTCCCTGTCGTTCAAACACAAATTCATAGATGGACTCCAAGGTTGGCGGGCTCAACCTTGCGATTGTTTACGGTTGTTAATCCCTATCAACTATCTAACACTACCTAAAAATATTATTTTCAATACTAAATTATTAATATTAAATATTCATATTGTACAATTTAATTACATAAAATTATAAAAGGATGTGAAATATATTATTTCAAAAAAAACCCTGCATATTCGGAAACTTGCGTTCCAAAAATTTTGTATAATATGAAACGGGAAAGAGGTCGGTCAGGCTGCTGATATAAAAATGGGTGGAAATATGAACATACTTAGCCACTTTTTGGATCACAGGTTCTCGGGCTGGCGGGCTCAAAATTGGGCCTCTGTTGTTTCGTGCCCTACAAATAGCACCCAAAGTTCCGTGATACACAAATTGATAAGTGGACTTGCAGACTATTTGAATTTTAATGGCATGTTGTCAATGTATTAGCACAATTGGACTTGGGCCAGTTTATATTCGTTTTTTACAATGTCAAATGGAGAAGCGGTTAGTCAGCCTGGTGATACAAAAGTAGTTGAAATCTAAAGTCGTGAATCCTCTAACTTCTACAGCTAGAAGTTTTACAAAAAATGAGTAATACATACTAAGTATGTACTCTTATAAGGTATAGACATCAGGTTTTTATAAAGCTTGCACGAATCCCGCATTCCATACTTGGCCACTTTTTCGATCGTGGGTTCTTGGTCTAGCAGGCTCAAAACTGGGCCTCTATTGGTATGTATCCTACAAATAGCACCCAAATTCCCACGATATACAAATTGGCAGGTGAACTTGCGAACTAGTTCTCTCAACATTGTAGTTCTATTGTTTCATGTCTTCTAAACAGCATTCGGAGGAGACAATCAATACATACTAAAGATGTACTTCTAAAAACTATGGACATGAGATTTTATAGAGCATGTACGAATCCCTCATTCCATACTTAGGCACTATTTGGATCGCAGGTTTTCATCCTGGCGGGTTCAAAATTGGGCCTATGTTGTTCTGTGTCCTACAAATAGCACCCACATTTCCACGATATACAAATTGACAAGCGAACTTGCGAGCTATTTGAATTTTAAGGCCCTTGTGTTGATGTCATAGCACATTTGGACTTGGGCCAGTTTGTATTCGTTTATTACAATATCAAACAGGGAAGCGGTCAGTCAGGATGGTGATATAAAAGTAAGTGAAATCTGAAGTCGTGAATCCGCCAACTTCTGCACCTAAATTTTTTTCGAAAAACAAGTAATACATACTAAGTATGTACTCTTATAAAGTATGGACATGAAATTTGTATAGATCATGTACAGATCCTACATTCCATACTTCGCCACTTTTTGGATCGCGGGTTCTCAAGCTGGGGGGCTGAAAATTGGACCTCTATTTTTTTGCGATATACAAATTGACAAGCGGACCTGCGAGCTGCCTGGCTCAACATTGCACTTCTATTGTTCTATGTCCTCCAAACAGCACTCGGAGTTCCACGATATACAAATTTACAGATGGACTCCAGGGCCAACTTCAAAACCTAGAAATTTTCTGAAAAATGAGAAATACATAGTAAACATGTACTTTATATGGACATGAGATTTTATAGAGCATGGACGGATCCTTCATTCCATACTTAGGCACTTTTTGGATCGTGGTTTCTCGGCCTAGCGGGCTCAAAACTGAGCCTCTATTGTTATGTGTCCTACAAATAGCACCTAGGCTTCTGTGATATACAAATTGACAAGAGGACTTGTATGCTCTCTAGCTCAACATTGAACTTCTATTGCCCCATATCCTCCAAACAGCACTCGGAGTTCCGCGATATACAAATTCAAAGGACTGAAGGACTGGCAGGCTCAACATTGCGATTGTTTACAGATGGTCATCCTATCTAACATTATCTAAAAACATTATTTTCAAATACTAAATTATTAATATTAAGTATTGATATTGTACAATTGAATTACATAAAATTATCAAAGGATGTTAAATCGCTTATTTAAAAAAAAAGGAAGGAAACAAAAGATTTTTTTTTTAAATTCTATCACCGCAAGCATAACAAGGACCAATTTTAATTTTAAGGGCCTCTTGTTGATATCATATCACAATTGCACTTCGCATAGTATATATTCGTTGATTTCAAATTATTCCAGGAGATTAATTTTACCAAGTTCATGGATCAAGCAAAAATGCTAAAGCAACGACCAATTTGAATTTTAAGGGCCTCTTGTTGATATGATAACACAATTGTACTTCGCATAGTATATATTCGTTGATTTCAAATTATTTCAGGAGATTAATTTGACCAAGTTCATCGATTAAGGAAAACTGCCAAAACAAGCCACATACTACATTTGTGTCACAGCGCCATATATATGATCAAGCGGATTTGCGGGCTAGCTAGCAAAAAAATTCAATTCTAATGTTTCATGTCCTCCAAACAACAATCTAAGTTTCGTGATATACAAATTGACAAACAAAGCACACAACCAAGAACCAACTAAACTTCAAACAGACTGCAAGCAAGTTCCCAGAAGGTTCCATAGAGCAGGACGCATCCACCTTTGCACCAAACAATTTCATATACAAAGAAAAGACGTCGCCGCATTCGTTTTTCTCTTGCATCTAGTATATGTTCCCAGTCTAAAATAACCGGGGCCATGGGATATATGGGGTTTGTTTCCATGCTTCCCATTTTTTGGACCAAACAATGTCCGACAAACATTCATCTGGATGTTGAAGAAATATTACAAAGACACATGAGGTATTTTCGTTTCCTGACAAAGTTTCATATATATTTTTTTCCCTTCTTCAACCGATATGAAAAATTGCATTGTCCTCATTTAAGGTGAATTTGTTGTGTATCCGAAGGTCCCGCAGCATGTAGACACTGCTTGCCTTTTTCTGTAGATATGTTTCATACGACAACTCTGCCAACTTAGGAAACACATTTTCTAATAGAGGTTGCCTAACCGTACAATACTCGGTTGTGTTGTCCACGGTTCAGACGACAACATTGATGCAATGTCCATATATATCTGGAAATTTTTCACCGCATCGCAGACAATCAATCATATCATCACTTATCAAAGCATAGGCAAAAGCAAGAAAGATGCATTTTTCACATACAGGTTCAAAGGGGGTCGAGTACACATTGGTTGCAACTAAAATGCCTTCAACCTAGCAACGTGAGAATAGGAATTAATACATTGAACAATATAATACACAACTGCACCCCCTCCTCCCCTTAAATAAATAAATAAAACATGCCGCAGAAATTTGTTCAAGGGTATTTCTACAAGCAAAGTGAGGATGATTTCGTGGATGTATACCCACAACAGTTGTAGATCTAGCTATTTTCTTCATATCCTCTACTTAATCTGCTTACAACTCTATTACAAAGGTTGCCTGGGTTGTGCGAAAGATCCTTTCTCTAACATCCCTTTTCTTTTTTATATTTTTGAAGAGAATAAGTGGAATTTTCCCTTTATGCAATTGTTGCTCCATTGAAGAAAACAAATTTGAATATGAATCGAACAATTGTAGCTGCAACATGAAACATTGCAATATTTGAGTAACTTACCGAAGATACATGCACATGCGAAAATAAAGGACAAAACTGAATATGAAAACCGGTACCATTACTTTGTCGTTGTCCGACTCTCCATCCTTTATATGGAGAATGTGTTGCGAGCCAAGTTTTCTCGCCAGTGTGACAGTTGCGCCAATCGTTCTGATTGGGTAAATGTCAATGCTCTGTGCAAGTTGGTTGATAGTCAAGTTCGGGACGAAACAATATTCTGAACAAATAGCGGAAATTTTTTCCACAATACTTGTTTCGTTGAGCGAAATAATTCGATCACAATCACCACGGTCATATATTGTTTTGGGAAATATATTAAAATTTGTAATGGATATCCCATTACCCGGCAATATTTTTTCTGCATGTTTTTGGACAAGTTGTGGAGGAATAGTCAGTGTCATTGTCATCATGGCCTCCTTGTCTGTCATGTTAGCACACATAATGGATATACTTTTGTTTGCCTTGTCCAAGTAGGTGCTATAGACAACCATTATGTCCCCGACAAACACTTGTCCAGTTCGGCAGATGTTCAATCCCTCTATTGATAGTACTTTAGATGTTACAACTCTAGACCTAGTGACATTTTTTGAACAAGAAAACTAAAGTGAATGGCACTGTGCATAGATTTATTTTTATTTGTATTTTTTTGTATTCTTCTTTCACTAGAATAAATCTACAAGTACACACATAGCTTCGATGAACTATGGAGGCAGAGTGTTGCAACCACACCTCTTAGTATGCAGAACATGCACCACATTCAGCATCTCGCTTGTACTTGTTGACACTTCTTGTGAACTGCAAACCATGTATTGCAGATGACATCAACATATTCACCATGCCATAGATGAATATATAGTCGAGGATATTTGTTTGGTAAACATATTAAGAGAAAAGCGTATGCATATTTACCTTTGTCCTTGTCGATCTGTCGCTGTCTAGGATGACTGATTGCTCATGGCCATGTCACTAGTCCAAATTTTTATGATGCAAGCAAGTACAGATGAACATCGGGACTAAACAAGCATATGCATTGTATATTGTCCATCAGAAGGACTAAATAACCATAAAATTGTATGCATTTGATTTTTTTAACTGGAAAAATGTTTAATAGTAAATAGGGGGTGAGGGAGGGGCACCACGGCCAATCTGTAAATCGCGGACCCCCATAAGACAGGGAAGCAATCTTGAACCTGCCAGCCCAGAACCCACAATCGACAAAGTGGGTAACTATGGAATAAGGTAGAAGCGTGACCATAGGTGTCAAACCGTTAGTCTGCCAACCGGCGCAACAAGGCATTTTTTAAAAGAACACTAAGCAGATGAATTAGAAAACAAAAGGGATAATTGAAAATGGAAAAAATATAAATAGGGAGGGAAAAAAGGCCCATTGTTGCGAATCCATCATTTTCAATTCTAATATTATATGCCCCCACCCGGTTTGTATATTTAATTTACCAGCACGGTTGGTATACCTTTTACAAGATTGTACCATGTAACCCTCTTCTGTTGCACACAACAATTCATCTTCTTGTCCAAGCAACCTGTTTTTTCCAAGGCAACAACGTTGATTATGCAATGGACATGAAGGCAAGTTAGTATGAAGACAAGCATCTAAAAGAAAGAGAAACATGTATATTTACCCGCCAAACAGTCCATCGCCCTCTCCAGCCATTATGTTTGTTTAAATGCAGCAATGCAGCGAAAACACAATGGACATGAAGTAGGTTAGTATGCAGGAAGGCGTGTATTGAAGATAACTTATAATGAAGATAGACATGTAAAAGAAAGAGAAACAGGGTTATTTACCCACGAAAGAGCCCATCGTCATCTCCAGCCACTCTGTTTGTTTAAATGTATCAATGCAGCGAAAACACAACGATCATGAAGCGGGTTAGTATGCATGAAGGCATGTAATGAACATAAGTTACCATGTAGGAAGGCACGCAACATGTACATATAATAAACTAAGTGAACACATATA
The DNA here is from genome assembly GCA_009831015.1 of Picea engelmannii. Taxonomy (NCBI): domain Eukaryota; kingdom Viridiplantae; phylum Streptophyta; class Pinopsida; order Pinales; family Pinaceae; genus Picea; species Picea engelmannii. The sequence goes on along the minus strand of ML780503.1, from coordinate 235,641 downwards.
CAGACAATAAATGAAATACAAAACAACGCAATATGATATAACAGTACAAGAATCCACCTTTCTTTATCCTCTTCAACCAATGTAGTCAAGACTCCGTCGTTTTCTCCGGCTATTCTGTTTGTTTGAATGTGGGAACGCACAAAATACAACGAACATGAATGGAAGCTGGTATGCAATGGAAAACAAGAAATATGTACATATACCAACAGAGACTCAACGAACTGTCTAGAAGATAGGTAGAAACATGAACCTTTGTGCTTCTCCATCCATATATGTAAACATGTGATTTTGTTTGCCCTGCCCAAAATATATTACAAGCCACAAAATATTATGAAATTGCATGGTTGTAGCTAAACAATTTCTAGTTTTCCATGAAAAATTATCCAGATATGCTTCCACTGATGGAATACATGTTCTTTATCCTCTACACAAACTGTTGTGCCCACGATACAAGGTTTTGGTTTTCTGTGGCAAACTAGCCAGACATGCTTCTAGACATCGAAATATAATCTTGCAGAATCTTTGTTGTACATATCATAGCTCAAGTACAACACAAATTGTATCATGCTCACACCAGTCTATGTAGAGGAGAAAGAACATGTGATGTCATATGGGCACATATGACCATACATGGTTTATAAATGTACCCTGCATATGCTTTATTCTAACAAAAAAATAGTGCATATTGCAATTTCACATGTAATCCTCTAACAATTTTGTATGCAACTATTTTCTTTCATGCCACCACTGAAGCACCAGCAAAATCTCACAGCAGAACAGATACCAACCTCGGTAGACAGAGAAAATAACACAATTGCATGTCGACTCCTGGGTGCAGGGGTTGAACACCACAAAGCCCCCCAAAAAATAATAATAATCCAAAAAAAAAAAAAACTCCAACCATCGGCGCTAGACCCCAACCCTGCAAGGCCGAATCAAAAAAAGAAAACAGCAACAAGCATCAAACCAGCAAGAAAGAACGAACACGTTGAACTGCACCCCCCAGGGCCCGAAACCGTAAACCGAATCCAAACAAATAGAACCAGCAACCCACGAACCAGCAAGAACCATCGAGCCAATAAACAACATATGTATCTCCAACGATTACGAAACTGCAGCCGAAGCATAGAAGAAACCAGAAACATACGACGACCATGCCACTACAAATAAGCAAACATTCTTACTTCCAAACTGCAAACACTAAACGGAAAACAAGGAATAGAAAATGAAACTATGGCATGGAAACTTTCTCCGAAACAACAAAATGCAGAAGCGCAGGTCGAATCGAGAACTATACAACAACAACCAGCAACCGACGAACCAGTGAAGAAGAAGCATTCACTGAACCAGTAAACAATGTATGTAGCTTCAATGATGACGAAATTGCATTGCAAAGGTAGAAGAAGGATGAAACATACAATGTCTATTCAACTGGCGGTGGACAACAACAGTGTACAAATTCACTGTAACATTGTATGGAAATTTTTGAGGAAAAATGTACTCCAAGAAGCGTATTTAGATAAACATTTAAGCATGTTAGGATGTCTAAGGACCTTGCGGTATGCAAACATTTAAGTTTTCAGGCCTCTTGGAGGACCTCACATCATGTAAACATTTAAGCTGTCAGGCCTATTGAGGCATCTTGAAATAAGTGTCAATACATTTCAATACAAATACATGCGGCAAGGACATTATAAATAGTGGAATTTTCAATCACTATAAAGCTTTGATATCAAAACATTTCAATATTATTAGTACAAATAAAAACTTACGGATATATTAAGCTAGCAAAAAATGCTAACACAAACATTTGAACTAATGCTAGCATTAATCCACCTTCAAGCAATACATAGGAAAAATATATTATTCAAAATGACTGTATACGAGAAAAAGTTTGGATATGTTGCCATATAAAACATTGAGAATAGCAAAGCTGGCAATAAGACCTCCAATCTCTTATCCAATCAGATCAGTACATATAAGCTACTTTTTATTATATAAAATTGTATGCTTTTAATTTCCTAGCTCCAACAATAGGTATTATGCAAATATTTCTGATCAAAGGGCAAACTAATATGTAGTCAACGAATTATTTATCGCTATAGTCCCTCTATGCCTACGGCAGGGACTAATAAGAACTTTGAGATAAGTGTTTGTCCACTTTACCTCAACATTCTTATTCATTGTAGCATTTAGAAATCTTTCTTTATCACTTTTTTCAAACCTCAATACTATGTTATAATTATGTTAATAGTAAACCATTTGAAACAAAGTTTATTATTTTAGTTTTTTAACCAAATTTAATAAATAATAAATTAGCAATGGATGAAAATTATTAATAAATTACTATAAATAATAAAAAATATTTTAATAATTTTATATAATTTTTATCTTTATAAAATTATAAGACATATTTGTGTTAAAAAAATATAATTTATTTTTTAATACTTTTAAAATATTTGAGAAAATTAAATTAAATATTCATAATAGATAAAAAAATTATATATATTTACATTAAAAAGATATAATCTATATTTTTTTAGACTTTTAAAACTTCTTATAAAATTTAAATCCAAGTTAAATATTTATAATAAATGAAATGTATATTATTAGTTAGGTCCTAATGATTTATAACCACCCAAAAGTTATATATCATTTTACTTACTCCCGTGTTGCAATTATTATGGCCAACTTAACTTCTTTTTATTAAGTTGGCTTATTAGAATATGCACTAACCATGTATGTTTTAATAGAAGGCTTCAAACAATTATTCAGACACGAATACATTATTGGAAAAGCCTTTATAAGTATATATGATTTAAGTCCCATGGCATAGCATAATTGGTTAGACGTGAGCACAATTGCAATATTCAAAATGGTTTTTTAACATTTGCTTTTCATTTATACATGTGTATAATATATGTCAATGTGTATAAACAAACATATATGTTTGTTTATGCATATACAATTTATGTGTATTTGAAACCATTCATATGATTTTTATATTCAAAATGGTTTTTTAACATTTTCTTTTCATTTATACATAATGTGTATAATATTGACATATATGTTTGTTTATGCATGTACAATTTATGTGTATTTGGAAACCACTCATGATTTTTACACATAATGCGGATAATATTGATTAATATATGTTTGTCTATATGCATGTAGATTCGATGTATATGCATGTACACTCTTGGAAACCACTCATATAATTTTAAGTCAATGGACAGAAGTTAATTTTTCTTTTTTGTAATTGTCCAAAAGGAGATATAATTTATCTCTACCATGTATGATCAATATACAAATAATTAGAAAAAAATCCAATCTTTATTTAGCATTTTTTCCTTTCTATATAAGTGCACACCTTATGGGATTAAAAGGCATGATGCATGTAAGTAAGTACATTTCACAAGCCTTAATAATTTATAACATTTATGATAGTGAAGTGGTTTAGGGGTGTATAGTTTAAGTGGTTGGGAGGTAAATTTGGTATTCTCTCTATCTGAGTTTAAGTCCCTAATGAGGTACTTGGTCCATTGTGATGAGGCTAAAAGGGTAGGCATTCCCCAAGTGTGGGACCCTCACAAGTAGGTATTTGAGTATCTCAACCCTTGCCAAGTCATAATTTACCTATCTAGTTTTGTGTATAGGTTGTTAATGTTGGCAAAGGTTTATAAGAGGGACCACTTCAACGTCTCCTACTATAAATAGTTTTTACAATTCAAATATGTATGATACGCTTAGATTAAGTTTATTTTAGTTTAAAAACAAAATTTGATTTAATCATAAAAAAATGTTCTTCATTAATATTATTAATGGTTAAAACTTATTTACCCGGATGGGGTGCCACCTGGCGAACAGCGGAGGACGGATGGAACAGGGCAGCCGGGGGAGTTGTTAACCTTGGACGCCACCCCCTGCGCAATTACTCCTCCATCGCTCACACCATGAGGGGAGTTATGTTAGTGCACCTGGTTGAGCTCTTGGGTGAGCGAACCAGCCAAGCAGATTGTACTAGGAGGTTGCAGAGCTCCCGTCATACTTCAATGGTGATCACAGGGGTCCTTTCAAGCTCTCATGGAGTTAAGAGTGGCATTTGGTCTCAGTTCGTTTCATTCTCTCCCTGGTGCGCTCTCTCTACAACGCTCTTCGGCCCTCACGATAATTCTGGCACCATTGTTCTTTGTGATCTCTCCCTGCGCATTAGTGGTGTCCTCCATGCCTCCCTCTACTCCCTGCGAACCAGCGATGTCCTCTCCACCTCGCTCTGCTCCGGCTTCTCCGTCTCCCTCCATTGCACCGAGTATCTCTCCCCAGCATCCTCTCATTCCCTCCACCACCTCCCTGTCCCCCCCACCATGCCACGGGAGTGTGGAAATCCAAAGAGGGGCACTCGCAAAAACAGCACCCTCTCTCGGGCTAATAGGATCACCCCCTCACAAAGAGCGCACATCGCCAACTTCGCCAGTCCTCACCACTCTTCCAAGAGCACTCACTTGACTCTGCTTCAGTCTCATGAGGTCTGCAAGGTCAAATTGGATATGACCTCCTCCACGATGCACTTCCCCCAGTCTCCACCTCCACCTTTTCTTTACTTTCCGAGCAATGTTAAGGAGGAGGCGCCACCCTCAGGCAAGTGTCTCCCTTCAGATACCAACCTCTTATCCCCCCCCATAACCAAGCCTGGTGACCCTTACCTACGGCGACGAACGCTGCCAAGTGGAAGAGTAGATTCCTCCAAGATGGCAGCTGGAGATTCAGGCAGGTACAGACAAGGAAATCATTGTAAAGGGTGATGACGAGACTAGCAAGGAGACTGGCAAGGAGGAAGAAGCTCCACCTCAACACTTTTCCAACCGTCTCATAGAGGAGAACCTTGAGCTCCTCTTCGAGATCAGGCAAAGGCAGGATGACCAGGAACATTCTCAAAGTGTTCTCAGTCAAAGGATGGACATTATGTTTGAGGCCATCACAGATGCTCCAACGCAAGCCAGGTGCCCGACTTGCAGACAACGGTTCACCCCTGCCTATACCATTCATGGAAAACCAAGTCCAGCCAAGGATTGAAGCCCCCAGGTTACAACTTTTTGTTTATTTCTATTACAGAGTCGATGGTCTATTTTACCACAACAACGGGCTAGATGCTTTAACAAGTTTTCCTTATAATGTATGTATAATTTTAGTTATGGCAGCTCTGTACATGGCCAGCCTTAGCATAGGAAGGCGGAACTTGGTTCCAGCAAACTCTTGCAATTTTTTGTGTAATTTTTACAGTTTCAGTGAAGCTAGAGCTCAGCATATTATGGTAGTGTTGGAACAACATGTAGCCACATGTTCTGGTTTCCCTCCTGTGGCGGAACAAGTGGCTACCAGGTGTCATTGTATAGCAGACAGATGATATTAATATAAGGTTTCGCTTTTTATTTACAAAAAAAATGGTTAAAACTTATTTATGAATAATAAAATCATTTTGTATATATAGTCAAGTTCATATAATCCACAACAACTCACAACATTTATTTCAATTAAAAAATAAAATAAAATTTAATCATAAAAAATATTTTTTAGAGCTAAGAATAAATTATGAATAATGAAATTACTTTGTATTCACGTTCATATAATCAAATAATCTAAAAGAAATGTTGAAATGGAAATAACTAATAGATACATGGGTAACCTCATAAAAACTATTAGGTTTCCACTAATAAATATCACAATTTTCATTCAAAATTACCAAGTAGCAAGGAAAATCGCAAAGTAGTAAAACAACATGTTAAAACAAGTAATTTCACAATGTGGAGACGTCAATAATTTTTACATGTCTAGAAAGTAACAATAATGTAAAAGGGAACCTCTCTAACTTTGATTTTCCATGATTCAAAATTAATTGACTAAGCTAATGATGGTCTCTCATGACTCGCAATGAAAACTAGAAGAACAACAATATGTTAACTTGGAGGAATGATTCAAGGTACTTTCATAATGAATTTTAATACTCATAAAATTATGAAAGGTAGGAAAATGAATTATCTTTCTGAATATATATTTTTTATTTGTAGGCATTGTGCTCTTGTTGGAATATTCAACAATATTGAGAGGGGAGGTGAATCAGTATTGGGTTGATTTTAACAATATTATCTCTTTTACCACTTTAATTAATCATCACAAATTTAATCATAAGTAATGCAGAAGATTATATATCAACAAAGATCAATACAAAGAAACAATACATGGATATTTTACGTGGTAACCCAATAAGGGAGAAAACCATATAAAGTATTTCTTATAATAATCAAAATTTACATTCTTTACTGGCTTCAACTTGTGAGGGACATCAATCCCTATAGTAGGCAGCCACTTACAGTTTTTCAAGCACCAACTTGACAAGCACCAATCGGTTGATATATTGAGGAAACCAATACTCACTGTAAGCACAAACTTACAATCTGCAAACACTAATCTGCTAGGAACCAACTTGTTAAGAAGATGAGGACACCAATCGTCACTATAAGAACCCACTAACAGTCTGCAGACACCAAGATTCCAAGCACCAACTTGTTAAGAGAATGAGGACACCAATCCTCTCCCATGCACCACCCTTCCACCCTAAAATAAATCTGCTTCCAAACTAAACTTCCTTGCACCACCCAAACACATTCCTCTTTCATTATTACTGCTACTCTTCTCACCTTTGGTACCACGAACCTCCGAATATTCATTACATATTTTTCAATCATTACTCTAGTTATCAAACTTTTTGAGAGCATAGATATTTATAAAAAAGTATTTACCCAATGATTTGTCCACATAACCAAATAATATGGGCTTTGTTCTAGATCTCCATCAAACCAGGCTCCAACAGTTTGTCCAAATTCCTTCCTTGCCATGCTTGATTTGTTCAAATAATGAGCTCGATGTACAACTACCGTCGGATCTTCTTCAAGATTCAACCTCATCCATCGATTTACTTCATTGTCCCTAAAGACACACCATGAAACCACGACGTACAATAGTTGCCCGATATTCTCTTGATTAAATCCCAATCTTCGATCTATTCCTTTGGAACCACAGGTCTTCAGTTCACAGTCACCGTCCAATCAGATCTTAGATTGATCTCGACCGTAGATCTGTCCTTTACCAATACTTAGATAATTTTATTGAAGACTTACTGCGGGTTCAAAGGTCTAAGCCACATCTCTTCACACCTATGTGACCTCCAAATTGCACCCCCAAGTTCTGCCACACTCATTTTTCACCCACACTTAGATGCATTTCAAAACATTTAATTATGGGTCGTCTGGATCGTCCGATCTATGACACATGGAAATTTCATGTGTCGTCAGATCCCTGACACTTGGCTACCTCCTGGGTTGTTCGATCTCTCATTCCATGTACTTATTCATTTCTTCATACTTAGCCAACTCTTCAAGATCTTACCATGGGTCCGTGAGTTTTCTCTTATACTTCTCATCTTCACAATATTCCACCATGATCACTATCTCTGCAAAGTCTTAATGCAATCATTTTTTTAGACTTCTTTGTCCATCCAATTCTTGGTACTTAGTTGTTTTTCCAACTTTTCATCACAAATCCACAGGGTCGCAGGTTCATGCTCATTTTTCTATTGCTCTGCGATATCTCAACACTTAGTCATTTTGTATATTTCTCCGTAGGTCACGAGACTATATCATTTCCCTAATTCTTGTGGCTTTGTTCGTCCAACCAATTCAATATTCATACTTATCCATTTCTTGAGACATCGACGATTCAACATATTTTTTATAGTTAACCATTTTTCTAAGATTTCATCATGGGTTTGCGTGGTCGCGGGACTATTGCATTTTTTCGCACATACTTTTGATTCTTCATAGCTCTATGACACCTTGGGAATTAGTCTTTTTTTGAGTTCCCACCATGGGCCTCAAACCTTTGATCTTGATCGTTGATCTTAGAGAAATAACAATTAGGATTTAAATGTCTCCATGTCCATTGTTCTTCATACCAAAAGGTTACTCAGCACACAAGATCCAATAGCTCCTCTATTCGCTTTCAAGTGACGTAAAAGATCTTTTGCAATATAAACCCTTTGAATATGATTTTCCTAATGAATGTAGGATATATGAACATGGGATTTTTCCTTGTTATTTCTTGCATGCTCGAAATTTCTATGTCCTGCAACTTTGACTCCATCTCGTGCACTCTCTATGCTTCCTCGTTATTAATCTGTGTAGAATAAGTGTGAGGACATAGGGGCATTATTTTATTATATAGTGGGATGAATGAATTCATTTAGGATAAGTTTTTAAGGTTGGGGAGAGAAGGTTGGGGATAGTCAAAGTTATCTTCCTTAAGAAGTTGTCTCAGTTTCTAAAAGTGGATAAGAAATCTGTCTCAGTCTCGTGCTGCTATTGGGATACAAATTGGGATAAGGAGACGGTCTGGTAATGAAAGGTCCGGTGCGATCTTCCTCAGCAGAGATAGATATAGAAGGTAATGAAAGGTAATGAAAGGTATGGATAAAGAGATAGATGTTAAAGTATGCCGGGGAAAGGTATGCCCAGGAATGGAAGGAAGGTTGTGTACTAGGAAGGCTAGGTTGTGTACATGGTCGCCAGGAGAATAGAATAGATGCCAAAAATATCGAGAAATATGGAGCCAAAAATGTGGATAGATGCCATAAATAAGGATATGTTCTTAGTTGCCTTCCTTCTGATGTTGTTGCCTTCCTTTGTTGCTATTGATGACTATTGCTATTGTTGCTAAGGAATTTGTTGCCTTCCTTCTGACTTGCCTTATTGTATATTCTCCTTTTCCCTTCCTCATGAACAACCTTTCGTTGGGGTTAAACGCCTCATGAACTACTAAAGGTGGGGATGGCTGGTGGTGGGTGTGGGGACAGGCTGGGTTATCTGTTCTAAGGAAGTAACAAGAAAACTTTCCTTTATATACGATTCAGCAAAAATACCAGGAAATACGAGTTAGACCAAACTGGGTTAGACCAATGGGATTGTTTGAGTGGTCTCCTTCTTATCCGATCTGTTGGGGTGACTGGTGAAAAGGATATTATCCGTGGATGGGTACGATCAGGTAAGGGGGGGGTCGTCCCACCCGTACACCCGAGAATATAAGGACTTGACACCCGATCTATATCCCTGAAAGTATCTGTCTCCATCTGTGCTACTGAATGGAGGAAAGAGGGAATGGAGGTAGGGTTTCTTAACCCAACACTACTACTCCCATTCGGTCGCATTACCCCACATGCTAGTGCTCCCATTCGATCACATAAGAAGGAAAGGGCAAGTCATATGGTTCCCTTCCAATCAAAATATCCAGTTACTAATGCTAGATGGATCTACTATGAAATTAGGGGATATGCTTTGAATATAAATATTAACAACCTTAGATGGAAGGAAAGCGAAGTTGTACTTCCATTCATAGAGTTACCCGAAACTGTGAACTTGACCCGATCAATTTCACCTTCATTCAAGGGATTGGGGCACCTACATTTTAAGGGCACCGGGGCACGGGCAGGGACTAGGGAACCTCCATTCATCCATATACTCTAAAGAAAAAACCGTCCATCAGTAATAGAAGGCTATTCCACCTTGGTGTGCCACCTTCAGGAATAAGGATTGGTATTATCAATCAGTAGGGGCCTTAATGCCACACTTTAGGGGCTTGCCTGTCATCTTGGGTAGTCGTCTTGGTATGTCACCCTTCGTATAGGAAAATACTATACTAAACATAGTAAGTAACATTAGTAGTAACATAGGCAAGGCTCCTAGGTTGTTAGCAAGGCTCATGGGTCCGGATATATTTCCTTTGACTTTATTTAGGGGCTTGCCTACACAAACACGAACAAGCTTGCCTACACAAACACGAACAATCTTGCCTATAGGAACAAGCTTACCTATAGGTCGTTGTATCATAGGTTTACCTGTTCTATAGACTCTTCAATATTTAGAGATTGAACCATCATTATTCAAAGTATATCTATGCTTCTCTATTGACAGCAATGTCGAAGATGTAGGAGATATTATTTATATATTTATATTCACTACAAGGAAAGAATATCACTAGGGTGCCTCGCACTTCTGTCTACGTTTTCCTTCTTTCTATTGTATACGTTCACCTTCATGCATTCGCCTTCATACGTTCTCCTTTTGTCTTCTTCTTTCTAGGGTCGCCCTCTTTCTCAGGTTGGGGAAAGCGATTGTCATCTGGGGAAAGCGATTGTCATCCAAGGAAAGAGGGGCTGGGGAAATCCTTGCTATGGGGAAAGCCTTTCTTATGAGCTTACTGGTGGTGGGTGCATCCCATCAATATCCCCATCTGTTCCCCTAAGGCTTATCCCTTTTGTTACCCGCCTTAGGAACAACCTTATGACTTGATAACCTTTCCTTATGACTTGATAACCTTGCCTTATGACTTGATAACCTTCAACACCTCCTCTATCTGGTGACCCTTCTTGTCCATCTCTAACGTTGTATTCCCCACTCCTATTGTCCATCTCTAATGCCACCCCCAACCCAATCAAAAAGATGCTTTCCTCTGCTCTATGTTGGTTGGTTGGGCTTCCTCTGCTCTATAGCTTAGTAATCCGTAGAATAGAGCAGTGCTAAGTGGTCCTAAGAGGAACAAAATATATAAGTAACCAAGATATGAGTAATGCTTATTTCCTAAACTAAAATGAAAAGTTTGCTAAAGAGGAAGGGCCCCTAGATATGCTGAAAAGAAGGTGAGTAAGGCTTTAAAAGGCAAAAGGGCTAGTGAAAAAGGCTGTGAAAGGGATAAGGTATAAAATAAATAAGTATTTCCATGAAGTAACCAGTCTATGTGGTGTCCCTGCCCATATCCGAAAAAGCCTCCTTGTCGTTGTACCCAAGTGCGATAATGGTGTGGCATTAAGGAGTACTTGATGACGACTACTATGGGCTTTATGAGCTATAGGTGTCTAATGGGGGAGCATAAGGAGTTGTCTCCCTCAGTAAGTAAAAGGCTAGGAGATAACCAACCATGTCTAAGCTAAGGTGCATCCTCTAGGGCTAAAGACTTAGCAGGCCCGGTTGTGCTATGCGAGGGAAGAGTGATCCCCCTATACCCAAGCTACTATATAATAAAGCTACTAAGGCTCTGCTCTTGTGGCAATCAAAATCTAAATGACGACTAGTATCGCTCAACTAGTTTCGCTAAAATAGTGGCTATATTTGAATCTTTTGCAATATATCCTTATGCGTGTGATCATTTCAACTCGGTACGAGTTATATTCTAGCAGACAACAAAAAATATTGGGAGTGATATAACCTTTTATTGATGTGAAACGATCGTATACACGAGGACACAAATCAATGGTTGGTCGGTTGCTATTTACCTTTTAAATGAGAAATATTATATGTTTTATGACCTTTATGTTGGTCAGGTGTTATTGATCATATGTGTAATCTTACTTTAGAAAAGGTTTGTTTTTTTTAGGTGGGTATCAAAGTCGAAAAGGGATATAATTTTTTATTTTTTTTTTNCATTGGTTTAGTCCCTAGGATATTTTGAACAAGTGTTTCACGGGGCCCTCACACTTCGTGTGCCCTAATCACACACCGTGGGTATCTTTGATAACTATCGGAAATTGAAGATGGAATACGATCTTTTTCTTTTTCGGGTGGATGAAAAGGACGAGATGATCAAGTACTTGCATGACCTCGATCTGGTCCTTATTCAAGATGTCACCAAGTGAAGAAGCACTGAAAGTAATTTGAAAGATTGTGTGAGTAAGTTATTAACCTTTGTTTTTTAGAAGTATTTTGACCTTGTTGAGAGCTCAACATCTCGTATAGACGAGCTAGACAGAAGTAATAAGCATTATTGTAAAGACCTCATAAATGACTATTTTGATAAGCAATAGCTACTTGATGCTTTGGAAGAAGATGTTAAATGTCTTTTTCAGTAACGTATTGTTGATGATGATGATGCTTCTCAAGATGTTTCTGATGATACTTCCGATGATATTTCTAGTAGTGATGATGTTTGCAAGAAGGATGATATTGATGATGTGCATAATCTCTTTTAGTCCCAATAGGATAGGAAACAAGGATGATTGATCCTTACCCAATTGCCCAAATTAAAGTAAAGGCAAAGACAGAGGTTGAGTAAGAAGCAATTCAAGTCTCACCTACAGATTAACCCACAACAGGAGGGAGGACATGAGTGAATTGTTTGAATGACTTGATTTCAATTATAAAKATAGAGCTTTACTTGGCTGGATAAAGCTTTTCTGCTTGAATCGTTGTCTCACTCYGCTCATCGGGACCTCTATCCTTATGGYGCCTCCTGGAGCATCTTTAGGTGGGAGTACGAATTCGGCACCTTATATAYTGACTCTGGAGCCTTTAGATCAAGAGMAGACCCCTTATTACCGAAATCCTAGCGCTCTCGAGMCCGCTCCTTAAGGTGGGAGAGTTCYYKTCTAGAGCCCGGTCCTCRGAGGCAGAAGGGATAAGCCTCTAAGCCGCKTGTGTAGTAGTAGCAATTYGACTRAAAGCCCCTCTATTGGAYTCCTACCGCGAAGYGGTAAGATTCCCTGCATAATTGTTTCCCGCAGCCATAGAGATTAAGGTAGCAGCTGTAGAGTTTAAGGTAGAGATAGGCGTCATCAAATTGAATATCTCCAGTATCCCGGTCCCTATTAGTAGTGAGCGCAAGGTGGAGGTCCTCAAAGGCACCCCTATTTAGGTAGCGCTTCTCAAGATTGCCCCTCTTCCCTGACAGTACTTTGGCATCCTAGAAGCTTGGTGCAAGGTCTACTTGGCCCAAGGATCAATTATGGGTAAGTACAATGGTTTCCAAAGGTAATTATATTCATCATTGTAGCTCCTTTGGCAAGCTAATGGATTCACACTTGAACCGGTTTGCCTTGAGCTCCTCTTGTGGCCTATAAAAGGAGGCCATGGGGTGTTCATTCAATAAGAAGAAGACTAGAGGTTAGTAAGGTTATGCTGGAGAAATTGTTAAGATTTTTAGATTTGTCTCCTCTTCCTCTCCAATTGTTCATATCTCCCTCCATAGGTGAGCCCAAGCTCACTTATTCCTCTTCCAATCATTACTTTAATAAAATGAGAGCAAAGGACCCATCCTTGAGGAGAGTATGAGCAGCCCCTGCTTGCTCATATAAACATTCAGGTTATTTATTACTGTATTTATCTCTTCCATTGGGCATGAAAATAAGAAGGATAAGTTTGGTTCCACTTCTTTGTGTTTTACTTGTTTAGATTGATGCTAGTTAGTCTTTGTGGTTTGCTATATTTATTCGTCTTATTACTTACTGACTCACATGTTTAATTGACTATTGGTTAGTGCTAACAACCCACTAAAAGGGGGAATTGAGTCACCCTTTACACATTTCCCCCCACACCAGAGCCCAAGAAAAGGTGTTTGCGTGAATGAGATGATGATAGAGGAAGAAGGAGTTGAGCATGTAGATGTTTCCATTCAGACGGATGATGCATACCCTACCTTGGAAGACATTGTGGAAGAACCAGAGTCTAGTACTCCAGAAGAGGAATCGCGACCTGAATAAGTTGTTCCAAGATCAGGAAACCCCCAGATTGAAGGAGAAACTTATAATTCTAACAGAGATAGCCTGGATGTGTTTACCTCCCTTGGCACCTTCTATTGATAAGGTATTACCGTTGCCTAGCTCTATTTTGTGCAATTTAGCTCTTAATAATTTTGGATCTCTAGGAATAGGAAAAGGAAGTAGTAGCAGTGGCGGAAGTGGGTCAGTACAACCTTGCATTAATCAAGGAAGTGGTAGCTCTGTCAAAAACCTAGGACTAGTAGTACAACCTGGGACTGTAGGATTCATTTTAGTAGGATATCCATTTGTTAGTATGTCAGGAACAACCAAAGGCTCCTTTACCCACTACCCAAAATTTTGGGGTGTCGATACAAGATCTCTGCCATTCAACCCTGCACAACAAAAGGAGTTATATAGAGAGGCTACTGATATGTTCCAAGGCATGTCTACACCCCAGACCCCTCCAGTCATGGAAGGTACTCCCTGATGGGACTCTCACACTATGCAGCAACCTCAGAGTCGTGGAAATGATTAGGATGGAGAGTTTACAAGTAAGTCCAAGAAGGTTATTTATATTTGGTTCCAGTTCTTTTTTTACATTCTGGAAGACACACAACTTATAAGGAAGCTATGGAATACCCTCAAAAAGTTAACCAGAGTTGGAGGTGAATTAGAAGGGTGTATCACCACTAACCTTCCAAAACGACACTCCCACAGGGTCAAGAAGAGAGAAAGGAGAACTTGAATGGAGTTTAGACTCGACGCTCCGGTGGAAGGGTACGAGATAAAGGATGTGATGCTAGATCTGGGATCTGACGTCAACATCCTCCTGAAGAAATCCTAAAAAACTATGGGAAAACCTAAGTTGGTCTATTCACCTATCCAGCTGAGAATGGCTAACCAGTACTGCATTTTTCCTGTTGGTCGGTTAGAGGATGTTGAAGTGGACCTGGCTAGAGTCAATACCTACATTGATTTTGAGGTAATTAATATTATGGATGAGAAGGATTCCTATCTTTCTTTGCTTGGGATTGACTGGGCATATGATAACTACGGGGTGATCGATCTAAAGAAGAAAACCATGACCTTTGATTCAGATGGGATTAGAGTCATTTAGCCCTTGGATCCCTACCAAGGTCCTTGGTATATAGAGCCGGTTGACGATGCAATGGAGCGGGATGTCCTAGAACAAATTTATCATATGACTACAGGAAAGTGAGCAAATTACATCAACCCTACAATAGATGGATCGGTGAGCTGGAGAAGTATCCAATCTTCTGATATAGATTTTGAAGAAGCTTTGAACGATTGGAAATAACGTTGGAATGAGATCTCTACTCAGTGTTGTGCCACTATCCGAGTAGTGAGGTGGATCGGGATAGAGTTGTGGAACCCTCCAGTGTATGATGGCACCTCAGATGTGAATTCTTTTCTGACTACTATGGAACTTAAAGTTGTGGAAGAGTATAGGATTGTCGTAATGGACATATCCCTTTATCATTTAGAAAGATACTTGGACTAAAGATTTGTTTGTTCGGGTCCCTATGATGAGTTACAAATGGTTCTTGGGTGATAGGGAAAGACGACGACAGAAAGGAAAAAAGGCTCTCTAGCATAGAATATCCTTTGAGCAGGGACACTTATGGTGCAAATATGGTCACAAATTACACTAGACCTATCAACTTATGAAGTGGAAATAGTCTACTCGTAACGAAACTGGTATTGGCTCCTGGTTGGTTTAGGTAAGCAGCGAAGACAAAAGTAGGACCTATGAACAACCACCGTCGGGTGGATCTATGACTCTTCGTGCTGCCCTTAGGGTTAACTATGATTGATTTATACTCGTAGCCACTTTGGGTTTTCATGGGGAACAACAAGTTACCTTAGAGTAGGGAATGCATTATTTAGGCTTTTTAGATTCCTACCCGCTTCATGTTGTTGTTGATCCCCCGTATGGTGCTTTTGCTATGGTGTACTAGAGGTGTATCATGAAATTGACTCTCATAGAGGAACTAGACTAGTGATTAACAACTGAAACTTGGACCATTAACCACAACACCTGGGACCAATGGAGTGACAACCATGCATGGGACTCTTTTTTTACTATTTTTCCACCAACACCACCATCCTCTTCATCCTTTTTCTATGTCCTCACACTTCTTTTGCAGATCCTTCACCGTTGTTAACATAGATTCTTCTTATTGTCTTCTTAAGCATACTACATAGATACAACATCAAGGACAACACCATGTCCACTTTGACATCAATGACAACACCTTTTCAACAATATCCCCCTTTTCCATTGATGGAAACACTTAGTTATCTCGATGCTCCTATATTTATGCAACTCTTCCCCTTTCTATATATTCTCCCCCTTTGAAATCAATGGAAAAAGGGATATTATCCCCCTGTCAATGTACTTTGTATTCTTTGTTTCTGTAATCAAACAAATTTCTGTGTTGCTCTCCCTAAGCATGTGCCCTTCTCACATATTGTAGTGCCTCTTGGGCATCTTTTCATGAGCTCTTAGTGATTGGATGGCATAGACACCACCCCTAATTTTTGTCTAAGATACTTGAAATCCTTTCTAGGAAGAGGTTTAATAAAGATATCGACAATATGTTCTTTTTTAGTCACATAATATAGTTTAACAACTTGGTTGACAACCTATTTTCTTAGAAAATGGTACTTGATAGTTATGTGTTTTGTTTTTGAATGCATGATAGGGTTCTTTGAAATGCTTATAACACTAGTATTATCACATAATATGGGAATTGGTCTCTTGTATTCAACCTGAATATCTTGTAATGTATGTTTCATCCAAAGGACTTGTGCATAACAGGGAGTTGCTACAATATATTTTGATTATGCAATAGACAGAGAGATTGATGATTGATTTTTACTCAACCAGGACAACAAGAAATTTCCTAAGAAGAATGCACATCCATGTGTGATTTTTTGATCATCTATACAACCTACCCAATTAGCATCAATGTATGTTGTTAATGTAAATTATTCACCTTTTGGATACCATCATCTATAATCCAAAGTACCCTTCAAATATCTAAAAATTTATCTTAACTGTGTATACATGAGTTTCCTTTGGTGCAGATTAAAACCTAGTAACTACTCCAGCTGTCTACATGACATCTGGTCTTGAGGTTGTCACATATAAAAAGCTTATAATCATAGATTTGTACAACTTTTGGTCTTCTTCCATGGATTCATCATCTTTTCTTAACTTGCTTCATGTAATCATGGGTGTACTCATTCACTTACAGTCTTCCATTTTTCATTTCTTGAGCATCTCGTTAATGTATTTTGTCTGGGATATGAAGATACCTTTGCTAGATTGAGAAATTTGTAGTCCTAAGAAAAATGATAATTCTCCAAGAATTGACATTTAAAACTCCTTCTACATTTCTTTAGAAAACCTTTTACTCAATTTGTCATTGTTACTTCCAAATATTATATCATCCACATAAACAACAATAATTACCATGTCCTTATCTTCTAGTTTGATGTATATGTTGTTGTCTGCAGTTCCTCTTTTAAATCCTTGTTGTTGTAGATGCTTGTCCAGTCTTGACTTCCAAGCTATAGGAGCTTGCTTTAACCCATAGAGATATTTCTTGAGTTTTCATACATAATATCTAACCTCTGATCATTGGAATCCTTCAGGTTGCTCAATATATACTCTTCTTCTATATTTCCATTTAGGAATGTTGACTTGACATCCATCTGATAAATTATGAAGTCTTTGTGGCAATCAAATTCCAAAAACATTCTAATAGCCTCCATTCTTGATATAGGGGAAAATGTGTCTTCAAAGTCAATTCCCTCAATTTGACCATATACTTTGCATACCAGTCTTGCTTTGTTTCTTACTAGCTATCCATTCTCATTTTGTTTATTCCTAAAGACCCATTTAGTTCCTATTACATTCTTATTCTTGGGACTGGGAACAAGTTCCCAGGTTTGATTATTTTCAATTTGGTCCAATTCTCCATTCATGGCATTAACCTAATTCTCATATTTTCTTGCTTCTTCAAAGTTGTTAGGCTCTACTATCGATAGTAGGGGAAAATTAACTTGCTCAAGAAAATTGTTTATTCTTCTCCTTGTCTAAGGTACTACACTTTTACTTCCAATAATTTGACTTTCAGGATAATTATTTTGTACATACCTTGTGTTTATGTTTTGGTAGTTGTGAGAGGTATTAACCTCGATGGATAAATCTTTGACTAGAATAGAATATTCCAGAAGAAAGAGAAAACCTAAACAGTTGTGTGAAAACCCTGGAAGACAAGTTGTCTCAGTAGAATAAATAATATTAAAGTATTATATGCATAAAAGGACAGGCCAGCCTTGTTTGAAGAGACACATGTTCACTTGGCCAGATTAGTATAAATATGAGGTGCTCCAGCTCATTTGTACAGTCACACTCAGGAAAGTGATGCACAAGTCTAGAGGAAGCGTGCAGCTACAACGACTGCAGCTAGGTATTGGTCTTGGTCTATGGTTTGGGACTTTATACTTGGTGTGCTACCTTTGGATAAAGGTGTGCTCTCTCTCTCTTGGTTATCCATTGGGTCTAGTGTTGCTCCATAATCATTCTATCTATCAAACATTATGGTGCTTGAGGGTGGTTGTGTGCCTATGTTTGGGTGACAATATTGTGATATTGTCTATGGTTAAACGAGCATAATATTCTAACAGGTTATGGGCCCATGCCACCTTCGGAAGAATCTAACCATTGGAAGGTAGATTTGCAACTCTCTGTCAAGCTCGTTGTAGCATAATTGTAGTTGCAGTGCCAGTTGCAGCACTAGTTGCAGTGTCAATTACAGTGCCAGTTGCAGCACCAGTTGCAGTGAAAGTGTCTATGAAGTATTGGGATTAATTTTTGGTTATCCTAGTGCACCCTAACCCAACGCATATCTTGGTTCCCTCAGCCATCAAAAATGTCAAAGTTGAATTTTTGGATCAAAGTCAATGTTTGACTGGTCAAAGTCAAGGTTTGATTGGTTGAATTCAAAAGAATGGTCAAGGTCAAAGTCAAAGAAAATCATGATTTCCTCAATGAAATCAAAGTGCGCAGCAGAACATGGTCTCTTGGTAGAGCATGGAAGACAAGAATTGACATCATCCTTGCAAAGAAAAAGGGCAAAATTATGGAACCACAGACTGAATAGAAAGCGTCAAAGGATGAAGAGTTTGATTTTTGAGGCTTCCAAGCACATGAACGTGGAGTAGGAGAAACAATAAAAAGAAACTATTGCAGATCTAAATCTCTGGGAATAAAAGGGATATTTGTCCAAGAAGAAATCGTAGTGCTAGAAAGATATCATATCTAATACATTCAGAGGAACAACACACTCTCTAAGTTGGAAAGAATACTTGTCTCAAAAGAAAAGAAACTCAAGCAAAACAATAGCCAAACTCTAGGTTTGCATATCAGGTTTGATATTTTTATTATTGATGCTTAAGTGAGTATTGCAATACTTTAGATTTTATTAATGCTAGGAACAAATGAATACTTAGTAGTATGTATTATTAATATAAATGATTTTTGTAATTAATTGCAATATGAACTAACATCTACTCTAGGATATATTTATTGTTCTTGTTATCAGGAAGGACACCTTGGTAATGCTATAATAAATTACCATGAAATTAATATGTTCTTATATAAAATTATATTATATTAGAAATACTTTTGCTCTTGTTGTTCCTGTTTCGGGCAGGTTATCCTACATATTCAAGGAAGGTTACCACATAACAACAAGACTTGAAAGGACTCAGAGGGAGTCAGTGATCAGGAAGAAGCAAGGTTTCATGACACTTTGTAGGATGCATAGGGGCATGTAGCATATGGAAGCTTGGTTCGAGGATTCTCTCAGCTAAAGAGAGTTGATGGAAAAATTCAAAAATAAGGATCTTGTAGGCTTCGTGTCGAGTTGTAGGCCTTCGTGTTGAGTTGTAGGCCTTTGTGCAGAGTTGTAGGAATTCTTGCCAAGTTGTAGGCCTTTATGCCGAGTTGTATGCCTTCATGTCAAGTTGTAGGCCTTGGTGTCGAGTTATATGCTTTGTACCAAGTTGTAGGCCTTTGTGTCGAGTTGTAGGCCTTTGTGTCGAGTTGTAGGCCTTTGTGTCGAGTTGTGGGCCTTGTGTCGAGTTGTAGGATTCATGTTGAGTTGTAGGCCTTATGCCAAGGTGTAGGCCTTTGTGTCAAGTTGTATTCCTTGTGTCAAGTTGTAGGCTTCATGTCGATTTGTAGACCTTGTGCCGAGTTGTAGGCTTCATGCTGAGTTGTACGCATCGTGCTAAGTTGTAGGCTTCATGCCGAGTTGTAGGATTTATGTCAAGTTGTAGGCTACTCCAATGCGATGGTTTGGTTGTATGTCGAGTTGTTGCTACACTAATGAGACAGTCTGGTACACTAGTGGCATAGTTGAGAACCTGTATGGTTGTGATGGTGTTTCTCGTAATATGATATGAGTGATCATGAGATATCTTGTGTATCTCTGGTGATGTTATCGGTCTGCAAGACCATGTCGGTCTTTCCCATGCCATGTGAGATTGATGGATAATAATGATAGTAATGATGATACTCATGACATGGGTGTAGCCATGAGTGAGCACGTCATGTAGTTGTATCCCGTGACGATGATGGTTACACACACTATGAGGTGTAGCTCTAGTGTCCACTAGCGGGTTTTGGCCCCTAGATGAGATTGAAAAGTCCACGTGGGTGTAAACATGTGTGACATAATGATGCTACCAGTATCATGGTCTGCATAACCATGATGAGAGGATCATGGCATAGTGAGCAAGGTTATCAATACTAGAAGGGAACATCATGTTTAAATACCCTCCCTAGCTAAGAGGAAGTGTTGATGTTTTGGTAGCTGCGAGAGGTATTAACCTCCATGGATAAACGTTTGACTAGAATAGAATATTCTAGAAGAAAGAGAAAACCTAAAAAATTGTGTGAAAACCCTGGAAGATAAATCAACTCAGCAGAATAAATAATATTAAAGTATTATATGCAGAAAAGGACAGGTCATCCCTTTTTGAATAGACACGTGTTCACTTGGCCAGATTAGTATAAATAGGAGGCTCTCTAGCTCATTTGTATAGTCACACTCAAGAAAGTGGTGCGCAATTCTAGAGGAAGAGTGCAACTGCAACGATTGCAGCTGGGTACTGATCTTGGTCTGTGGTTTGGGACTTTCTGTTTGGTGCACTACCTTTGGAGAAAGGTGCACTCTCTCTCTCTCTCTCTTGGTTATCTGTTGGGTCTAGTGGTTTTTCCAGAATCATTATATATGTCAAATGTTACGGTGCTCAGGGGTGGATGTGTGCCTATGGTTGGGTGACATTTTTTTGATATTGTCTATGGTTAAACAAGCACAATGTTCTAACACCTTGAAGATGTTTTGGTGTCTCTTCTTTCTGTCTCATGTTCTTCATATTTTTGTTGGACCTCCCCTTGTAGTTCTACTTTTTTTTGTTCTTCTTCTTGCTCCTCTCCAAGTTGTCCTTCTTCCAAATATTCATCTTCTCTTCTGCATTTTGTTTCTTTTGAATTATGATTTGATCGATGTGACCTTTCATCATCTACTTTTACATTTTCACTCATTACTATCTTGTCTAGCCTTAAATTGTAGCATATGTAGGCCTTACTGTTGGATGAGTATCCTAGAAAAATTCCTTCATCTGTTCTGGAATCAAATTTTGCCCAATTTTCTTCATTTATTTTTATGTAACACTTGATTCCAAATACCTTAAAGTAATTCATTGTTGTAGGTCTACCTTTCCATAACTCATATGGTGTTTTATCATTGTTTGATCTAACTAATACTTTGTTTAGGATATGAACAACAGTATGTATCGCTTGTTTCCAAAAAATATCTGACACTTTGGATTCATTCAACATGGTCCTAGTTATCTCTTGTACGGTTATGTTTTTTCTCTCTGCAACACCATTTTTCTAGGGTGTTCTAGCTACTAAGAACTATCTTTTGATTCCATGATTCTCACAAATATTTTCACATTCATTTGAGGTAAACTTACCTCCATTGTATGATCGTAAGAACTTGATTTTAAGATCAGTTTCATTTTCAACCATTTCCTTAAACGCCTTAAATTTTTCAAATGCTTCTGATTTTTTCTTCAGAAAACCAACCCATGTCATTCTAGTATAATCATCAATGAATAATATAAAATAATTCTCACCTTGCAAACTTTTGCTTATGGTTGGCCCACAAAGTTCAGTATGAATTAACTATAGGGGCTTTGAGGTTGAATGCTCCTTTGTCTTGAAAGTGACTCTGGTCTGCTTTCCATGTTGGCAGTGCTTGCAAATAGGATCTGAGGGTTTTATAATTGGTGGAATATCTCTTATAGCCTACCTCTTACTGATTTTTACCAAATTATGAAAGTGAAGATGTCCCATTCTTCTATGCAGCTTTGATCGATCTGTCCCATGCAACATTTATCTCCTCTTATTTCATCCAAAATGTATATTTTGTTAGGAGATCTGAGCGTTGTAGCAATCAGTCTTCTATATTTTTTCTTTCTTATTTCACATTTTTTAGAGTCAAAGGATAGAATATGTCCTTGGTTGCACATTTGACTGACAATGAGAAGATTGTGCTTCATGTATTTTATTAACAACACATTTTATGATTTGGCTTTCTCATTTCCAAGGCTAATTGTTCCTTTTCCAATTATTTTGGCAGAAACATCATTTCCAAAGGTGACATTGCCTCATTTTTCCCTTTTAAGAAATAAGAACATGCTTTGATCCCCTGTCATGTGTTTGGAACATCCATTGTCAACACACCACTGATTTGTTTTTCTTTGTGCATGTAGGGCTAGGTTGTTTTCTTCCTTCTCTTGTTGATTTGATTTTCTCCTCCGCATGCTTGTGTTTTCTTCCTTATGTTTAGCATGGAATATTTCTTTCATATTTTGCTTGGTGGGTTCTAGTCTACTTTTGAATTCATGTGCTTTATAACCAAAGGTGTTACACTTGTAAAATTCAACATTGAAGTTCATCAATGGATCAAATGAGTTATAGTTTCTGCCAGCAAACCCCTGAGATGTTTTGCTTTTGTTGCTCACAAAATTGTTCTTGGGAATCTTATAAGCATATTTGTTTCTCAAGTAGTTGTCTCTTGCATTGGCCCTATAATTAATGGCTTTGTGCCCAAAATTATGACAACAGAAATAGTAACCAAGAAACATATTTTGATACCTTATTATGGGTGGTCTTCTTGATTGAACTACTTCCTTGGAATCATCTCTTTTGTAGAAGAGCGCAAGTTTGTGTTGAACATATTTATTTTGTATGTTGCCTTCTGCATTTTTAGAAGTGTTTCCATTGCAATTGAAACTCTTAAGCACATTAGCATAGTTTTTAGTCATTTATTTCTTTTCTAGTATCACATGATTTTCACTTTCATCAATATTTTTTTTATTGTTGTCATAACTAAGACCTCTTTTGTCAAGTGGTGATCTTTGGATGCTAAAAATATCTTCTAGGACTGCCAAACTATTTTCAAACTTCAAATTTTTATTTATCTATGTTACTATATTATTTAGTTTCTTTCTTAGATGTACAATTTCAAATTCTTTCTTAAGACAAATGTCTTCCATTTCCTTAATCTTATTTGTCATAACTTCTTCAATTCTTCTAGCCTCCTTTATCTGTCTTTTTAGACTGATAATATCAGTTTCACTAATGGTCTCATAAATATCCTTTTTAGATTCTATCAACTACTCCTTGAGTGATGCATTCTTCATTACAAGTTTCTTCTGTTCATGTAGAGCAAAAATTAGTTCCCCTTCAATATTTGCCTCTCCTTCCTCACCTAAATATTCATTATTTATGTCTTCATTATTTAACAATTCATATTGATAATTCATGGCCATAAATAATAGAGCATATTCTTTGTTGTTATCATCTTCATCAGATGAGTTTCTTCCATCATTGGCTTACATATTTTTCTTTTTCTTGTGATGTTTTATTTTTTATATCATTTTTGCTATTCTTGAGTAGCATTTATTTCTTTTGAAAATAGAGTCTTATTAATTATTAGTTCTATAAGGAAACTTAGCATAAAAATGTCCTACTTTACCACATTTAAAACATTTGAAAGGGAGATTACCTTTGTACTTGACAGATCCCTTCTTCGGCTTCCTAGAGAATTTTGCTTCTTCTACATCGGATTCTTCTTCAGAGGAATCACTTGATTGATATCCTTTTGAGATTATTATTTTTTATGCTTTGAATTTTGCTTCATGCTTTTATGTTTTTTCTTGTTTCATCCTCATTTCATAGGATGTTAAAATTCCATGCAAATCGACCATTTTTAAATTCTTTAGATTGTTATATTCTTCTATCGTTGAAACCTTAGGATCAAATCTTAAAGGAAGTGATCTTAGCACCTTTTGAACAACTGTAGATTCTTGGATGTATTCACCAAGTCCTCTAATGGTATTTATAACTCCATCTACTCTAAGGAAGTATGTTGCAATATCTTCATCTTCTTTCATTTTCAATCCTTCAAATTGTGCTCGATGTGTTTGTAACTTGGCCTACTTCACTTTCTCATCTCATCCATAGATGCTCTTTATCTTGTCCCATATGTATTTGGTAGATTCCCAATGCATGACTTTTACAAACTCGGAGCCTAAAATACCATATAATATTTCATTCATTCCTTTGGAATTACTTTCATGTAGATTTCTTCCATTTTCATCTGTTGGGGGAGTGGTTGGTGCTTTGTATCAATTCACAACTGAGTTCCATACCTCAAATCCTTGTGCCATAAGGAATAATCTAATTTGGATGCTCCAGAAAGCATATTTGGTTCCATAAAATAGTGGTGCTCCATTCTTGGAGAAAAACTTTGTTTCCATGTCTGCTACAAAGATCTTCCTTCCAATGTTTAAACTTTCTGAAGGAACCCACTCTGATACTAATTGTTAGAATATTCAACAATACCAAGAGGGGGGGTGAATCAGTATTGGGTCAATTTTAACAATACTATCTCTTTTACCACTTTAACTAATCATCACAGAGTTAATCATAAGTAATGTAGAGGACTATAAATCAACAGATATCAACACAAAGTCACAATACACAAATATTTTACATGCAAACCCAATAAGGGAGAAAATAATGGAATTTTTTTCTTATAATAATCAAAAGTTACATTATTTATAGGCTTCAACCTTTGAGGGACACCAATCCCTATAGTAAGCACCCACTTACATTTCTTCAAGCACCAACATGTTGATCTGTTGAGGAAACCAATCCTCATTGTCAGCACCAAATTACAATCTGCAGACATGAATCTGCCAGGAACCAACTTGTTAAGAATATGAGGACACCAATACTCACTATAAGCAGCCACTTACAATTTGCAAACACCAATCTTCTAGGCACCAACCTGTCAAGAGTATGAGGATGCCAATCCTCTCCCTTGCACCACACTGAAATAAATCTTCTTCCAAACTAAGCTTCCTTGCACCACCCAACCACCCAGACATGTTCTGCTTTCATTCTTAGTACCACTCTTCTCATCTTTGGTTTTGTAAACCTATGAATCTTCGTTACATATTTTTCATTCATTAATCTTATCAAACTTTTTGAGAGCACAGATATTTATACAAACGTATTTACCCAATGATTTGTCCACATAACCAAAGAATACGGGCTTGGTTCTAGATCTTCATAAAACCAGGCTCCAATGATATGTCCAAACCCCTTCCTTTCCATGCTTGATTTGTTCAAAGAATGATCTCGACATGCAACTATCGTCAAATATGTTTAAGGATTCAACCTCATCTGTCGATTTACTTCAATGTCCATCAAGATGCACCATGAAACCATGGTGTACAACATTCTTTTGATCTTCTCTGGATTAAATCCCATTCATTGATCTATTCCTTCAGGACGACCATGAGCCTTCGGTTCACAATCACCGTCTAATCAGATCTTAGATTGATCTCAACTATAGATATGTCATTTACCAATAATTAGACAATTTTCTTGAATAATTATTGTAGGTTCACAGATCTAAGACGCATCTCTTCACACCTTCGTGACCTCCAAAATGCACCCCCCAAGTTTTGCATCACTCATTTTTCACCCATACTTAGATGCATTTCAAATCATTTAATTGTGGGTTATCCTGATCGTCTGATCTGTGACACATGGAATATTTTTGGGCCATTGGATCTCTGACACTTGGATACCTCCTAGGTCATCATATCTTTCATTCTTGGTACTTATTCATGTCTTCATACTTATCCAATTCTTCAAGATCTTACAGTGGGTCTGGGGGTTTTCTCTTATTCTTCTCATCTTCCAAATATTCCATCATGCTCACTATCTTCGTGAAGTCTCAACTCTTAGTCATTTTTCAAGACTTCTCTATCCATCCAATTCTTGGTACTTAGTTGTGTTTCCAACTACTCATCATGGGTCCATGAGGTCATAGTTTCATGCTCATTTTTCCACTACTCCGCAATATTTCAACGCTTAGTCATCTTTGATATTTCATTGTGGGTCGCAGGACTATAGCATTTCCCTTATTCTTGTGGCTTTGTCTGTCCGACCGATTCAATCTACATACTTATCCATTTCTTGAGACATTGATGATTTGACATTTTTTTATACTTAACCATTTTTCCAAGATTTCACCATGGGTCTGCGAGGTCGTGGGACTATTGCATTTCTTCACACATACTTTTGGTTCTTCTATGCTCTATGATGTCTTGGGACTTAGTCATTTTCTAATTTCCCACGATGGGCCTCAAACCTTTGATCTTGGCCATTGATCTTAGTGAACCAATGGTTAGGATTTAACCATATCCATGTCCATTGTTCTTCATACCAAAGGGTTACTCAGCACACAAGGTTTCATAGCTCCTCTATTCACTTTCAAGTGACGTAAAAGAGATTTCAAAATATAAACCCTTTGAATATGATTTTTCCAACGAATGTGGGATATATGAACATGGGATTTTTCCCTGTTATTTCTTGTATGCTCGGAATTTTTGTGCCTTGTGACTTTGACTCCATCTCATGCACTCTTTGCGCTTCCTCGTTATTAATTTGAACACATTATTCATCCTTTCTTTGTTTCCTCACAATTCTTCTACAGCTCCTGCATCATTATTAACACAGAGTCTTCTTACTATATTTTTTACCATACTACATAGTGACAACATAAAGGACAACACCATGGCACCATGTCTAGTTTGACATCAATGACAACACCTTTTCAACAACTTTACTATGTGAAATATGAGTTTTCCTAATAATTTTATATTATTTTTCATGAAAAATATAATGCATATGTTTCCATTAGTGTAGGTATTGAGTACCTAAAACAAGAAATTTCCTTAAAAAAAATTGTAGAATTGTAGAGAACACATTCTTCTTGTGTAAAGCTATTTTTTTTTAAATTTAAAATGTTAATTTTGTATTTTTTTAAATTATGAAAGTCATTATATCCTTGAAATTACAAGGCCCTATGTTAGTGTAGGGTACACTGGTATTCACATTATCAAACAAAATTTATTTACTTTTTAGATTGTATATCTTAGTCTGTACTAGTGAAGTGTATAAATTATTTTAAAATTTGCTAAGGTGATAAAAGGTTATAACAGAAATAAGAGAGGTGTGTATTTTAAGATTATGATATATGTCAAGACAAAAATATATTAAAAATAGGAAACAATATTATTTTTTTTTAATTATATATTTGGAAGCTACATATTCAACTCTATATGTCTATAGTTTCATTGACGACGGATTTGTGTAGCCTATACAAAAACAATGTAAAAAATTGAGATATTGAGAGGTATTCAGAAAAATGGAGGTTTTAATGTATTTGCAGCCTAAACCACCAATTTTGTCATCCCAAATCTAAATCTGAGGCAACCAAATCTGCAAACACATACACTAGATTTTCACTCCCGCTCAAAAAAAATTGAAATGAAAGGAAGACACACACACTATTGGAACGCATGCATGTTCCTAGAGCGTGCATGCACTTTTTTGTCTAAGTATTCACAAGATGGGTCTAAAAAGACTATTGCAAAGGAATCTTGTAGGCATCTAAGGCTATCAACAACATGTTGAATCACCACAAAGGACCTTTCAAGGGTATCCTCAATCTCTTGATGGGAATAGTCAACATTATGAGTTTTTGAAGATTGAGTATGAGTCTTTGGAACTTGGATATGGTCAAGGGAACAAACCCACAAGTTAGGCCCTAAAGCAATATTATATGATTCTGGGGCCAAGAATGACACTTTGAACAACCACAAATCATCGACTGAGGGCATCATTCTCCTCTAACTAAGTATATAGGTACCAATTGCATTTTTTAGCAGTAGGTATGGGTCTAAGGGCCCTGGACATGGCCAGGGGAGGAAACATTAACATTAGTACCTAAAGGAATATTTTATCCATCTAGGGCCAAGAAGGATGCTTCCAACAACAACACATGGCCTCTTGAGAGTATCATTGTACTATCATTATGTATGTCAATAAAACTAGGTGGTTTTGAGAAGAAGTTGTGTGTCCCGGGGCCCCTAAAAAAATAGACTTCTTCTCACCTCCTCCCCCTTTTCCCCTCTCACCTCCTCCCCCTTTTCCC
>ML780503.1:177814-207328 GCA_009831015.1 Picea engelmannii | reverse complement strand
GTCTCCTAGTCTCTCTTATATCCCACTCTTGTCTCACCTATCTCCTGGTGTCACCTATCTCCTAGTGTCACCTACCTCTCTTCCCTACCCATCCACAATTTTCCTCTTCTCACCTCTTTCCCCTTTACCTCTCTTGAACCACCCCCTCATACACACCTCCCCTTGTCTCACCTATATCCCCCTTCTTCTTTCCCCTTCCCCCTTTACATCCATACCCATCCACCTTCCCTCTCCACTCAAATCCTCTCATATCCACCTTCCCTCATCTCCACCCTCCCCTAGCCCACCACATCCCCTCTTCCTCTCTACCTAACCCTTTCCTCCTCTACTCCTCTCCAGCTCCCCCTTCATCCTACCTTGACCTCCCCCTTATCTCCTTCCTCCTATCCTTCATGAACACCACTCCCCTTCCGCTACCCACCTACCCTTCACCTTTTCTCACCTCCTCCCCATTTACCCCTCTCACCCAAAACCCTCATGCATACCTCTCCTAGTATCACCTATCTACCTCTCTTTTACCCCCTCAACTTTTAACTCCCATACACATCCACATTCAATCTATTATCACCTCCTCTCTCAACCCTCTAATGTATTTTTCCTCCATTCATTCATGCCCACCATTCTCCCTCCCCTAACCATCGACCTTATACCTCTTCTCACCTACCTAGATGAACACATCCTCCCCTCCCCTTTATCCCTCCCTCATCTCCTCTCCTCCTCCCCATTCATCTTGCTAACTCCCCCCCCTAGCTTCTCCCCCTTTCCCCTCTCATCCCACCCCTCATTCTTTCCTCCCCTAGTCTCACCTATATCCCAATATTCTCTAGCTCTCCCTCACATCCTCTCCTTCTCCCCCTCCATCCTACCTCACCCCCCACCCCCCCTTGGATTCTCCCTCATTTTCTTCATTCACACCACTCCACCTTCCTTATAAATCCACTCTTCACCACTACTCACCTCCTCTCCCTTTTCCCCTCTCACCCCACCCCCTCATACCCAACCACATCCCCACTTCCCCTTTGTCCCATCAAACCCTTATTGCCCCATACCCCTCTATCCCCACCTCTTCTCAAATCCTATCATTTCTATGCTTGGGCCACTACCTCTACTCAATTTTTATCTCCCCTATATTCCTAGGTATCCAAGGCCATGGAAAATATCTTGAAGCATTGTACATTACCTCTATAGGGTTTTCATTGCCTTTAAGAAAGATGTTAGTTCCATCACAACATTTTGATCATTAGGTATGGGTATCAAGGCCTTGATATGGGAAAGGGGGTAAACCAAAGGCTTAGATAAAGTAATCCTCTATCCCAAACCCCATCCATTCATTGGACCCTACCTTTGCCTACATCCTCATCTTCCCTTAGACCACCAATACCCTCTTCCATTAGACCCTTGCTTCTACTCTGACCACCTTCGCACTAGGGACATATTCCCCCTCCTTGGGAACTCATCACCTCTACCTATATACCCTCTTCCCTAGGTGTTGCAAATGAAAACTATTCAATGGATAGGATGGACCATTAAAATATTGAAAATTGAAAGAACTGTGCAAATCTTTCCCTAAATTAGCCTACAACAGTTTCAACATAACTACTAGTTGATTATGAGGGACTCACTGGACTCTAGTCACTAGTTGGAGATGATCCTCACAAATTGTTCTTGGTCCAATCATCCTTTCTCCTATCCAATCTTTCAAACCTGTACACAATGAAGAAAAAAACTTTCCTCAAAAAATTGGTAGAAACAAAAAGAAGCATGAAATAACTAATACAAGTAACTATTGTCATGTGAATTACAACTAAAACTAGAAACTTAAATGAGATGACATCAAAGAAAATAACTTATAATTTAGGGGGGGGATAAGAGAGATATTCATTTTATTGAAATTAAGAGCAATATAAAAAATGTATACTTGACTTTGTTGCTAGCATTGTCCATAATCGTCGTCCATATTCCTCCATCCCTAGGCCACTCATGACTGCTTCACCTCCTACACTCTTATTCACACAAGTATGATGAATACCAAGGGGTCTTAGGCCTCAATATGAGAAAAGGGAGATGGTAACTTCAAGAAATGGGTGCTCCCTAGGAGATGAGGTTCATAAAAACTACAAGGATATCATTCTTGTGACTGCTTTAGGTGAGAGGATAACTCTGCTATAGAAACAGTGATTGTCACATTCTCCTTCCATTAGGACTCTTTTTATACCATTTCAATTTGAGACCATTTTCCATGGGATTCAGGGAATTACAAAAGTGGTTTTCCCATCAACTCTACTCAGCAGCATGTAATTTTCATGTTTCTTATATTTTTTAGTGATTTTTGAAGGTACACATTCCTGTGTCGAGGGGAAATAACGTGTACATGATCCTTTAATGAGAATAGGTATCATGTGGATTGTCATGATGGATTTTTTAGCTAATTTCAAAGTGGACCCAAGATGCAGATGATGTGAGTGTAAGGGATCGAGGCCAAATAAGAGAATCTAATGATATTAGCATGTTAAAATATGTAATAACACCAGGGCCCTATTCCTCCCCTATTTCCTCTAGCCTAGGGGCATATTCCTTCCCCTATAAAAATTCACATCATTTACCCCTAAGTTTGGGCCCTCTTAATCATAGGTACCACATTCCTTTGTCCCATAACCTTAGACCATGGCCCTTCATCCATAACCCTAGCCCCAACCAAAACCCTTGGCACCTAATTCCCTAGACCATGTACCCCTTGTCTTGGATCCTTCACCAATGGATCCAAAATCCCCTTTACCTCTTCCACATAGTCCTCACCACCCCCACTATATCCCCATCTTCCCTTGGTTCCTTACCTCCCAACTAGTCCCCCAACACTAGTCCCTTGGCACCCATCTCTTAGACCCTAGATCCCTTTATAATTCCCCCCCACCTCTACCTAACACCTAGATCCATTTACCCTTGGGCCTCTTCTCCCCTACACCCATTTGGCCCTAGCCCTATGCCCCTAGGGCCCAATAACCCACAATTTGTCCCTGATCCCAAAGCATCTGACACCTCTAGGCTCCTCCAAACATGGGCCCCTATCTCTACCATTAGGAGTTTTTTCCCCTACCCCCTTAATCCCATTATCCATTAGGCATAATTGTATTCCCCTAGTTCCCTCCACCCCTATGCCATAGACCCCTTCCCATGAGTCTGTAGGGGCTTATGGGCAGGGGTATATATGTACAGGTTGACATCAGCAAGTCGTATAGGTGGTATGTAGCATATTTGTGGGTAGAAGATATTTCCATGATATTTGTTAAGGTTTGGTTGTTTTTATTTGTATGGTTATTGGAGGACAATGTTGTCCTCATATTTTGGTGATATTTGTATTGGCTGAGAGGACAAGGTTGTCTTCAGATTTGTTGATATTGTACTGGCTGGGAGGGATAGTTTTTCCCTCAAAATTTATGAAGTTAACAAGGTTACAAAACTGAAATATTGTGTCTCATATGTGTTGATGATTCATCTTGGATCTTTTGTTTTTTAGTTACATACAATTTTAGTCAATAATTTTCAATGTAAAATTGTTTAGTGATAGCAATTAGGGTTTTACTGTTAGATCACTAAGAAGCAATTTTTCAGATATGAAAATTAGTCTCATAAAATTGTATGTGAAAATTGACATATATGTTATAATTTTTCTTGTTATGGGAAGGTACTCAAATAGATCCATACTTCATTCACTTCACGAATATATACTTATCATTAGGTGGTCAAGAGAGGGGGGCGTAGTCTTGGCTAACAAACTTGATACTTTGATGCCTTGAGGTCATCGGGGAATCCTCCCATGTGGTGGACCTCCTCCATCAACAAAAAGAGGGGATTTGTTACTAAGGTGATAGTGGTAGTATTTCCTATAGTTACACAATGTTTGGGATACTTGTAGTGGGATTTTCACAAGTACAAATCATGCGATAACATTTTGGCACCATTTTCAAGGAGGAATGAGTCATTCTCCTCAATGACATATATTTGGAAATCCCTAGCTTGCTTCCCCACTACACCCCTACCTTTTCTTGAGAACTAGCCCCCTTTGTGTCTATGCCCCTTCCTCCACTTAGACCCTATTCCCATCTACCCCTAGGCCCCAACCTCTACCTGAACCCTAACCTTCTCTACACTTGGACCTTATGCTCGATATTCCCATATCTCTTCCTCAAGGGTCCACACCCCCTGCACCTTCATCCTACTTCCCTAGTCATTTCCCTAGGTCTCAAACCACCTTCAATCTTATCCTTCGATGAAATATTTTCCCCAGGAAGCTCCACACCTTCTCTATCCCTAAAGGTACATGTGTCATTTATGAGTTTTTGGAATGTTTCTCACAAGAGAAAGCACACACTCTTGGAGAAATGTTGGACATTATGTTGGACCTAGTGTTATGGAGTTGGCATTAATGTTAAAGAGGGTCAATATGATCATCATTATAAATGGATAATCCAATATGGATCCATACAAGTCACAGATAGAGGAGTTAATAAGACAAGGTTTATTAAAAGAGGCACTATAAATGAGAAATGTCCCAGCAAAAGTATGTTGTTCATATTTGAAGATATCCTTGGAAAAACTTTACAATGGAACCTCAAAGAAATTATCATTATTTATTGTTTTCTAAATGCAAGGAGAAAGGAACAAAGTCTGGTGCTTCAATAAAATACAGTAGGTGTGAAGGGTCTGGTATAAAAATATCAGCAAGGGAGATACTTCACATATCCTTCATTACTTAGTTCTTGAATAATTTTGTTGTAGAAGATATTATGAAGAGTGACATTTACATATCACTACCATCCATTCTCAAAGTGAACAAAATCAAGGACAAAGATATTCTCTCAGGGAATATAAGACCCTCTATGAGAATTGCCTCAAATAAGGTGGATAAACAATGAGAGAGATAGAATGATGAATACATCAAATAAATACAGGGATAAAAATAGACATGATCCTAATCTACCTAAGATTTTCTTTCCTCCTTTTGTTTTAAGGATCGATGCTCTAATCGTCGTTATATGTGTGAGAAAAATGTAAGAAATCGCCAGGAATATCATTGTGATCATTAGATCACTGGACTACAAGTCCCAGGAATTGTCAAATCCAAAAATCAACGTTGATCATTGGATCAGAATGGAAGCACGATCAGACAGCTCAAATCGAATTCATGTTTGAAATAACATGAGCGTTAATTACCAAGGGATAATGTGAAGTAACATCATGTTAAATTTAATTATCCATGTGTCAGCATTATCTCTTATCACATTTTGGCTTGGGATTATTTTGATTCTATCTTTCAAATTCGAAATTAATGAGGACCGTCTACACAACCGATGATTAAAACCCAACTGTCGATTTGATTAGCGCACAAGTAATCTTGGACCATTCACTCAACACTTGATCAAATCTGAACTATTGATTTGATTGGTGCCTAGGAAAGCACTTTCTGCGCTCGCTCTCAGTCACAGGTCAAGGTCATATGGAAAATACGAAGATGTGATAAGTTAAAATGTTGGATAGCACCTAGGTATAGGGTATGGTCACATCATGAGTTAAAAAGGTTCCTTCTAGCTAGTGTATAGAACAGGCCTTGCGCCTTATTTGTCTAAATATGTTAGTCACAACATTTTGGTCCTATGAAAAAGGGGGCATGAGCTAGAATTTTTCCATTTTGATACAAGAAAATGCACCATAGAGATAATTAAATCTTAAATCTAATATATTGGAGGATTGAGAATGCAATGAAAGCATGGGATCAAAACAAAGGAGTCGATCCATGCTTGTGATCGACTCATAAGGACTAAAAACATGATCAATATAAATATGAAAACAAGGAAAATGAGATTTCAAACTGTAATTGAAAAGATTTTATGAAGATTTATAAATAATAACAAAAGAGGAACTCTATTCATAATGAAAATGACAACATTATTGTTATTTTATTAAACAAAATGAAAAAAGGCACATTGGTTCATTTTCTCTTTTACAAAGAGACACATTGGTTCAATGTCATACACATTTTTGGAAGACTATATAAAACAAAAAAATGTGGTGAAGAAGGGGGTGTCTCTGTGAGCTAATTCAGAAGTTCTAAACACAGGCAGAGTCCAAGGAAGAAATTTGAAACATTCACATGAAGTGAGGGTGGAAGGGAAGAGCAAGGGAAGATAAGAGTCCTCTACAGGTTGGAGCCTGAATAATAGGGAGTTTCATCTTCCTCAAGTTGGTGCTTGGAAAGAGAGGGTTGGAGTCCTTTACAGGTTGGAGCTTGATCTACAGGGAGTTGCAGCTTCCTCAAGTTGGTGTTTGAAAACATGGGATTGGTGTCTCCTTGATTTGGTTCTCAAAATAAGAGAGATTGGTGTCTCCTACAAGTTGTATCTTGTCAATGAAATATAAATTTTATGATTCTTACATTTAAAAATATGTGTTCTATACTTTCGTGTTGATCAATTATTATAATTTTAATAATTAAAGAATTGATTAAAAATATGAAAAAGAATCAATGTTGACTCACCCCCCCCCCCCNCACCACAGTCTAACCATTGGAAGGCAAATTCTGAGAAATCACAATGGATCAATAAGAAGGAATGTCCTCTAACATAGCACCATTGTTCAAAGGAAATGATTATGCATTTTGGAGTATCGGGATGAAAATTTATCTGATGGCTCTTGGATGTGATGTTTGGATATCTATGGTGAATAGTTACATTGCACCAACTATTGCACCTATAGACGATGATGCAAAGAATCTCTACAATGATAATTCAATCGTTGTTAATGCAATTCTGGGTGGATTACCAAACTCTGTATTTGTAAAAGTGATGCATTGTAAATAAGAAAAATAAATTTGGGACAAACTTAAAATCATCTATGAAGGAGATGGAAAAGTTAATCAAGCAAAAATTCAAACATACCGAGGGAAGTTTGAGAGTCTGGAGATGAAGGAGGAAGAAAACATTGCAGAATATCTTCAAAGAGTGGATGAAATTGTCAATTCAATCGAAGCATTAGGAGAAGAGTTAAAAGACAAAATTATTGTCCAAAAAGTGTTGATAGCAATATCAATGAGATATGATTCCAAGGTATCTACCTTGGAAGATCGATAAGACCTTGAAAACCTTACAATGGATGAACTTCATGGGATTCTTATAGCCTGTGAAATGAGAACAAGGCAAGGAGGCCCATCAAAGGGGGAAACAACATTTAAAGCATCAAAAGAAGCAAAGAACCATGATTATGTGCCAAATGAAAATCACTCAGACATATCAGATGAAGAAGAGGCTAACTTTATAAGGAAACTCAAGAAAGGATCTGGGAAATACAAAAGGAAGTTACCTCTCAAATGTTTCAACTATGGAAACATTAGGCATTTGCCTCCAAACGTCCCTATCCCAAGAAGGAGGATAATGATGATGAAGAAACTTATAGCCATAAATAACTTAAAAGGGGAAAAACTGGAAACAAGAAGAAATTCTACAAGAAAAAGAAAAACTTGTACTCCAAAGAAGACAGTAGTTCATTTGACAAGAGTGAAGGTGACGAGACAGAGCTTTTATTTATGGGCATATAAACTCAAAATAACACTACTGATGATAATATTGAAAATGAAGGAAATTCTGAAGTTGAAGGAGAAGTAGACCTTGAAGAAGAACTTATTATTTCTCTTGAAGAACTGAGAAAATACAAAAGGAAGAATAATGCATTAAGAGAACTATTAGAATATGAAGTAGAACAAAAATAAAGAGAAAAGAAAGTTTCAAAAACCATCAAGGAGATAGAACAAATCATTATTGAATTGAAGACTCAACTCCAAGAAGCCAAAATAATTGAAGAGGTCATAAGTAAACAAATCGATGAAAAGAAATGAGACTCTGAAAATCTAGAGGCTGAAATTATTTTTCTAAAAGGGGAACTTGAGAAAGGAAACAACCAATCAAGATTTGAAAATAGTTCAAAAATATTGGATGATGTTCTTAATATTCAAATATCATCAAGAAATAATACATGACTGGGTTATGATCAAAATAAATCTAACAAAGGATCTAACTCTACATATCAGGAAACTGATAAAAATCCAAGAAGTTATGCAGTTTCCCTTCAGAGCTCTTTCAAAAAGGAAGAAATCAAAGTAAAGATTGATTCTAATCAACAGAAATATGTTGTCCCTTCAAAAGAAAATGAATATAGAAGGAATACAACTACAATAAGAACTCCCCCAAAAAGGTATCAACATATATTTCTTGGCTATTGCTTCTCTTGCAATAATTTTTGGCATAAAGCATTACATTGTAGAGTTTATGGCAAGAACAAGCATAAAAGTGTTCAAAGATATGGTTATAAGAACAACAAGAATAATAATAATCAAGGGAATAGAAACTATAATTCATTATCTCCATTACAAGATTACAATGTTGAATGCTACAAATGCAACCATTATGGTCACAAATATAGTGACCATAGACTACCAAAGCATCCCGTAAAGATTTCCAACATTCAAGAAGAAAAGCATAAGAATACATGGAAAGAAAAAGAAATGGAAGAAAAAGAAACAGAGTGTAAGGTAGCCTTATATGCTAAAAATAAAAGAAGCCAATGGTATGTTGACAGTAGATGTTTAAAGCATATGACAGGAGAT
This sequence comes from Picea engelmannii, assembly GCA_009831015.1. NCBI lineage: Eukaryota > Viridiplantae > Streptophyta > Pinopsida > Pinales > Pinaceae > Picea > Picea engelmannii. The sequence goes on along the minus strand of ML780503.1, from coordinate 198,675 downwards.
CAAGACAAATTCCTCAATCTGAAAAGGAAATAAAAAGGAAGAGTTACTTTTGGAGATGATGTCTCTGCCAATATACTTGGAAAGGGTACGATCAGTCTTGAAAATAACAGAGCTAAAGCAGAAAATGTGTTATTAGTTGAAAATATGAAGACCAATCTCCTCAATGTGAGTCAAACATGTGATCAAGGACACATTGTTGGCCCTTGACCAAGTTTTGGGAGATACTTGGTCATGTTTGACCATTTTTGGGACTTTGACAGCCGTCGAAGGAGGAGCGCAAGATGGAGCAAAGATCACGGGATCTCGGCCCACTTTTGGGAACATTTTGGGTTTTTGGGAATATGTAACGGGATTGGGATATTGGCCCATGGGTTTTTACGCATTCTTAGGCCTATTTTGTATGTATAAATAGTAAGCTAGTGAGCTATAGGAGAGCGGCATCTATGTGATGTATGCTAAGTGCAAGTAAGGTATGTAAGTGCTTTGTGCCTATATGAGACTTGCAGGGCTAAGTGCTAGTCATTGTAGGAAGTTGGAAAAGGATTTGTGTTGTAACACAAGGAAGAAGGATCTAGCAAGCTGTGCAGATCTTATGTCTTGTGCATAGTAGGGTTTTGGTGGCTCTTTGTTATAACCGATTGAAGACACTAATAAAGAAGAAGAGTTGGTGCACGTATCCCTAGGGTGGGGGTGAACCACGTAAATCTCTGTGTTATTCGTTGTGCTTCGACTTGATGTGTTTATCCCTTCTTTTGTTAAGTGCTTTGATATATTTAGATATATCTACTTATGCTCTGTGCTTCTTAGAGGTGTGTGAATTTTATATCTGACATGTACGAAGGTGCTTAGTGTTGATTTACCGGATCTGATCTGCTTTACTATTGTTAATTGTTGAGATACCTTAGATCTAAGTAAATGTTGCAATTCTCTGTGTTATCTGCGAAGTATAGTAAGGGTTGAATATTGTTGAATGATCGGTACTAAGTGTTATGTAAGTGATATAATCACATATCTGTGTCCCAGCTAAGGTTGCAAACACCTGAGTCTTGCAACCACCCCTGCCTCTACCTCGGGTCAGACTTCATCTTCTTCGCAGGTGTTGCCGAAAGGGCCGGTAGTTAGGGTTTTTTTGGTGCGCTCTCGATCGTTGAACCCTAGGTCTGCCCCTGTGCCAACACACATACTCATATTTGACTCTCAAAAATGTGAAATTAAAAAAGAAGACCCGGGAAAATTAGTGGTTGTTGCACCCAGGACACCAATCAATGTATGTATCTTAAACATAGAAGAAGAAGAAAAATGTTGTGTGATCCCAATAGATGAAATTTGGCTATGGCACAGAAGAATGGGACACATAGGCTTTGATAATTTGATAAAATTTAGTAAAAAGGAAGCTGTGAAAGATATGTCAAAGATTATTAAACCTTCAAACTTTGTTTATAAGCACTGACAACATGGAAAGCAAACAAAAGTAAGATTCAAGACAAAAGAATAATCTACATTAAAACCATTAGAACTTTTTCATGTTGACCTATGTGGACCAATAAGAACTAAAAGCATGCAAGGTGAACATTACTTCATTTTATTCATTGATGACTATACTAGAATGACCTGGGTATCCTCTCTCAAAGAGAAATCAGAAGAATTCAAAAAATTTAAAGTCTTCAAAGCACATCTTGAAAATGAGACTGAACTCAAAATCAAGTTCCTAAGATCAGCCAATGGAGGGGAATTTCCCTCAAATGAGTTCAACAAATTTTTTGAAACTCGTGCAATTAAAAGCCATTTTTCAAATCCGAGAACTCCTCAACAAAATGGAGTTGTTGAAAGGAAAAATAGAATTGTTCAAGAAGTAGCCAAAACTATATTAAATGAAGACAAACTCCCAAATATATATTGGAGAGAAGCAGTGTATATAGTAGTGTACACACTTAACAAAGCACAACTTAGAGTTAACCATGACAAGACACCATATGAGTTGTGGTTTGGTAGACCAACATCAGTGAAACATTTCAGAGTCTTTGGGAGCAAATGATATATTAAGAGAGATGATAATAACTTAGGAAAATTTGATTTCGAATTAGATGAAGGAATATTTCTTAGTTACTTATCCAACAAAAAGGCCTACAGATGTTATAACCTGAGGTTGCACAAAATTGTGGAAAGAGCAAATGTAAAAGTGGATGATCTAAAATCAAGAAGAATCAAATCTCAAGATAATTTGTTATTTGATGAAAAGAGAAGAAATGATGATGATGAAGAAGAAATTGAAGAAATACAAGAGGATTAATCACAAAGTGAAGAAGAAAAGGAAGAGGAAGAATCACCAAGACAATATTGAAAATCACCATCAAGGAGAGTACAAAGAAATCATCCTGAAAGTCAAATCTTAGGCAACAAAAGTGTTGGAGTTGAAACAAGAAGAAGGTTAACATATGAATTAGAACAAGCAATGCTTTCCCTAATAGAACCCAAAACATTTGCAGAGGCCAACAAAAATGAATGTTGGATCAAAGCCATGAATGAAGAGCTTGATCAAATAGAGAAAAATCAAACATGGGAGCTTGTCCCAAGACCAAAAGACAAAAATGTGGTAGGGACCAAAGGGATTTTTAAAAATAAAGTTAATGAAGATGGTCAAGTTATATGGAATAAAGCAATATTGGTGTGCAAAGGATATGCTTGAGTAGAAGGGATTGACTTTGAGGAAACATTTGCCCCAGTATCCAAATTAAAAGCTATCAGAATGTTCTTGGCATTTGCATGCTTTAACAACTTTAAAATATATCAAATGGATGTCAAATCAACATTCTTAAATGGAAATTTAGAAGAAGAAGTTTATATAAGACAACCTAAAGGATTTATGTTATCAGAGAATCAAGACTATGTTTGTAAATTAAATAAAGCATTGTATGGCCTCAAACAAGCTCCCAGAGCATGGTTTTAAAGACTTGATAATCATCTATAGCAACAAGGATACAAAAGAGGAGCTACTGACAACAATATTTACACTAAGATTGAAAATTAGAATATGATTATTGTTGTAGTATATGTGGGTGATATCATCTTCGGAAGTAATTTAAAACCCCTAAGCAAGAAATTTTCTACAGAAATGCAAAAATAATTTGAAATGTCAATGATCTGTGAACTGACATTCTTATTGGGATTACAAGTATCACAATCAGACAAAGGCATATTCATATTTGAGACCAAATACATTGAAGAAATGTTGAGGAAATTTCAATTGGAAGATTTCAAACCTATGAGAACTCCTATGATTAGAGGATGAAAACTAAGCAAAGATGATGAATCACTAGGAGTAGACCAAACCATGTATAGATCAATGATTGGTAGCCTATTATATGCAACAACAACAAGACCAGATATCATGAAAGTTATAGGTTTAGTGGCCAGATTTCAATATGCACCTAAAGAAACTCATATGAATGCAATTAAAAGAATTTTCAGATATCTCAAAGGCACCTTGGATTTTGGATTATGGTATCCAAAAACAGAAGAATTCAGATTAACTGCATATACTAATGTATACTGGGTAGGAAGTATTGATGACAAAAAGAGAATTAGTGGAGGAGCATTCTTCCTAGGAAAATGTCTTGTGTCGTGGCTAAGTAAAAAGCAACCCTCCATATCACTATCTACATTAGAAGTTGAATATATTGTTGTTGCGTCCTGTTGCACTCAAATAATTTGGATGAAACAAACTCTAGAAAACTTACAAGTAAAGTATGACCATACAATTCTTCTTAACTATGAAAATACCAATGCTATAAACCTTTCTAAAAATCTTATCATGCACTAAAAAACCAATCATATCCAAATTAAAATTCAGTTTTTAAGGGAACGTGTTTCTCTAAAAATTGTTAAAGTGGAATATGTGGATACTAAGAAACAAATTACAGATATATTCACAAAACCTCTTCCCAAAATTACTTTTGAATACCTTAGACATAAACTGGGGGTAATCTCCATATCTAATCAAATTGCACAAGCTTCATCAAAAAAGGACTAGATGGATAGGGGGAGTATAACCTCATGGAGAGCAAAGAAATGCCCCTTCTTCCATTTCTGTCAAAGGGGGTGAATATACAGTAAAACCCAGTTAAGATTGAACAAGGGTTTTTACTTTGTTTCCATCAATGCCAAAGGGGGGGAATGTTGGACATGGTGTTATGGAGTTGGCATTAATGTCAAAGAGGGTCAATATGATCATCATTATAAATGGATAATCCAATATGGATCCATACAATTCACAAATATAATATTTAATAAGATAGGGTTTATTAAAAGAGGCACTAGAAATGAGAAATGTCCCAACAAAAGTATTTTGTTCCTCTTTGAATATATCAATGGAAGAACTTTACAATGGAACCTCAAAGAAAATATCACTATGTACTGTGCTCTAAATTCAAGGAGAAAGGATCAAAGTCTGGTGCTTCAATAAAATACAGTAGGTGTCAAGGGTTTGGTATAAAAATCTAAGCAGGGGAGATGCTTCACATCTCCTTCATTACTTAGTTCTCGAAGAATTTTGTTATAGAATATATTATGAAGAGTGATGCTTACAGTTCATTTTCATCCATTCTCAAAGTGAACAAAAACGAGGCCAAAGATCTTCTCTCATGGCATATAAGACCCTCTATGACAATTTCCTCCAAGAAGGTGGATAAACAGTGATATAGATAAAATGATGAATACATCAAACAAATACAGGGATCAAACGAGACATGATCCTAATCTACCTAATATTTTATTTCCTCTTTTTATTGTAAGGATCGATGCTCTGATCGTCGTTATAGGAGTGAGAAAAATAAAATAAATCACTAGGAATCTCATTTTGATCGTTAGATCACTGGACCAAAAGTCTCATGAATCATCAAATCCAAAAATCAATGTTGATCGTTGGATCCGAATGGAAGCACGATCGGACGGCTCAAATCAAATTTGTGTTTGAAATAACACGAACGTTAATGGGGGAACATGAAGTAACATTATGTTAAATTTAATTAACCACGTCTCAGCATTATGTCTTATCTCATTTTGGCTTGGGATTATTTTGAGTCCATCTGTTATCACACTAAATTGCCTTGGTTCTTTTAGTTTGTTTTAATCCTTTTTAAGCCTTAGATTTTAATTTTTTAATTTTCATCCCTTTAAAGTTATGTTTGTTAGGTCCCCTTAGATAAATAAACTTTTGAGCCATAGCCCATGTTTGATCCTCGATTTGATTTTTTGGACTTAAACCCTTGTTAGTTCATGACTTAAATTTTTGGACCACTTCATGATCTGTCATTAGGATCGATCCCTCCCCTCCCATGACTAGACTGATGAGACACACCATTCTCCTCACTCATGACCTCGTGAGCATGCCTCGATGTCCTTGCTTACCTGTCCAATCATTTTTCAAACTGGAGCGTTGCTCACTCATCAGGTAGTTCTGTAGCGCCTTACCCGTTCATCATGATTTCCACCATGAGTTATAATTACCATGACTGATGTCATGTTCCTTGTTTTCAGTGCCAGGAGTCAGTTAAATATACCTCCAAGATCTTGTATTTACGAGCCCTGATAACGGTTTTTTATTTGAAAAATTCATGAATGTTGCGTTGCTCAAACTCATAGTTCTGACCAAGCGAAAATGGTGTGACCAAATTTGATCATGAGGTAGATTTGAGGGCCAAAATGTTCGCAACTTCATCCTGATATTTCGTTGAACATTCCAATAGGTGTCTACTCCACAGGTATCCCGTGTTGCCTCCTCTACATATTATTTTTCACAAGAAAATTGCGCTAAGTTTTTGGTTTATCGAGCTTGCACAGTTGTAAGGGACTCATCTTTGCATGATAGCCTTGTCTCCTCTCTTTTTCAGACCTGTGAACTCCATTGCCTATATCTAGGTCTGATTACTTATGTCTTCCATATCCATTTAAGTTGCAAGCACCTAAATAGCCTATCCTCTTCATACGCATCGCGCTACCCAGTGGCGCTGCTTAAACCCCTCTGTGTCTCCCCTGCTTCCTTCCATTTTGGAGTTAAGAATTTTACTCAGTTGCAAAGGGACAGTTACAGATTACCCCCTCACTGTATACACTCTCAAATACCAGACTAAATCTAAGGGTGTAATTCCCACAGTCAAGCTTGGCTTACCAACACCAGTCTATTTTAACAGTTCAACCTTGTACATTTGAAGCCCAATTTAAAGTATTCTTGGTTATTACTATCCCATAAGCCTTTAAAAGCTCTCATTCTAAGCCATGGAAACTCCTCAATCGAGGAAGACACACAAAGGTTGCAAGGTGGTTAGGACATAACCTGTGGACATGCATCTTTTTTATATAGATCCCATGGCAAGGGAGGTCTTTCAAAGAGTGGGATGCCTCTCTTTCTGCCAGAATATGCAAAGAGGCCATACAGAGGTAACAAGACAGTTTTCATCACACTTTGATGGTAGGAGAACAAAAGTTGTGGATTTGTAATTTGAGGTGACTAAAGCCTCTATCTCAGCTGCAACAGGAATCCCCATTACGAGTGAAAAGTAGTTCAAAGCCATGGATTTGAGTTCAGCCTATGATAAAGATATCTTTGAACCCAAACATCAAGCCAGTGATTTGTCTAAAGGAGTGCCAAGGGGTCAATTGATTGAACAAATTGACATAATTTTGAATATCATCCAGAGATATTTTACATGTGAAGGGAGATTTAACACATTGTACTAGTACCACATAAAGCTTTTTCTACATTTTACTGGTAAAGTTGAGATGAATATTCCCTATTACTTGTTAAGGAGCATAGGTAAGATTTCAGATAGGATTCAATCCAAATCTAAGGAAATGGATTCTATCCTTTTCCACTCTGGATTGATCATAATGCTAGTATCTGAGGAATTGGGTAAGAAAGAGATTTCATGGGAGCATTTTGTTGTTACTTCTCATTTCAAGTTGGATCTAACATCAACTCCTCAATCACAAAATGCAAGTCCTTTATCATCCACCAATGTTATTAAAGCAGGGACCATTAGGAAGAGAAAGGGCAGAGCCCCTATTCATCTTTCAGAGGTCAGCAAGCAGGTCACAGGAGCTGAGGAGGAAGCTTTTCCTTCCCCACAAAGAGATTTTTCAACACCTCCTCCACCGAGGTTAGAAGAGGTTCCTTCTTCTACCAAAGCTACATCCAAGAAAGGGAAGAAGCTACTTTTCCCCTCTTCTCCTCCAGCAGTCAAAATCAAGGGTAAAAGACCTTTTACAAGGTCATCAATTCCTAGGGAAGTTGTTGAGGAACAGTCCATACCAGAAATCCTTGTGTAAAAGAAGAAGAGTAAAGGCATTGGAAAGCCTATGGAAAGAAAATAAGAAACCCATGTGCAGAGGAAGAGGGGTAAAAGTGAAGCCACCAAGAAACCTGATGAGGTAGACAAGGCACTTCCCATGCAAGTGGAAGAGGAGACTGAGAAAAAACCTATTGAGACTGTGCATGTCATTGCTCCTCCTGACAGTCATACCTTCAAAATACTTATCAGGCAACTTAGGGATGCAAGAAAAGACGTGGCTCATTTGAAACAGAGGCCATGTCTGGCAAGGTGAAAATGAAGGAGCTCATGGATGGCTACAGCCATACCCTTGACTTAGCAAGGTTTGCAACACGAAAGGCCCAACCCCTTCACAGGCAACTCCAGCACCTTTATAGGCAGAATAGAGGTTTTCAATCTCAAAACAGGAAACTCAAGGCAGAGTTGCAACATTTTCAAGTTGAAGTAGCTCAAAGAAACTTGTAGGTATTGGTTGAAGTTGCCATTGAGAAAAAGACATCAGTAGTCAAGGAGATCACAGCCCCACTGAAAAAGCCATTCATTGCTAAGAAGAAGAAGCCTGTTGTGCCAAATGAAGATCCTCCTTCTACCAAAAAGAGTGTGAGGTTAAGTGTCAAGGTAACAAAATAGTTGATGAAAGGTGAGCCCTACTTTTGAGGATGTTTCCTTTTTTAGAGGGTAAATTGTCTTTCAAATATTACCTCTGCCATCTATACAGGCTTCTAAGCATTTAACTATCAAATTTTTGGGATTTTGTGAAGTGATAACTCTCTCAGTGGTAAAATGCACTAGCTACAGTACTGCCAAGTCACCTAAGTATAATGGGTTTGACATTATGCAAGGCCATTATTTTCTCTGCACATGTTCAAGATTGGAGGCGCTGCATTTTTTGACAGTTCTACCTAAACCTACACACAGATGCAGCGCAGTGGCACTACGTAAAGGCGCTACCTAATATTTCACAGAGAACAGAACCTGCACACAAGCACAACACAATGGTGCTATGTAAAGGTGTTACCTAATATTTCATAGAGAACGGAAGTTTGAACACATACGCAGCACAGTGGCACTACTTAAATGTGCTACCTTTTCTACTTGCCCAATTGTGAAGTATGCTACTCAGACTACTACATAAAGAAGCTACCAAGAGACACAATGGATTCAGGAGGGCTAAGCTAACAAATTTTGGATAGTTGATGATGGAGAAGATTGTAGAAACAACAGCTGGCATCATGAGGACAACTACATGCTTTTGAAAGACACATGGCAAATAAGAAGCTATGCAGCAAGAAGGAATCAAGTCATCTTGAAGATTGGTTGGATTAGTCACCAACATTTTCCTATTTTATAGCATAGGTTGTTAACTAAGTTGTTAGATCAAATAAATGTTTAGAGATTTTCAAGGGAAGGAGGCCAGCTCATACCTCCAACTGTTGCCTCCCTTTTGTTATAAATAGATAGATCAAATGCTTTAGTTGGTTCAGATGGTTGAGCAAGGCTCCCTTAGACTGTAATAGTTTGATGAAGTGACTGTGATCTAGCTATGTACTAGACTTAAGACATTTTGGCTAATTGAAATCATCTTCTCTTTCATCTTATTTGCTTCTGATGCTAAATGTTCATGCTTTGAATGTTTCACATGAATGATTGTGGTTATGTTATGGTGGATGTTTGATCATTATATTATCATGATGTTTATTTAGCTTCCTTAGTTTCTGAGTTCAAGAAGATCTTGTGTTAAGAAACTTTATTCCTTAGGCTTTTGTAGACCTGATGTTTGCAATAGCCCCTACATTCCTCTTAGTCAAGTCTTCCCTCTATTCATACTTACTCCCAAATTATTGATTGAAGTTAGCCAAGACCTTGATTGTTGGTGCATGCTAGCCCTGTTTTCTGAGTTGGAACATTATCATTTTGATTATCTTTCCATTTGACCCTTTAAAAACACTCTTACATACATATATAACTTGATGGGTATTGGGCTTGCCTTCCATGCAATTTGAAGGTGATTCCTAGTTTTAACATTCTTGGCGCCATTGTCGGGGAACGATTTGATGACTTTTCCCTGAGATTAAATGACACAGTATACTAGTCCTAAAGGTGCATTAGAACTCAGTATCTTGAAGATTGCAGCTTGCACCTGGAGACTCCATTGTTTCATCTCTGGCACCTAAAGGCAGATATACGAGATCAAATACACAACTACCTTTGGTTCCAACTGAGGTTGACCTAGAGAAAATACTCAAGAAAGGAAAAGATTCTCTGAAAATATTTTCTGCTGCTACAAGTGCTTCTGGTCAATTGCCTGATTCCACTCTTGGTACTCCAATTGTTTTATCAAGTAAGTTATCTTTGCCTTCTACTGAAGTATATAAGAAACTTGAATTTGAAGAGTTTCATGTTGAATACTCTTCCTTTGAAACTAAATTGAAAGAAGAAAACATTGACATTTTCTCTTCCCCTGACATTGAAAAGTGTTTCAGTCTTGATGGTTTTGAAGATTTCCCTACTTTAGGCTTTGCTACACCTCTTTCTGTTAAAACTTTTGTTGCCAAAGAAATGAAAACCTCATCCCCTTTTCAAACCCTACCATCTTCTTCCAAGACTCATCCCTTTGCTATGAAAACTGAAAGCACTCCTTCATACTTTCATTCTTCTCCTAATTTGCACACAGTCAAGTCTCCTTCTCCTCCTTGTTCACCTAGAGTTCAAAATCAAATGGTAGTTGTTAACCCCCCTGCAAATAGTATGGATGCCATAGTGGTTGAAAGATATGCTACTCTAGTCTTACCTCAGCCAGTGAATGCTCTCTCTCTTGGAGACTACTTGAAATACATGCCCAAATTCACAGGAGAAGAAGATATAACAGTTGAGGAACATCTTGTTTCTTTCTAAAGCTATGAAGATAACCAAAATATTGAAAACGAGGATGTGTGGATGAGGGTTTTCATCCAAATCCTTTTTGGTGAGGCTAGGAAGTGGTTTAGGGGTCTAGCCCCTGGATCCATTACTGGTATTGAAGCATTGGATGAAGCCTTCTTGAGGCATTGGGGGGACAAAAAGTATTTTTTTTACTACATCACCAAATTTGTGTCCCTAAAAAGGAAAGAACGAGGTCTATCTCTGACTTTTCTAAAAGATGTAACAAAATGTACAATAAGATCTCTGATGAGATAAAACCCAATGAAACCTCTGCAAAAATCACTTATGTCAATGCATTTGACCCCGAATTTTGCCTCCTATTGAGAGAAAGAAGATCACCTTCCTTAGTTCATATGCAATATGTTGCCTTGAAGGTAGAATCCAATATAGTGGCATCAAATAAGATCAAGGGGGAATCTGATAGGGTTAGGAGGAAAAACATAGTTGAAGCTTCAACTTCTGATTCTTTTGTTGTCCATTCTCAAGTAGATGAGCTGGCCAAATTAGTAAAATCTCTTTCCACTGAGATTGAGAAGTTAAAATCAGAAGGGAAACAAACATATAGAAATGCTCAAAACACGGATAACAAAGGTAACTACAGGAGTAATGCTCCCCAATTATTTCCTAGAGATCCCAGAAATAGAGAAAGAGATGATCAGAAGGTACAAGCTCCTTTCCAAAAAAAATTGGTTGTTGATGAAGAAGAAGAGGAGATAGATGTTGATATTGAGATTCACTGCTTAGGTGACACATCCCCATCCCCACACTTGACTCAATCCTCTTATGAGCAATCCTTGATGGATATTCAAATTAATGAGTTAAGTAAGGGAGAGAAAGAAAAAGAAAATACTAATAGATATAATCTGAGATCTAAAAGGAATGAAGGAAAAACGGATGCCCCTAATCAACCTTCCCAAAAAGAAGATTTTGCCAAGGTTATGCCAGTGAGTAGCAAGGAAAAATACACTCAGAAATCCTTTTTATGAAACCAAAGAAATCTTGAAGCCTTCTTCTTCCTTCAGTTTTGAGAATGAGATCCAGAAAACAAAGATCCTTGTACCTTTTTTGGAATTGATAAAAAATACAGAATTTAAAAAATATCTATCCAAAATGCTACAGCCTGAATCATCTCCAAATGCCATTGATTCAATAAATATGCAAGATGAAAAACTAGCAGTGATTTTAGGTCCTTTGATAGAACACAAAGACGATTCATCCCCATCTTTCTATACCTCGCTAAATATACATGATAAGGTGCTGCACAATTTTCTCATGGATTCAGGGGCATCCCACAATCTTATGCCAAAATCTATTATGGATGAACTTGGGTTAGAAATGACAAAGACTTACCATGACTTATATTCTTTTGACTCTAGAAAAGTGAAGTGTCTTGGAGTCATTAAGGATATGGTGGTGACTTTATTTCAATTGCCCATGAAAATTATACTTATGGATATCGTAGTTGTTGATGTTCCCCCCAAGTTTGGCATACTCTTGTCAAGATCCTGGATAAAAAGACTTGGTGTAACCTTGTAGATGGATCTCTCTTGTGCTACTATTCTCATTTTTGGGGGAGATCATAGAAGACTTTACAGGGAAGCTCAATTGGCTTACATCATTATTGATGAAGCAAACCCCACAAATCACCTTGTTTTTTCTTTTGATATAGATCTGGGATCTAGCATTTTGCAGCTCACTGACACTCCCGAAGCCCCTTTAGAAATTAGAAAACAGTCTATTACCTTTTCTGAGGAGCCTCTTCTAACCACTTATGTTTGGAAGATGTTCTTTGATGGAGCCTCTTCCAAGGAAGGTGTTGGTGTTGGGGTGGTCTTTGTCTCACCAACTCAAGAAACTATATCTTTGTCATATAAACTAAAATTTGAGATTACTAATAATGTGGAAAAGTATGAGGCTCTTGTCTTGGGGTTGAGGGTTGTTAAAGACATGGGGATAGAAGAACTATCAGTATTTGGGATGTTTAATTTATAGTCCATCAGATTAAAAATGCTTATCAAAAGAATCACCCTAGGCTTAGATCTTACAGAGATGAAGGATGGGACTTGGTGGACAGTTTTTTCTTTGCTTTTAACATATCATTTATTCCTAGAGAAGAGAATACCATGGATGATTCTTTGGTTGTATCAAAAAGCAACTTCAGAATTCCTATACCACCCAAGATCAAGTATGATGTAGAAGTCAAATATAGGCCTTCTATACCGAACAATGTAAAATATTGGAAGGTGTTCGAAGATGATTTAGAGCTTAAGAATTTCCTCGAGATGGTTGATGAGTTTTCTGCATTACACATTGATCAGGATCATGATTCAAAAATTACTCCTCATGCCGATGTTTTCCTTAATAAAATTGCTAATCATCATATTGTGCAGCTGCCTAGAAATCATATTCCAAAGGGATTGGTTCCTTTGGAAATATTATTTGATGGGAATGATGTGGCAATGAAAGGGAAGGTATCCACCGATGATGTTGATATAACAGAGTGCAATGTGGGAACTGAAAAAGAATCTGAAATATGTCAAATTGTCAAGCAACTTTCAGAAGAGCAGAGGGAAGAATATGCTGAGTTGTTGAAGGAATTTACTAATGTATTCGCTTGGACTTATGAAGATCTTAGAACTTATGACACAAGCATTATAGAGCACAAGATTCCATTAAAATAAAAAACCAAACCCTTCAGGAAAAATTTGAGGAAAATCAATCCTATGTTATTGCCTATCATAGAGAAAGAAGTTAAAAAGATTTTAGATGCAAAAATTATCATTCCTTTGAGGTATTCTGAATGGGTGGCCAATTTGGTCCCAGTAAGAAAAAAGAAGGGAGAAATCAGACTTTGTATTGATTTTTGAAATCTGAACAGAAGCTCAAAAAGGATAATTACCCTTTGCCCTAGATGGAGCACATACTATAGAAGGCGACAGGAGCATCCAGGATGTCCATGGTTGATGGTTTTTTCGGGTACAATCAGGTCTCTGTTTTTCCAAAAGATAGAGAGAAGACGGCTTTTACCATTTCTTGGGGTACATTTATGTATGCCAAGATGCCCTTTGGTTTGATGAACGCAGGGGAAACTTTTCAGCGAGCTATGGACATAGAATTTATTGGAGAGAAGGATAAGTTTGTTGTTATCTATTTAGATGACATAACAGTGTACTCTCAGTATGATAAAGAACAATGTGATCACTTAAGAAAGTTTTTCTTGAAATGCAGAAAATTTGGCCTCTCTTTGAATTCGAAAAAACCATTGTTTGCCATGAAAGAAGGAAAATTATTGGGGCATATTGTGTCAGCTGAAGTGGTAAGGATTTATTCCAGCAGGGTTGAAGCTATACAAACATTGTCACTTCCTAGATCCAAAAAACAAGTTCAATCTTTTCTGGGAAAAATCATTTTTTTGAGAAGATTTGTGTCAAATTTTGTTGAGTTGGTTAAGTATATCACAGCCATGTTGAGGAAGGATAGTGAAATCAAATGGACTGTTGAGTCTCGTGATTCTTTTGATCAAATAAAGAAATCCTTGACTGAATCTCTTATTCTTGTCAACCTAGACTACTCCAAGGACTTTCTTATTTTTTCTTTTGCCTCTTTTGATACGGTAGCAGCGGTCCTATTGCAGAAGAAGGTTGAAGGCTTAGAGCAGACCATTGCCTTTTTCAGCAAGGCATTGAGAGATGTTGAATTAAAATATGACATCATGGACAAGCAAGCCTATGCATTGGTTAAATCTCTTAAGTCCTTCAGATTTTATGTCCTGCATTCAAGAGTTATTGCTTATGTCCCATCAGTTGTTGTAAAATAAATTCTTATTCAACTTGATATAGATGGAAAAATGAGCAAGTGGATTGCTAAACTACTTGAATTTGATTTGGAAATTAAGCCTACCAAATTGGTTAAAGGCCAGGGTTTAGCCAAGCTCTTGGCTGAATCAAATTGCTCAGCATTGGGGATGAATTTCATCCACTCATGTTTAGAAAATCAGCAGGCTGAAATAACTGATAGAAGTTCTCAAATCATCTATGCTCTAGCAAATTGCAGCTAGTACAAGGACATTGTATTTTTTCTGCAAAATTTACAGCCTCCAAGTGGTATGTAAAAGAACAAGGTGAGAGCCTTAAAACTCAAATCAATAAAATATTGCCTTGTTGATCAAGTTTTGTATTGAAAGGATCCACTAGGAGTGCTTTTGAGATGCCTAGACCCCCAAGAGGCCCAAAATATTATGTCTAATTTCCACAAAAATCTATGTGGGGGGAATCATTATTGGAGAAACATGGCATACAAGATCCTCAGGGCTGGGTACTTCTAGACTAGTTTGTTCACTGATGTTTGTGCTAAAATCAGAGCCTGTTCTAAGTGTGATAAGTTCTCTAGAAAGCAGCAGCTTAAGTCTTTGCCATTAAAGCTTGTCGCACCTTCAGGACCTTTCCAACAGTGGGGCCTGGATTTTATCGGGGAAATTCATCCCGCTTCCAGTGGTCAACATAGATGGATATTGACTGCTACAGATTACTTTAATAAATGGATTGAAGCTATTCCTACAAGGAATGCTTCCCACAAAGTGATCATTGGTTTCCTTGAAGACATTATGGAAAGGTTTGGGTGTCCTGACAGAATCATCATTGGTAATGTTGCATCTTTCAAGGTTGAACCATTGATTCAGTTCTGTGAATAGTTTGGGATCACTTTGATTCATTCTACCCCTTACTATCCTCATGGAAACGGGCTTGCAGAATCCTAAAACAAAAGCATTATAAAGATCATTAAAAAGTTGTTAGAGGATAACAAAAAGGCATGGGACTCAAAACTCAAATTTTCTCTATGGGCTGACAGAGTGATGGTAAAAAGGTCCCTGGGACTTTCCCCTTTCCAGCTGGTGTATGGAGTTGAAACCATTTTTCCTTCTCAGCTTGACTTACCTGTGGCAAAATTATTCCAAGATTACCAAGGGAAGCCTGATCATATGATCGGAAGGATTCAGCAGGTGGTTGAAGTGCAGCAGACTCGGAAGCATCTTGTAGACAAATCATATGACCATCAACTGAAGATCAAGCAAGCTTTCGACAAAAAAGTGAACAAAGAGGATTTTCAATTGGGCAATCTAGTGCTCAAGTGAGATGCACTGAGGCAATATAAAGGCAAGCACGGTAAATTTGAAGCTTTATGGATCGTTCCTTTCAAAATCTCTGAGGTATTCTCTAATAACACTTTCAAGTTGCAGAATATGGAGAATGAAGAGGTTTTTGGTGTCCCTGTCAATGGGCATTTCCTGAAAAAGTACTTTGCTTGAGCCTTGAGTGGCTCTTCATGTCATTGTAAATATCATTTTCTTTTTATCTTTGTTTCAATAATTGAACCCATAGCCCTAGGATAAGGCACTAAATCTACTCATTATTGGCAGCCCGGAGGAGGCATGCCATTCCCTGTGGAGCCAATGTTATCACACTAAATTGCCTTAGGTCTTTTAGTTTTTTTTAATCCTTTTTAAGCCTTAGATTTTAATTTTTTAATTTTCATCCCTTTAAAGTTATGTTTGTTAGGTCCCCTTAGATAAATAAACTTTTGAGTCATAGCTCATCTTTGATCCTCAAATTGACTTTTTGGACTTAAACCCTTGTTAGTTCATGACTTAAAGTTTTGGGCCCCTTCATGATGTGTCATTAGGATCAATCCCTCCCCTCCCATGACTAGACTGGTGAGACACACCATTCTCTTCACTCATGACCTCGTGAACATGCCTTGTTGTCCTTCCTTACCTGTCCAATCCTTTTTCAAACAGGAGTGTTGCTCACTCATCGGGTGGTTTCGTAGCGCCTTACCCATTCATCATGATTTCCACCATGAGTTATAATTACCATGACCGATGTCATGTTCCTTGTTTTAGTGCCAGGAGTCAGTTAAAGATACCTCCAAGATCTTGCATTTACGAGCCCTAATAATGATTTTTGATTTGAAAAATTCATGAATGTTGCACTGCTCAAACTCACAGTTCTGACCAGGCGACAACAATGCGACCAAATTTGATGCTGAGGTAGATTCGACGGCTGAAATGTTTGCAACTTCATTCTGAGATTTCATTGAACATTCCAACAGGTGTCTACTCCACAGGTATCCCGTGTTGCTTCCTCTGCATATTAGTTTTCACAAGAAAATTGCGCTAAGGTTTTGGTTTATTGAGCTTGCACAGTTGTAAGGGACTCATATTTACATGATAGCCTTGTCTCCTCTCTTTTTTAGACCTGTGAACTCCACTGCCTGTATCTAGGTCTGATTACTTTTGTCTTCCATATCCATTGAAGTTGCAAGCACCTAAATAGCCTATCCTCTGCATATGCATCACACTACCCAGTGACGCTGCTTAAACCCCCCATGTGTCTCCCTTGCTTCCTTCCATTTTGGAGTTAATCATTTTACGTAGTTGCAAAGGGCCAATTACGGCTTACCCCCTCATTGTCTACACTCTCAAATACCAGTCCAAATCTAAGGGTGTAATTCCCACAGTCAAGCTTGGCTTACCAGCACCAGTCTATTTTAAAAGGTCAGCCTTGTACATTTGAAGCTCGATTTAAAGTCTTCTTGGTTATTACTATCCAATAAGCTGTTAAAAGCTCGCATTCTAAGCCATGGAAACTCCTCAATCGAGGAAGACACAAAAAGGTCGCAAGGTAGTTAGGACAGAACCTGTGGACGTGCATCTTTTTGATATAGAGCCCATGGAAAGGGAGGTATTTCAAAGAGTGGGATGCCTCTCTTTTTGCCAAAATATGCAGAGAGGCCATCTAGAGGTAACAAGACAGTTTGAATCACACTTTGATGGCAGGAGAACCAAGGTTGGGGATTTGAAATTTGAGGTCACTGAAGCCTCTATCTCAGCTGCAACAGGAATCCCCATTACAGGTGAAAAGTGGTTCAAAGCCATGGCTTTGAGTTCAGCCTATGCTAAAGATATATTTAAACATGAACATCAAGCCAATGATTTGTCTAAAGGAGTGCCAAGGGGTCAATTGATTGAACAGTTTGATAGAATTTTGAAGATCATCTAGAGATATTTTACATGTGAAGGGAGATTTAACACATTGTACTAGTACCACATAAGGATTTTGCTACATTTTACTGGTAAAGTTGAGATGAATATTCCCTATTACTTGTTAAGGAGCATAGGTAAGATGTCAGACAAGATTCAATCCAAATCTAAGGATGTGGATTCTAGCCTTTTCCACTCTAGATTGATCAGAATGCTAGTCTCTGAGGAATTGGGTAAGAAAGAGATTTCATGGGATCATTTTGTTGTTACTTCTCATTTCAAGTTGGATCTAACATTAACTCCTCAATCACAGAATGCAAGTCATTTATCACCCACCAGTGTTATTAAAGCATGGACCATTAGGAAGCGAAGGTCAGAGCCCCTATTCAGGTTTCATAGGTCAATAAGCAGGTCACAGGAGCTAAGGAGGAATCTTGTCCTTCCCCACAAAGAGATTTTTCACCACCTCCTCCACCAGGGTTAGAAGAGGTTCCTTCTTCTACCAAAGCTACATCCGAGAAAGGGAAGAATCTATTCTTCCCCTCTTCTCCTCCAGTAGTCAAAATCAAGGGTAAAAGACCTTTTACAAGGTCATCAAGTCCTAGGGAAGTTGTTGAGGAACAATCCATACCAGAAATGCTTGTGCAAAAGAAGAAGAGTAAAGGCATTGGAAAGCATGTGGAAAGAAAAGAAGAAACCTTTGTGCAGAGAAAGAGGGGTAAAAGCGAAGCCACCAAGAAACCTAATGAGGTAGACAAGGCACTTCCCATGCATGTGGAAGAGGAGACTGAGAAAAAACCTATTGAGACTGTGCATGTCACTGCTCCTCCTAGCAGTCAAACCTTTGTTGGGCAATTTAATTGTCTAATTGAATAGAAAATCAAAGTGTTCAATATAAATTGTCAACCCAGGGAAGTTTGTTATTTCAAGATAATTGTGCACAGTCTATGCTAGATTATGAAAGCATCTCTAATCTAATTGTAGTACAGAAGTTTAAAAAAAAAAAAAAACATTATCACTAACACAGTTGTGCTGATACAGTTGGAGTTCTACAGATTTGAAATCATAATTGCAATCTAAACTGATGAATGTATAAGAACCCTGGATTGCCTATTCTAATCTAACTTTCTAATTTACTTTTGCAGGAAGAAGTTCTATACTATTTGCAGAAAGCAAATACATTTATTGCAAGAAGGTACTTCACATTTTTATTTCTTGGAAACAAGATTTTAACCTAATGCAGAAAAAGGGAAAGCAGTTCTCCAGCAATGCTCAACAATCAACTTCTAATTCTCATGAGACAAGTTTATGTGCATCTAACAAGAAGGAACTAAATTGTAACAACAGTTGTATTCTAGAAATGTCTAACAGTTAAATCATTTGCATTTAAAACAACTAATCTAGAATTCAAAACGGAGGGGAATCGGTGAGGCAGGTGGGCCCTTTCCTTCTCACTGAATCTGCTCAAAGAAATAGGTTACAGTCTGCTAAAGGAATTCAATCCACTCTTTCATTCAATTGCCAATAATGTATGTGTACAATAAGCGTTAATTTTCTTTCTCTAGTAAAAACTCCCTCCCCTTCTTTACCAAGGCTCTACTATTTAAAGTCAGACTCATTCAATAGAACATAATCAGAGCAGTCTTGAGAATCCTCAATTCTCAAGATGTTCATTTGATATCATTAATACAAAATCTAGAACTCTCATTCATCAACATCGTGAGCCAGCATATATAATCAGTAGGTGTTGCAGCAGTCGTATAACAATAGTACTGGTGGTGTCTATTGTAACAGCTTCCAGGATTGACGGGCTTCTGTTACAGTAGTTGTGTAACAGCTTCCAAGTTTGGTGGCATCCGTTGCAGCGGTCATGTAATAGCTTCCAAGATTGGTGCATAGCTATAACAGCAGCGAGTTTCTCGAAGTGGGTTGTTCTAAGCATTTTGATCATTAGTTAAATCATTTCATGGGTAAAATATGTGAACATTACCAATCAAATATGCTAAGTAAATGAAAATATAAAAGCGAGATGTATAGTTCATACCTTGGGAAAAAGGGTCTTAGTACTCATTATAATAGTCATTTAGCTTAGGAATGAGAAGGTTGAATGGGAAAAGGATGTAGTGAAAAAGGGACATTTTTGGGTCCTAACATGCCCCCCAACTGAAGACATTGCATGTCCTCATGCAAAACACATTCAAACCTTACTTTGTAGCTGAAGTAGATAACTGTCTCCTCTAGTGTAAAACTACTAAGAGAAATTTCTAAATGTCGATATTGAAAAATGTTGTGTCAACGATTTGTTTGAGTTTCTTTATCTTTGAGAGAAGAATCAGTTTGAGTTGCTCGAGTAACAACTCATGAAGGAAACAGAGGTTCTTGTTTGCAAGATTTGGTTATACCAACAGTTGTTTTATGACGTTGAGATCTTCTCTGGTTTACTAATTTTTGTGTAGCAGTAAGTTCATGTTCAGTCTTGATTGAGACAATTGTTGGTCCTTTAGAGACTGGAAATTTGACTACCTCATATCCTGCCTCAAAGTAAATGTTTCCACACTCAAAGCACATGAGTTCTTTGTTTCTGCCTATAACATATTTTGTCAGTGTTAGGATGTCCAAGTTTATCCCTTCTAGATTCTTCTGTCGAGCAGCCTCCACCTCTTGTTTCAGGGTATTTAACTCTGCTTTGAGGTTATCATTCTCTATTATTAGTGCAGTGATTCTGGAATTTTCTGTATTCTTGATCCTTCTCTCTATTTGGGCAAACAATTGGGCAAGTGGTTGTTGTTGGGAAATAATACCCTATGGACTAGCAAACTAGGGTCAGACTTGCATGCAGATTTTGACCGTAAAGAAATGACCTTTTAACTTACCACCCAAAACTTAAACCCATTTTTCAAGACACATGCATGGAAAGGAACTACTAACCTTTTTACTGATGTTTGGTGTAGATCCTCCATTGCGCTTTGCCCGCTTACTTTTGTTGCTCCTTCCAAAGTTAACCTGCAATCAAGACAAAACACTATGCATGCATGCTATTTTTCTACTTGAGGGTTAGAAATTAAGAATAAATTACACAAATCATAGATAACTCATGCATTGGGACGGGAAAAGTATTCTTTTATTATTTTTAAAATGAATCAACTTACAATCAAAGTCGAGACCGACCACCATTCCTTGATCCTGATCTTGGGCTCCTCCTCTTCTTTTGTCCTCCAACTGCTTTGCGTTAATTCTCCTTAGGCTTGAGGAAAGGCTAAAGGGTTGGGACAATTGGATTCGGAAAATGGGCAGAGTTTCTTCGCTATAATTTTCCTCCTTCCAAATAGTACCCCTACCCCTTCTTTTATAGGCTAGAAGGAGCTAGGGTTTTGGACGAACTCTCGACCATGCATGGCCGGGAGTTTCAGTTAACTGACCCATAGTTTTTTGTCCCCTAGCTGCGACACTTCTAGAGCAATTATGACGGTTTCGTGTCACAACCGGATGGGATCAATCCTATATAATAAGAAAAGAAGGCAACGAGATGCAAAAGTTGGGGTAGAATCCTAACCTATATGCTCAAGTTGACTTTT
>ML780503.1:134841-165466 GCA_009831015.1 Picea engelmannii | reverse complement strand
AATTAAGCATAAATTACACAAATCATAGATAACTCATGCATTGGGACGGGAAAAGTATTCTTTTATTATTTTCAAAATGAATCAACTTACAATCAAAGTCGAGACCGGCCACCGCTCCTTGATCCTGATCCTGGACTCCTCCTCTTCTTTTTTCCTCCAACTGCTTTGCGTTAATTCTCCTTAGGCTTGAGGAAAGGCTAAAGGGTTGGGACAACTAGATTCGACAAATGGGCAGAGTTTCTTCACTATAATTTTCCTCCTTCCAAATAGTACCTCTACCCCTTCTTTTATAGGCTAGAAGGAGCTAGGGTTTTGGACGAACTCTCGGCCATGCATGGTCGGGAGTTTTAGTCAACTGACCCATAGCTTTTTGTCCCGTCGATAACTTTCCTATTTTTGTGTTTTGTTAGGTAAACGCAGGCTGTAGTAGGCCTGCCAGTGTTCACACGCGTGCAGTAGTGGGTTAGGGCGCATATACCTTTACCCAAGAGGATTTTCAAGGAGGTTGTTCAGCAGAGGTTTTGGCAATGAAGGCATATGAGTTGGCCTGATGCCAGGTAAGCATATGTGGTGCAATTTAGGGTGATAACAGTGGCGTATCCTCAGCATGTTGTGTAGTTGGTTCTTGTGTAACAGTTGTGTCTGTCAAGATTGTTTCTTATGGAACAGTCTCGACATGGACAGTTGGTTTTGGTATTACTAGCTCTGGTGGGACAATCCTCTGTGGAGTAGCTGGTTCTAGTGTAACAGTATTGACCTAGACAGTTGGTTCTTGTGTAACAACGGTATATGTCATGACTGGGTCCTGTGAAACATTCGCCACTTGGACAGTTGGTTCATGTGGAATCGTCCCTACATCAACCATAGATGGTAGTGGACGAAGAATAGGAATAGCCTATTCCACATCTTGCCATCCAATTGCAGCTTCGGCAGACCTGGTGGACCTGGTTCTTCTCCTGGGTAAAACAAAAACAAAAGCAGGGGTTTTCTTCTTCGTTGTTGGAGGAGGAATGGGGCATCCTTCCTCAACCACACAAGGAGGATATTCTGGTATCTTGGGGTCTATGATGATCTGGACATTGTCAATGGACGTGTGATGTGCAGAATCATCAGGAGGAGCCGATGATTCTACTGCGATTTGAGTACATTCATTTTGAAAGGAGAGAATAGTTTCCTGAAGTTCTGTGCATAAAGTAAAACCTGGTATTCGTACCTCTATAGAATTCTCTGTCACAGTAGCCAGAGGGATCTGATTTGTTGTTGATCAAATTTGGTCAAGGGCTCTCCGAGGTTTTCCCTTGATTGGACGTTTTCTTTTCTGAGAAAATCCACTGGTAATGATAGTAGGCGCTTGATCAGATGTTACAGCAATAGGAGGGTTTTGAGTGAATGTTGGTGCAACAGCAAAGGAGGTAAGCAGACTTGATATTACAGTGGATTGTGTGGACCTTGCTCGATTTTTAGGTAATGCAAAGATAGGAACAGGGGTGTTATTTTCAGAGACAGGGGGTAGGTTGTCAATGATAGGTGTAGCAATGGACCGTGTTGACCTTGTTCTCTTTCTCGGTGATCCAGAGATAGGAGTAGGGGTTTTCTTTTTAGAGACAAGGGGTAGGTTTTCAATGATAGGTGTTGCAGCCAAGTGATTTGACGCATGTCTTGGTCAAGTGGTTGGTTGTTCATCTGTTTTTTCAACCACAGCTACAAGCTATTGTAATGCAATTTCATTGAGGCTTGTCTGGCTGGTGCCAGGCTGGCTTCGGGTTATGCAGTTTCTTTTCTGAGTCATCTTACGGGCAGTGACAGTAGGGGTTTGGACTGTTGTTGTAGCCGAGGGAAGAGGCTCAGGAACAGGTCCATGGGTTGTGTTTTGAAGGACTGGTGTAATCATATCTGTATGTACAAAATGTGGCTAGTCTGCTATAGCAGGTAATGGGTTATTGGAAATGCCCATACCTCTGCGAATTAATAGGCCGATGAGTCTGTGATTAGAAATGAATTTCTTGGGGTTCTTGGATTTTTTTACAAAATGAACCATGTTATGCAATGAATGGAGGAGAAAATAAGGAATTTTTATGAATTTTTGATGTCACAGATGTGATAATAAGATGAAATCAAAAAAATAAACAACTTGGTATCGGCCTTCGCAAGTAATGTACCTTTTAAGAAATTCTACGACTTTCCTCCATGGATTTGATAAGGAATTGACATATGCACCTCTGCCTTTGGTTTGAACTTGCTCAATGTTGACGAGGAAACCCTTTTGTGCATTTGGAAGATGTGTTTTTTTGTTAAACCATCAGTCTTATGTTCTTGGCAACCCTGTTACAGTAGCAATGCTTTCTTCTTACACTGGAATCCTTACCCCTTTCACCATTGAATACCCTTCGGTAATATTTTGACTAAAATCCAATACCTCATCCTCATTAAACCCCTTCAACTTTTTAAAATACGATATCCAGCCGGCCTGGAGAAATATTTGGTAGGCCTCTGGGTGTAGCAGCAAACTGTCCAGAGTTGCGGGTTCATATCTCACAGTTGATCCTCCCATGATGTTGCTTGAGAGTCTAACAGACACGTAGGAGGAGAAACTATCACCTAAATCAGAGACACAACAAGTTCAAATGTGGTTTGCAGAAGGAATACAGTGTCTCAGTAAAAAGAAGAGTGGTCGGAAAGGTGGTGGAGGTGTGTATAAAATTCGGTATGGACGGCTAGATTTACGTTCCCCCCCCCCAACTAAGTGGATTGGCTCCAGGTGCATCAATTTATGACAACCGGTTAGTAAATAGGAAACCATGATTTTATATATTCATTACTTTAACACGTAGGATTAATCATGTACCTCATATCTTACCGCACATAACGACCTATCGGAGTAACAGCACTATCCAACCGCCATCTGAGTTGTGTGGAATAGCTGACATGATGAAGGATCATGAGAGAAATGACAACTGGAGCAGAAACGGAGTCCTTATTGTAGTTATCCAACTGGAAATCGTCGGATGTGAAGTCAAGTCATTATGAAGCAGCACTTTCGGATAGAGAGCATCAGTATTGTCTAATCAGTGGTGCTATGGCATGAAAAGATTGGAGGGATGGAGCAGCAGCATCGGCAAAAATGCGAAAAAGAAAGAGTGAAGTGGCAAGAAAGAATAACAGCAATTAGTGTATCAGTAGGTTCTTCGGCAAAAATGGCAGAGGTAGGTGTAACGGCATGGAAATCGGCCAATTTATCGGAAGAAGGTGTAACAGCATGGAAATCAGCCAATTTAGCGAAAAAGAGGTGTAACAGTATAAAAATTGGTCGAACGCTACATTACTTAGTTTCTAGGAAGTTTTTCAACTTCCATGAACTAATATTTTGACTCGTTTTGCGCTACTCAACCTTGTTGTTCATCAATCCACCTGCACACACATAACCGTCTGATACCTTTCAAAGATTTATTAGCATAGTAAAGAAAAATAGAGAAATTTCAACTAAAAAAAGAGAAATGCAAATTTTGTTGAGGTTATTTATATACAAGATCTGAGCAAAGGAAGTCCTAAAGTTCAAAAGGGGAAGGAGCAAGCTCCTTTCCATTTAAGAATTGATAACCTGTATCAACTGTACATCTAGTTTTGAATTATTCCTTGGACAGTGGATGTTGATACAGACGCAAGCGATGACCATTTGCATTTAACTGTGTATTGGATCCATCAATAGTAATCAACTGGATTGTCCCATTGGGAAAAATGGTGTCTACCTCGTAAGGCCCTAGCCATCATGTATGCAGCTTACCTTGAAATTCCATAAACCGTGAATCATACAACAAAGCCCAATCTCCTTTCTGGAATAATTTCTTCTTGATAACTCAGTCATGCCATTTTGTTCTTTGTTGTTGAATCATTGTGGTTTGATGGATGGCATCCAAACACTTTTCATCAAGCTCGTTGAGCTGCTACAGTCTGCCATTCTATGCCATAGTCAAGTCGAGGTTGACTGCTGATGCAGTTCTTAAGGTTTTGATTTTGAATTCAATGGGGAAAACAAGGCTTTTTCCATATACCAACTCGTAAGGAGAAAAACCAGTTGTGCTCCTCCAAGTAGTTCAGTAAGCCCATAGAGCTTCATGCAATATTTCAAACCAATCCCTCCAATTTTCTCTCACTGTTTTATTAAGAATGGCTTCGATAACTTTGTTGGTGCTTTCCACCTGGCCATTGCCTTGTGGATGGTATGGAGAAGCTATTCTATGTAAAACATGATATTTACTGAGTAGAGATTCAAATTTATATGATGTGAAAGGGGGTCCTCCATCAATTACCAATTCTCTAGGAACGCCAAACCTAACAAATATATCTTCAAACAAGAATGCTAAGACAGCTTCTTCTGAGGCTCTGATAAGTGCTTTTGCCTCCACCCACTTGGTCATGTAATCTGTACAGACCAATATATAGACTTTCTGATTGGAAGGTGGGTGAATGGGTCCTACAAAATCCATGGCCCATCTCTCAAAAGGCTCTAACACTACCTGAGACTGGAGAGGCATCTCATCCATGTGAGTTGGTTGACCCATGCATTGGCAATCGTCACAATCTTGGACATACTTCTTGGCATCTTGAAATATGCTGGGCCAAAAATAGCCCATCCTTAAAATTTTATGCTCGGTCCTTTTATCAGCAAAATGACCCCCACAAGGACCATCATGGCAAGCTTTCAGCAAATCATAAACTTCATCATCCCTCACACATCTCCTGATTTCTTGGTCAAGGCCTGTGTAGAAGAGGTATCCTCCTATCCAACTATACCTAGCACTCTTTTGAATAATATTCCTTCTTTCTCGAGGAGATAGATGTGGAGGTACCTTCCCTGCAACCAAATAATTAGCAATGTTTGGATACCAAGGTGAGTGAGCAGATACTGCAAACAAATGTTCATCGAGAAAGGAATCATCTACAGGTAAATTATCATCATTTATATGTAATATTGAGAGAAAATTAGCAACCACATTTTCTTTTCCTGGTCTATCCACTATAGTGATGTCAAATTCTTGCAGTAGTAACAACCATCTTGTCACTCGGGCATTAGTAATAGGTTTATTCACTAGATATTTAATGGTTGTATGATCAGTATGAATAAATGTGGGATAACTAGTTACATAATGCCTGAATTTATTGATTGCATAAACTACTGCCAAGAATTCTCTTTCAGTAAATGTGTAATTTAAATCAGCAGGAGCCATGTTCTTGCTGATATAGTATACGGCGTAGGTTTCTTTGTCCTCCTGTTGCCCTAGTACTACATCAATTGTAGTGTCTAAGGCATCTGAATAAATGTGAAAAGGCAGAACCCAATTGGGCCCTCTTAATATGGGAGTTGTGGACACTTTATGTTTAAGATCTGCAAAAGACAATTCACAGTTGTCAGTTCAACGAAAGTCAACATCTTTTGTTAGTAGGAAAAACAATGGAGAGGAAAGTTTAGAGAAATTTTTAATGAATCTCCTGTAATACCTGGCGTGCCCTAAAAAACTTCTTCCCTCTTTATGAGTTGATGGAGTTGGAATGTCCAAAATTACCTGGATTTTGGCTAGATCTACCTGAATCCCTGCATAAGAGATGAAGTGTCCCAGCACTACCCCTTCGCGCATCATCATATGGAACTTTTATGTACTTAAAGAAAGATTATATTGTCTACATCTTTTGAGAACTTTTTCCAGATTAGACAAAGCTTCTTTGAAATCAGTACCATAAGGTGTAAATTCATCCATGAATATTTCCATACAGTCATTCACCATATCAAAGAAAATACCAATCACAGCTCTTTGGAAAGTGGTTGGTGCATTACACAAGCCAAATGGGAGAACCTTGTAGGAAAATGTACCCCAAGGGCTAGTAAAGGTGGTCTTATGTTGGTCCTGTGGGGCAATTTGTATCTAGTTATAGCCACTGAATCCATCTAGGAAAGAAAAAAAAATCGGCTATGCTGTCTAAAACCTAATCAATAAATGGCAGAGGGAAATGATCCTTCTGTGTGGCCTTATTCAGGGCTCTATAGTCCACACTCACACTCCACTTACCATTCCTTTTAGGCACAATAACCAATGGTGATACCCACTCACTTTCTGATATAGGATAGATGAATCTGGCGTTGAGAAGTTTCGAAAGTTCTTCCTTAACAATTTCTTTAAGGTTTGGGTTCATCCTCCTTTGCGGTTGGAAAATGGGTCGGCATTCTTCTTTGATGTATATATGGTGGGTGCATAGTTTAGAGGGAATTCCTTTCATATCCATGTAATCTCAGGCAAATGCTTCTTTATGTACAGTCAGTAATTTCGTCAATCGACGAGTTTCAGCAGTGGAGAGATCAGGATTGATGTTCAAGGTTTTTCCAGGTTCGACTTCCACAGCGACGCTCTTAGAAATGCCTCTAGGAAATAATTCAACTATTTTTGTTTCGTCATCTACTGTTATAGCATTCGTTGTTATAGCAGTTGTTGTGACAGCTGAATCAATTTGATTGTCAGCAGTTTCTGAGAACATTTCCAAGTTCATTTCTTCCTGGGCAATAGGATCAAAGACTCTGATCAATTGGTTGTGCTTGTTTTGTGTAACAACAGAGGGGTCACAAATAAAGCATTTGATTAACTCATTCTCCATCTAGTCTTTGAAACTCAGGGCCTTTCCTATAGTTAGCACAGGCAGAGCACTTCCATCCTCGGTGTCCATCCATAGAGAATTTTCAGGTTTTGCACTGGGTGTAGCATGAGGATACGGGGTAAGTTTTTTTGTGTCATAACCATCAAAGATGGTCATGGAACCAAATCTGAAACCAATGAAAGCATCAGTTGTAGCTAACCATGGTTGTCCCAGAATTAGAGGATGGCCTCCCAGACGGGATTTGGGTTGCAAAACGACAAAATCAGCAGGATGCTCCCATGAGTCCACTGAAATGACTAAATCATCGATTACTCATTTTGGTCTGATTCACCTAATTCTAGAACAGTATGAGTAGGTTGGATTTGTGTTCTGAGTTGCAGCAATTGCGTAGTTTCTATTGGCATGATGTTAATTTCTGCCCCTAAGTCAACTAGTACATGTGGAATAGATGTATGTCCAATTTTAACAGTTATTGTAGGGTTTCCTGGGTCGCCATATTTAATAGGTGGAGTTTTTCCTAACATCAACTCAGAAAAATCCCCCACTACATGCACTAAGATGGGATATTTAGGTTTTCATCCAGGTTTTCTAATACAGAGGTCCCTCACAGTCTTGGCATAAATAGGGACATCCCTTATCTCTTGCAGTAGTGGAATATTAACTTGCAGATTTTGCAATTCTCCTAGGATATTGAAAGATGGTAATTCCACAGGCTTGGTAATTTTCAGTCTTTCAGGGAATGGTGGGTCTGTTGATTCTATAATAGGTGTTGTGGTGGGAAATCCCCCTATGGACTAGCAAATAGGGTTATATTATGCATGCAAATATGACCAAAAGAAACCTACTTTCTACCTTAGTCCCAGACCTAATCCCCATTTCTTTTCAGCAAATACATGGTTAGACCAACATACCTTATTCCGGATGTTCGATGTTAATCATTCTTCATGCTTGATCGCTTGTTAGCAGCTCTCATCCCAAGGCTGACCTGCATACAAAACAAGCAACAAACTACACATGCATTTTATCTACAGACTAATGGGTTAGAGATTCAAACATATATTTACTAAACTATGAAGAACTCATATAGTGGGATGGGAAAAGCATTTCTATATTATTAACTTTAATGAATCAACTTACAATGTCGAGACCAGCCACTGCTCCGCAAACCTGATCCTGGGCTCCTCTTCAAATGTCCTCCAACTTCTTTGCTTTGTATCTCTTCTTGCACAAGGATGGTTAAAGGGTTGGGACAATGGGAATGTGCAATTGGGCAGAGTTTCTTTACTCTTATTCTCCTCTTCCAAATGGGACCCCTCACCCTTCTTTTATAGGCTAGAAGAAGCTAGGTATTTGGACGAACCCTCGACCATGCATGGCTGGGAGTTTCAGTTAACTCACCCAAAGTTGTGTGTTCCATCGGCAACTTTCCTTTTTTTATGCTTTTGTAGGTCCATGTGGGTTGTTTTAGGTCAGATAGCTTGTACACGCATGTAGTAATGGAGTAGGGCACGTGGGCCCTTATAAAAGAGGTTTTTTAAAGAGTTGTTCAGCAGTTCTTTGGCAAAGAAGGGATCTGAGATGGCCTGATGCTAGGTAAGCATGTATGGTGAAAATTAGGGTTATAACAGATGCCCCCTAATGTGTGAGGTCAAAAGAGCATTTGATGGCCGAAATACATTACCAATCTTTACTGATGTTCCGAACAAGTGAACCAAGGGACCAGGAACCAGGAGGTGCCATCTGCAAAATAAAAAATGTCTCACCGAGGCGGGCATACCCATGCTCGAGATAAAATAGAATCATGGCTACCAATCAAATACACTATAGATCCATGTCAAATAACTATATAAAGTGTATCCGCGAACAATACACAGTGGAGCTACATCTCGAAATCAAAAAGATATACATATAGAGTATCCATCTTCTAGAAGCTGATATCGCCTGATGGCTGGAGATGAGATCTTCAGAGCTCAAGCAACAACTTCAAAATCTTCAAAAATCAAGGTAGTAGTGTAATATGAGTGTATGACTTCACTACCTAGAGGTCTTCGACGGCTCGTCGGTCAGGGACTAGATAATCTTGATGATCCGATTGAAGGCATCATTGATTTCGAATAAGGACTTGATTGGACATTCAGGATGGTCGGGTATGAGGGCAAGAGACAAATTGTAGAGGGGTCGACTCAAGCTTGGTAGAAACTTCCCTTGGACAACAGCACGACAAATTATGAGACTTAGGCAGCATGGCATTAATCATAAGTTTACGAAGTAGGAGGCAACGCAAACTCTCCATATGTTTGGAAGAATAACCAAACAGAGGAGGACACAACTCTATGTAGCAAGAACAGCTTCCTAAGGTCGTATTACATCCCATAGTTTGATGAGAAAAATGGACAGATGTGCTTTATCCAAGGGTGACTCATTATGCTGCCAATAAAGAAAATACTTTTCCCTTCCTCTTTTCGGGGTATATTTGATTTTTTTGTCTTTTTCAATAATTTTGGAAAAAAGAATAAAGGAATGTTACGTTACAATGGAGGAACGAGTGTGACAAACATACAAGTTCAAGGTGCAAGGACAAGACTGATGTTCAAAATAATGATACTCGAGAAAAATCCTCCAGGGACCAAGGGTGTTAAGACGCAGAAGAAAAATGCTACAAGGTTGGCGTATAAGGTATGCAAACGTGGTTAACAAAACACACAATGGTAACATCCTTCGATGTAAGTTTAACGAGCCCAGAGAAGGTAAGCTCGGTGGTTTTTCATATTTAGAGAGTCTGAAAAAACATAAAAGGAGACTCCATTGGGGTACATTTTTCGAAGATAGTCTAGTCGGTTCAAAAAAGGGGTAAACTAGCACCGACAAGACGTATATTCAAAACCATTTTAATGAGTGTGATAAGGACAAGATCACTCGGCCATTTTTTCATTTTTAAGGAGTCTGAAAAAAGCTTAACTATGGACTCTGTCAAGAATGTTCTTCTGGACCAGTTTAACGAGTGTGAGAGAATAAGGTCACTCAGCGATCTTTTCAATTTTAGGGAGTCTAAAAAGAGCTTAACTATGGACTCCGTGGGGGTTCCTTTTTCGTAAATTTAGTCCCTCGGGCATGAAAAAGGGTTAAAATAATACCTAAGAGTACTCTTCTAGAGAACTAAAGTTCCATAGAGTATACCTTTGTTTGTACAATTGACCTTCCAGACCGAAAAAGGGGTAAACTACCGTCAGACAGACGTGACTTCAAATTTCAGTTTAACGAGCATTAAAGGCCACAAGATCGCTTGGCAATATTTTCTTGTTTAGAGGGTCTGAAAAGGGCTTAAAAGAAGACCCGTTATATTTTTTGGGAGTCCTAAGGGTGAGGTTAAGAGCAAAAAAGAAGCATGCAAATGAGGCTCAAACTCGTAATAAAGAAAAACTACAAGGACTCTCAAGCCTACAATGATTAGAGGTAGCATGGATACCATAATGCAACCAAGATCTACCTAGGGAATCCATGTTCCGGTAAGTTCTACCACCAAGTTGCGACACTTCTAAAGCAGCTATGATGGTTATGTGTCACAACCTGATGGGATCAATCCTATGGCAAAGGAAAAAGAAAACAATATACAAAATTCAGGGTAGAAACCTAACCTATATGCTCAAGTTGATCCTCGAAAAACAATTTCACGGACCGTCGAAAATTACCCAAAACTCAAAAAAAATTGTCCCGATACCCGATCATATCCATCCCATGCAACTCCTGAATCACTCTAAATGGTTTTTGGTTTAAAGACAATGATAAGGGAGGCCAAAAAAAGTGACAAAAAGAGGCCAAAAAGTCTATAAATAGAAGATCGCAGCTCATTATCACCATTGTTGATTTGGAAATTGACTCTGGAGCCAAAAGACCCCCTTTGTCAAAAGTAGTGATTCTAGGAGCTACAGTGAACGAAACGAACTTCTGTCTAGACCAAGTAAGTACAAACTCTCTTATCTTGTATTTTTATTCTTTATTTTTGCATTGGGTTTCATTTTTTAGGGGGGCATCGACCTTCAAAAGGTCGGCCCTAGGTCCATGCGGGTTGTCTCAGGACAGGTCACGTGTACATTCGGTCAAAGTAAACTCTACACGTGTGTACATGCGACTGTCACTATTACAACCCACGTGGACCCCCTTATTGAATGAAAAAGGCTTAAAAATCAAGGGTTAACTCTCCTGAACCTTGGTGTTTTGCAGGATGTATGTCCACTGGAGAGAAAGAGAGCATGAAGAAGTTAGTGAGTTGGTTGGGGAAGACCCCAATGTTGTGGCTGCCTTGATGTAGTGTGGGTAACTCAAGTTTTTTCTGTGTCCTTTTATGTGGGAACAACCTAGGCTACTGAATGCCTTGGTTGACTACTAGCATCCGAATGCAGAGGCATTCATGTTAGAGGGGCAGTCACTGGTGCCCACGACCAAAGACATTTACTTTTTGACTAGCCTCTCCAAGAGAGGGGAACCAGTCAACTTCCGGACTTTTCTTTCGGGGCCACATAACATAGCGGAATTGATAGGTCTATATTATGGGGATGATACAGACCGCTCGAGTTCGCAAGTGCCCATAAGCAAGATTACTGACTTATCACTATAGGCAATAGTATTTCTTATTGGGTGAATCACTAGTTCTGTGGCTCTACATCAGGCGTCCCGTGCACAGATAAACTGTGCAGTCCAGTGCTTAAATGCACAAATTTTTTATTGGAGTACCACTTTGCTTGAGTGTATGAAGAGGCAGTTGACAGATTGTCATTTGCGGACACAAAGGAACTTTGGGTTCAGGACCATTCTGTGCTCGTTCTTTTTTGAGAGAGTTATGATTTTTAGTCCTCGAGTAGTGGTACGAGGACATCAGGCCTCTCTTCCTGCTATGTGTAGATGGGCAGTATTACTGCCACGACAGGGTGGTGGAAGCACCAATGAGTCCTTCGACGATGACTTCTTCGCGTGGTTGTCACGACAGATCCCGGTTATAGAGGATTACCCCTATGTTGGGATTGATTTCTCGAGAGACCCTGAGATACCAGTACCTCCTGGTGAGGAGTGAGGGGAGATGGGTAAGTCTCCACCTTTATAGTTTTTTTTTTGTTAAACATATATAATTTTTATGTTGTTTTTGTTATATATGTCATTTTTGTGTTATACCAGAGTATTTGATGGATGTGTGTTCATTATGTGCAAATGTGGGACCAGTGCGACCAGCTGACTATGCAAGGAACAGGCGTCATCCTCAACTAGGGGCCGCACCTGTCGCCACAAGGGGACCAGCAGTAGCAAGAGATCTTCCAGCTAGGGAGGCTGAGAGGGTATTGAGATGAGTCGAGTGGAACTTTATTGTTCTCACTCGTACGGTCCCTATGGCATAGATTGAGGACCTACCATCATCTATGTAGCCTCATGTAGTGGGGGCACCACAGACATGGGTCTGGTTGTTTCGACATTTAGTCAACACTATGGATTAGTATAATAGGGCCCAAAGGCCCTGACCTTAGCTAGACATTTTACGTGCCACAAGCACTACTTATATATATATATATATATATATATATATATATATATATATATATATATATATTGAGGGCATAAGCCCAGTGACTCGTTATTGGTCATATTTTTGAGGCACTTGCGTCCATCTATGTACTCTAGTTACCTTATGATATTATATATGGTTTTTATGTCTTTTGTGTCTTATGGATCATGTGTGCAAAAAATGTATTTACTTGTTTATGTGAATGTTCTTTCATATGTGTGCAAAATGCCAATCTAAAATTTGATTAGCTAGAGTATCTGTAACTTGGTTTAATCTCCTAGGAACATGAAAATATGTAATAAAATCAAAGTTTCGTTCTAAGAGACGTACCCTAAGGAATCGTCGGTGTAAAGTTGGATCATGAACCCGGTATACTATGTTTAACTGAGACACAACCAGCTAAGCGTCGAGATAGACCCAGAGATGAGAGATACCAAATGACAAAGCATCACGAAGAAACTCAATAACTACACTATACTCGACGACATTGTTTGTGGTGTCACCTAAGCATATACCTCTGGAAGATAATAACTGGCCTTGAGGCATAAAGATTACCCAAGTTGCAGAGGCAAGCCTCCAAGTGTGTCGACTAGAACCATCTGCATACCCAACGAACACCTCGGAATCACTTGACATCTGCCACAGTGACAAAAGATAACATCAATGACACATCCATAACACTAAAAGAAACTAAAAAGTAATAGTACAAAGACTATACATATGTTACAAAAAGTTACCCACAGTGACCTGCCTATGAGTAATACTTCTTGAGGTAGAGCCCATTTCTAGGCTCCACCAAAGCATTCCCTTCAAAATCAACCAGACAATAAGCACCCTTTTTTAAAATCTCTTTTATGATGAAAGGTCCTAACCACATGGGTTTGAATTTTCTTGCCCCCAGGGGGTCCTTATCTTGGTCATAGACCAAGACAAGGTTGCCTTCAGAGAAAATCCAAGGACGAATGGACCTATCATACTGACACTTGACCTTATGTTTGTGAGCCTCGTTGGCCAGGGCCACATCACAACACTGCTCATTGAGCTGCTCAAGGTATACTTATCGTTCTTCAAGTGGAGAAGTGTCTGGCAATAATTGTACTGCCAAATTTAGAGACAGGATCTGACATTCGATGGGCAAGACTGCCTCCGGCTCGTAAATGAGTTGGAAAGGTGAGGAACTAGTTGCAGTCTTAACAGACATTCAGTAAGCCATAATGTCGAGTATAACATCAAATGCCAATTTGACTTGGCTGAGTTGATCATTCATTTTAGAATGGTCTTAAGAGTTTTGTTTACATCTTTCACCTGACCATTTGCTTGGGGGTAGTAGGGTGACGAATGTTCCTGCCATAACCCAAGATTTGATGTTAACTCAATCATCATCTAGTTTTGAAAGTGACTGCCATGGTCAGTGACAATCTCCCTTGGGACGTCGAACCTTGTTATTATCTGGTTAAATAAAAAGAGAGTTGCAGTCTCTCCATCATCTTTAAACATTGGCATAGCTTCAACCCACTTTGTGAAGTAGTCTATAGCTACGATGATATAGCGGTGCCCCCTTGTTGAAGGAGGGTTGCATGTAGTGTAATAAATCCCGCACTTGGTGAAGGGACCAACTATGATGATAGGAAACATGGGAGAGAGATGTGCCCTCATCTTCCGAGAGAAGATTTGGCACGAGTGGAACTTCTTGACTGATGCGATACAATCTTTGATAAGTGTCGGCCAGAAGTAACCTGCTCGTAGAATCTTTTGGGCTATTGCCAACCCAGACAAATGACCGCCACGAGCTCCGATATGGCAATCGTCAAACTCTTGGAGTATGATGATCCATCTACTGATCTTGTCGCCTATTACCCATCATGTCAACATGTACTAGAATGGATTCATGACAGCAATGATGGTGGTCTTGCGAAATGGAACATAATGACGGAACCGTTGAACAGCATGAACTGCTGCCAACGCAAGTTTTTCAATATGAGAATAATTGAGTTCCAATCCTACGAGGCCTCGGCTCA
Organism: Picea engelmannii; assembly: GCA_009831015.1. NCBI lineage: Eukaryota > Viridiplantae > Streptophyta > Pinopsida > Pinales > Pinaceae > Picea > Picea engelmannii. The sequence continues at coordinate 151,255 of ML780503.1, read as the reverse complement.
GGTAATAGATCACATATTCTGAGAACAAGTCATCTTCCTGAACTAAAACCATGCCAATGGTTGACTCTGTTGCGGACAGATATAATAAGAAATCTTTGTTATAGTTAGGTGGCCAGAGTAGAGGGGCAGTTGTGAGGGCATGTTTCAATGCATCGAAAGAGCGTTGAGAGGAATCATTCCAGTAAAAGGGAACGTCTTTCTTCAGTAAGCGCATGAAGCCCTTGGTGATCTCGGCATAGTTGGCGATGAAGGATCTTAAAAAGTTCACCTTGCCTTGCAGACTCTAAAGTTGAAGGATTGTGCATGGGGGAGGTAACTGAATTATTGCCTCAACCTTGAGAGGATCGACCATGATCCCTGTCATTGATATGATGAAACCTAACAAACGTCCTGACGTTACACAGAAGTTGCACTTGTTTGGATTCAAGCGAATCCGAAAGTAGCGACGTTCAAAGATAAGTCAAAGGTGTGTGGGATGATCCATTCTCTTGCGAGATCGAGATGCTAAATCATCTAAATAAGCCTCGACTATATGCTTGAGGTCATGGAAATCAAAATACATGGCGTGCTGAAAGGTTGCTCCAGCATTTTTAAGACCAAAAGGCATCTTACGATATGAGATTGTACCGCAAGGACAAATGAATGTCATTTTGTGTTGGTCTTCAGGTTTGATTTGTATTTGATTATATCCTAAAAAATCATCAATGAAAGAAAAGGCCTCGCAACCAGCACATTCATCAATGATCTGGTCGATGAAAGGTGTGGGAAAATTATCTTTGGGACATGCCTTGTTCAAATCACGAAAGTCAGTACATACACGAATCGTGCCTTGTTTTTTATTGACCAGCACAGGATTTGACACCCATTGGGTCAAATGAATAGGATAGATAAACCCGGATTTTACCAATTTCTCAACCTCAACCTTAATGGTTGTTTCTTTCCTAGGATTAACTGGATGAAGCTTCTGTCGAACAGGCTTGGCATCAGGATATGTTTTGATTTCATGTTCTACTATTTTTGGATCGATACCTGGCATTTACTCATAAGACCAGGCAAAAACGTCGTGGAATTATTTAAAAAGATCTGTATAGAGTTGAATCTCTCCGGGGGAGCAGTCAGCACCGACAAAAACATTCTCCATGATGCCAGGGTTTCGAGAGATATTGATTGGTATGGTTTCAGCGATGGTTGCCATATTACCCTCAGCATAAACTTTGTGGGTAGCTAAGAGATTAATAGGACAAGACTAATCTCCTGTCATAGTCACGGTGAATTATCCTGCTTCAATTTGGCTTAACTCTGGGAGGAAGTATGATCTGTGATGAAGATCTTCCCAAGGTTTGTCCGGACTAGTCATTGCTTCAATTATTGCTTCGTCAGAGGGCAAGACCAAGTCTAATGAATCGGCGTCAGCGAGAGAACCCTAAGCCCAAATCGGCTCTAGAAGTGGATCGAAATCTTGTGCAGGAGTTGGATCAGTGTTAGATGAAGCTTGCTGGACTAAAGAGTAAGCTACTTCAACTGCGGATAAGGGCATGGACATGCTCGGGTGCCCTATCCCATCCATCGTGGCCGATGGGGAAGGAAATATCCACGGATCGTCGAAGTAAGTCGTGCAAAACGACGAAACTTGAAAAATCTCAACCTTATGGTGATTGGATATAAACTTGATATCGCCTTGAGGGGGCGGGTAATCAAAGGTACCCATCAAAGATGGGCACAAACCAACCCCTACGTTGATTACAACTAGTTAAGGATTATCAATCATCGGGATCGTGGATGCCCCCAATGCAGGGTCAGGTCTAGAGAAAGACAATTGATCAATGGTCACAATTTGGCCCTCGTGTGGAAACAACAAGACCCGGAAAACTGTAGCAACCACAGCATGCATGGCATAAGTCCAACTCCTTCCTAACAAGAGATTATAGTTGAGGGGTGCGTCAACTACTTCTACCTCGACACACACGGTCTTCCCTCCTAACTACATGGGGGAAGAAGGAATGATACCATGTGGTCAGAATGAACGATTGTCGAAAGCAGTGAGGAGATTAGGTGACGGAGACAAAACGAGCTGGCCAACGGCCTTCCAACATGCCAACGACATAATGCATGTCGAGGTGCCCTCATCAACCACCGTGCAGAAGATATTCCGAGTAAAATTTTTTGTGGGATAAGCCACTACTATTTGAAACGCTACATGGTAAGGCAGATGAGGTTTTAAGTCGATTGTATCCAGCATGATTGTACCCAGATCACAAGTCTCAGTAGATCCTAAAGCGGTTAACAAGGCTTTCCTATGGGAAGGGCATATTTGGAGGACCTCCAAAGCGGACATCGCACAGGGGGTTTGTGATAAATCTTCCACCACAGACTAGTTATGGGTGGCCCTTGCATTTTGGTTATGAGAAGATTTTTTGAATGTGCCTTTGGGGATGCGTGTCATTATTTCACCCAACGTCTTCTCAATTTGTAGAGGAAGAGATGGGAGTTCATCTTCTTTACCCTTCTCAGAAGTGCTTGGTTTACTATAGTCATGCGCTCTAGTCAATATAAAAGCATCACATCTCACCAAATATAAGTTTGCGGATGCGGGGTTGTTCGAAGGCGGAGAGGGTCCTTGGCTGCCCCCTTCCATGCTTGCAGAGGCCTATGTTAGATTTTTCCCATGTTGGAATGGATTGGTTAACACAGTAGGTTGTTGTTGTGTCACAAACTTTTGGGCCTCTGTAAGCCAGGGACAAAGGTGGGTCGGGTGATCCTCCATGCACAGGTTGCATGGATACCTCACCTTCCATTTCTCAATATTTCCCCCGCCAGCATTATCGGTGGGTTTCTTATCCCCCTTACCCTTCTTTCGTTGTTTTTTCTTTCCTTTAGGTTGTTGGGTGGCCTTTGGATTAGTCGATTTCATTGTGTGTATATCCGACGTTTTGGTAGGGGGAGCAGCCAAAGCAGTAGTTTGGATGGACGCTATGTGTTGTATAGACAAATGTTGCAACTGATTCATTAGTTGCTCAACGAGATTTGTTTGTGTTGAACCAACAATACCATCGACATGTGGTCCAGCTCTCTGTCTAGTTTTATCAAGTATTGAGCGTGGTGCATCTGGCAAGATCTCGTATAATAAACCGGACTGAGAATAGATTAGATCAAGTTGTTGAGCTCTCATGATGGTGTCTTCTTTGGAAAATACTCTTGACGTCGTGACGTCTTTCGACAACTGTGGTACCAAAGACTTAAGGAACAACTCGAGTAGGAATGCTGGTGGGACTGGTACCTTAATTAAACTCTTTCGATGTCTCCATTCTTGGATGTGATCAGAGATATGGTCCACTTTTGTAACTGGTAATGGTTTAGGAAAGCCATGGCCAATTCACCGAAGGAAGAGTATCTTGAGCAGTCAAGCTCAATGTATCATTTCGCAGCACTCCCAATGAGAGTATGTTGAAACAATCGCAATTGTATGGAATCGTCTTTCAACGAGTTAGATGAGCACCAAAGATGGAAGGTAGTCACATGATCTCCTGGATCTTTGTTAGGCTTGGATTCAAACTTTGGGATGTCTGAAACTTCGTCGGCATAGGAGGCCAACGCGTATTGTGACAGATAGGGTCATTCAACAACCTTGTCAAGTCTGGCAAATGCAAAGTTGCCAGGAAAGGTAGTTTGGGTTGTTGGTGATAACCTGGGAAAAATGGACCTGGAGTTTGACTGGCACCAAGTTGCCAGAAAAAGTTCGGCTGCTGGCCCAGATTCTGGTAAAAACCATGGCCATGGCTAGCGTATGGATTTTTCATGTGAGGAGACATCATCGGTTGATTTCCAAAATAGGACATAGATGGCTGGGCATGGATTACATTCGAAGGACTTTGGGAAGGGTTGCCCCATGTCGGTCCTGTGGGGATAGGCATAGTACTTTGTTCAGGGTTCCATTTATTGTGGAAAGAATTACCTCATATCGGCATTTCGGACGAGGGAACGGATCCCTGCCAAGAATTCCAAGGCCCTGATGCAGAAGAAGTGCCTGGGTGTGCCCCCTATGTAGGAATACTACCCCACATAGGAATAGATTGTCCGAGACCAGGATTTCCCCCAGTCAGGAAAGCAGTTGACAAGAAGGCATTGCTACCAAACGCACCGAACAAAGAAAATGGTGTCGAACCTATCGACATGTTATGCGAAGGTGGTCCTTGACTCCCCGCTCCAAGTAAACTATGGTGTGCAAGTGACCCGACGAATTGTTGATGCATGCCACCGAGCGAAGGGGATGAAGGAGGTATATGACCTCCCCCGTAAGGGAAAGCGTTAAAAGGAGCAGGAGTTCCCCCCATGTTACCTTGCAGAGGAGCGTTAGAGCTCCCTGCCCCCGGACCTGAAGTCCGTGAAGTGGAGTAGGAAAGTATAGGACTTGTACCTGAACTAGGCATCCCGTATGAGAACGGAGGGCCTGTTGCACTTGGTGTGAAAGGGATTGTGGCCGCCGCCAGAGACGGGATCAGACCACTATGTGATGTAGAGGCAGTCGAGACCATGGTGGCTCGGACCGGTGATGGTGGGTTAGGAGGTGGAAACTCTCATGTGGTGACAACCGTAGTGGGAATTGAAGAATTCCCAGAAGGCGTAATAGCATTTGTTTCCATTGCTACGTGCGACACTATATGGCACTCGTAAGGATGAATTGGTACGATGGTGGGTGCTGAAAGATCAGTGGTGGAGGTTTCAATGAGACCAAAGGCTTTCGCTCCAAGGTCCAAAACGGTCGATTCCTCTGGATGTTGGTCGGGCACAATTTCTTTTGACCCAGTCGCTTCAAAAGACCCTTGTTGGTCTAGCTTTTGCCTTAGCGATGGCGGGGGTGGCTCCAATGTAACCGGTGGTAGGCCAAGAAACCTTTGTGACTGGTGGAGCTCATGATCTTCCACAGTGTGAGAAGATCAAAGACACTCTAGGGCGTTCTAGTCATTCAAAAACAACACACACTAAAAAAATTCCCTATAAGATAAGACAGTCAAACATTAAATTAATTGGAAGAACAGTTACAACAACCAACACTAGAGAAACTTACCGGTGCAAGTGCAACTCGAAAATGGAAGCACCCTCCAGGTATAATCTGCAAATCATGGCCCGATGTCTGTCCTAGGTACCGCGGTATACCCCGCAGTCACCTATGTATGTCCCTAAAAAAGATAGGCAACTAGGTTGCCAGCGCGCGAACAGTCACCAGGCGGGTACAGTCAAAAGTCGAGTAGACCACAATGAGCAGGGTATCGAGCCTGAAACCTATCAAGGGTATCGAGAGCAAGTGGTATAGAAGACAACTGAGGACCTCGAACTGATTCGAGACCCACGAAGCTCCATGGCAAATGCAATCGACGAAATCCCAAGACAAGCCCTCTATATGTGTTCTCCACTACGATTGGTCCAGCTTTGGAGGGGTTATCTCCACTACCTTTCCGCACATGACCTCGTGTTTATCCCCTTTGTTAGAGGGGGGTCCTGGATAACTTTCACGATACTATACTTGGACACTCCCTAACTCAAACTCCAATGTTTGATTTTAATGGCCTTGAAGAGTTTCCTCTCCAACCTAATCCAAGGCCCTAATCCTGAACTAATTGGTTGACCCTACAAACATAAAATTCTAATGATTTTTAGATTTTAGCGTTAATTTTATAGCTTGTCTTATGTCAAAGGTTATGAAAGTGAAACTAGTGATGTTTGAGAGACGAAAGGAAAAATGAAAAGAAAACTGGAAACTAAAAACTTCACTTAACGCAAATTTTAAACAACTTTTCAAATTTAGACAATTTTCTAAGATTTTTGAACAACAAACTCAAAGAAGAATTTCACTCGACTACGAGCTACTTATGATCTAAGTAAACTACAAAGAACTTAGGAAAGAAAAGACTTTTCCCTGGTTACTAATGCAAAAAAACACTTTTCAACCAAACAAGAAAATGAAAGATTTTTTTTTATTTTATTTGAATGCTCACAAAGCAAAAAGGAAAAATATCAACAAGTCAAAAACCAAGAAAAATTTCAGGCCTAATCGCAGATCGCAAAGAATCACTTCAAGAAATCACACACTAGCAACTTAAAAAAGGACTCTCACACTTGTCTAAAAACCCTAAAGAAAATTTTGATGAAAACTTTTAAATGAAAAAAGAAAGCTATGGCTGAGATGAGACTTAAGCTACTGACTGCTAGGATAGAGATTCAAAAACCTGAGAGGTATAACTCTTTTCAAGGGAAAGGATGACTGCCTCACCCTCAACAAAAAACTATCCTGCACAAGCACACTACTAACAATTCAACAGCAAGCGTGTGCACGCGAGCTGTGTAGAGCCAGAGGGTGTGTACACACGTGTTGGCTTATACGGGCCGCGTGTATCTCTAAAACTCTGAGACAAATATCAACAGACAATCCAAACCAAGAAGAGACTACTGATATTGAGAATCGGGATCTCTTGAAGGCTTAGACACTTTCTTTAACCGAAAAAAAGAAAACAATGTAAGGAAAAAATTTGTAAAACAAACCAATCTGAGATGAGACTGGAAACAACCAAGACTAGAAAGAGTTCCAGAAAACCCCTGAGAATGGTTGATTCTGACAGGGAAGAGGATGACTGCCTCAAAAATTTTCTGGAATCTACACGCTATTGTTACTTCTTCAATTAGCGTTTACACGTGGACTGTAAGAAAGTAGGGCGTGGGTACACGTGTGCAGACCTTATGCAAGCCGCGTGGACCTCTGTGGGTCTCGAAAAAATATAGTCAAGCAAATAACAGAGATAGTTGGTATGGAAGACCAGAATCTCTGTTAGCTCAAACTTTGCAGAAACTTCAAAAAACAGAAAAGAAAACCAGTCTTTTAAAAATACCCAAAAATATTCCCAGGAACCCTAGAGACTTCCCCAATATGGTCGCCAATTATGTTGTGGTGGTAAATCCCCCTACAGACTAGTAAACAGGGTTATATTATGCATGCAAATATGACCAAAAGAAACCTACTTTCTACCTTCGTCCCATACCTAATCCCCATTTCTTTTCAGCAAATACATGGTTAGACCAACATACCTTGTTCAGGACGTTCGATGTCGATCCTTCTTCACGCTTGATCGCTTGTTAGCAGCTCTCCTCCCAAGGCTAACCTGCATACAAAACAAACAACAAGCTACACATGCATTTTACCTACAAACTAATGGGTTAGAGATTCAAACATATATTTACTAAACTATGAAAAACTCATATAGTGGGATGGGAAAAGCATTTATTTATTATTAACTTTAATGAATCAACTTACAATGTCGAGACCGACCACTACTCCGCGAACCTGATCTTGGGCTCCTCTTCAAATGTCCTCCAACTTGTTTGCTTTGTATCTCTTCTTGCACAAGGATGGATAAAGGGTTGGGACAATGGTAATGTGCAATTGGGCAGAGTTTCTTTACTCTTATTCTCCTCTTCCAAATGGGACCCCTAACCTTTCTTTTATAGCCTAGAAGAAGCTAGGTATTTGGATGAACCCTCGGCCATGCATGGTCGGGAGTTTCAGTTAACTCACCCAAAGTTGTGTGTTCCATCGACAACTTTCCTTTTTTCATGCTTTTGTAGGTCCACACGGGTTGTTTTAGGTCAGCTAGCATGTACACGCGTGCAGTAATGGAGTAGGGTGTGTGGGCCCTTATAAAAGAGGTTTTTTAAAGAGTTTTTCAGCAATGCTTTGGCAAAGAAGGGGTCTAAGATGGTCTGATGCCAGGGAAGCATGTATGGTGCAAATTAGGGTTATAACAATAGGTTGTTCAACTTCTTCTGTATCAGCAGATGGTCTCTCTCATGATTCCTTATCTAATTCTAAAGATGGAGCATCTTCAATTATTAGCTCAACTATTCTCCCTGATCTTAATTTTATTTCATCACAAGGCATAGCAGTAATAGATAAGGTTGGCACATTATGTATGTCTATGTTTTGAATGGCCTTATTATTTGGGTTTGGGTTAGGTTGCATAGGCATCTGAGGTTGTAAGGGAAGATTGTTTGGTGAGGCATTGGGAGGCAATTGCAGTTGTCGTTGCTGGTACGGGGGTTGGAACTGTTGTTGATAGAAGTTTGGTTGGTGATGGCTTTGATAACTGAGTTGTTGTTTAGGGATTCTCCCGTATGGGTTCCATTGCCCATAGTGATTCTGTTGTTGGGGCATAGGTAACCATGCATTGGAATCCTGATAAGAGGGTGGCATTTGATTTGGAGGGGGGGCATTCGTCTGGCCATATGGTAGTTGATTGTTCCAATAATTAAATGTTGGAGGAGAGAATTGAGAGTTCATACCTTGACCTCTTGGTTGTCATTGTCTTCTTTGTGTTATTAGATAGATAGCCTCTACTTCCTCATTATTTGCCTTCATTGATGCTTTTACACCTGGTAGTGATCTGTCGGATCTCAACTTTAGTGCATTAAAAGTTTTAAAAGAATGTGTTTATCAGTTTGCTTAATTTATGAAATAGCATTAACAGAAATTGAATGCTTAAAAACAGAAATGAAATGCAAACTGAAACATAAATGAGAAACAGTAAATGAGAGTCACAACAGAAGTTGATAACGGAGTTCACCCCCTTCACTAGGCTATGTCTCTGAGTCCCTCTCTAATGGGTACCGATCCAATTAATATCTTTAAAATGGTACAAAATGGTTCTGGAATTCACTTCAACAACTGTAGAACAGAATGCTGGAAAAAGCCTTCAAGACCTCTCTTCTAGAAATTACAATTGGCCTGCTAAAAGCAAAGAAGCCAAAATATAACAGAGAATGTTGACTTTGAATACAACAACATCTGGATATTTTACAGCAGAACTCTCTTTCTATCCTCTGTCTTCATCTATCTCTCGCACTGGCTGAAACCCGGAGTTATAATGTTGCAAGTTGCACATTCAAACCCGATTTTGTTGCATTTGTTCTATCTCTGCAAGATTTCAATCACAACAGAATGATGCTCTGAATGCTAAACAAGGTTGAATCTCCTGAAACGTGGCTAGAATCATGTTGTAACAGCGTTTAGTGGGAGGATAGATCACGGGTTCGACTCGTTTATTACTCGTTTTAGCAGATACAAATGAACCAAAACGTTACAGCTGAGTGTGAATCCCTATAAACGTTCATCCACTTAAACTGTCATGTTACCACAATGTTCCATATCCCACTACATATCTGAACCACATGTTATAAATAGAGCATATGCTATATCCAAATCATTGCAATAGAGTTGTACATTACTCAGTCAAATGTTATCCACCAACTCAGAGCTGTTACAAATGCCAAAAATGAACCAAATGCCAAAACGTTGCTACAGCTGTATGTTACATCCACATCATAATGATGCAATGGATCTGAACTCCGCTATATATGTTATCTGCCAAACTAAACCACCATCCACCAATATTGCAACGAATTTATGTTATGAATGTTGACTCGCTAAACGTTGCAATGGATGTGATCACCGCCAGACTAACCGCGCACCCAATTCACAACGGCTAAGAAATGTTACCGCACCATGCACTAACCGTCAGTTGTTAAGACTCAACTGTGCACCATGTCACATAACCGTCAGACTAAACTACGCACCCAAACGTTACACATTTCATGTCACCACTTATCGGAATGTTACAACAAGCCATATGACATAAAACATCGCACCGCCGCACCATGCAATATGGTATAGCCGTATATGTTTCAACCAAACGTTCACATATATGTTATATCATATAATTTGATATTCCCATATGCTAGAACCGTGCACCGTTGAATGTTTAGCATATACATTGGATGGGTTTATAACATATGCTAAGTCTAGTTATCGTGACATGTGGCAAGCAACAACCCATGGTATATAGTCTAGCTTTGTTTGGTTTTTTCATATGTCTTTTAACCATATGTCATAACTTCGATAAAGACTATGTATGATGCTCTAACCCCCTTTTCAAAGGTGGTAAAGTCTTGATTCTTACCAAACCTGGATACCATTGTACCATTTTCTCTTTATCTTGGATCAGTGTAACTTTGAAGATGAATGACCCCCTGGATCAAGTAGAGAGGGACATTGGTCAGTGGCATGGTCTAATTCACAAATAAGGCATACCTGGACACTGTTCAGTGGGCACTCCCTTGGTGGATGTTTCTCTCTGCAATTCGGACAGAAAATGCACAATGCTTACTCTGATTCTGCTTGTTTCTGTTTGACCTGTAAAGTATCCATTTGTGAGGCAAAAGAGTTAATCATCTCTTTTTTGAAATTTTCTAACAGATTACCTATTTATGCTCTTGTTTCTCCTCCATTGGTTGATTTCTGTACCCTTGAAAAAGTGGTATCCTTGGTAGCTGACTTATTCCTTGTAGATCCTCGAGAACATCTTTTGCAGAAATCTACAATGTCCTCAAAGGATTCCTTAGATATATCTCCCTTGCTAAGCATATTCATCATATCTAAACAATCTTATCTAACTCCTTTTAGAAAAATGGTTTTCAGAATGTCCTTACTCACATCCGGATGTCCAGACCTTTGTAGATTATATTGGAGTCACTCCACAAAGTCTTCAAGGGTCCCGTCCTCCTTATGTGACATCTTGAATAGTTCCTCTCTTCGTTCCCTTGTTCGATAGTAGTCTTGGTATTTGTTCAGCAAAAGTTGTCTCATTTGCACCCATGTTGAAATGTTTTCTCCTCCAAGGCTCATGAACCATCTTAACGCATTACCCTTTAATGTAGATGGAAACAGTTTAAGCTTATGCGCAGTGGTAGTGTAGTCATAGCTTCTACACAAAATGTCAAATTCAAACAGAAACTCATTCGGATCTTCAATAGATAATCCATGTAAATTTTGGAGAGCTGAGAGAGGTATGTTTTTCATAGGAGCCATCCCTCGTGTGGGAACATCAAAAATAGGAAAAACCAGGGTAGAGATAGTATTTTCATTGTTTACATGATCCTAGTTGTTCTGTGGATTCTCTTGGTGGAGCTCTTCTTCATTATCCCCTTAATTCAACATATGTGCTTTTTCTCTCCAAACAGTGTCCCACTCTTCTTTAGTGACTATCCAACCATTGATATGATAAACAGCTTCTTCTAGATTTTCCCTGTTCCAGGCTATACTTCCTTGATCTTAAATATTCTCCAGTGTTGCTTGTTGATTTGTTGGTGACAAATCTTCAGCTTCAGCTTCAGCGCTTGATGAGAATGATGTTTTGAGAAGGGGTGTTTCTACTGACTGTGGATCACGTCTTCTTGGAGGATTTGCAGGGTGAAAAATAGATCCTAAAGAAGAATTTGCTCTGGCTATAATCTCACCAACAATGGTTTGTCTCCCCAATATGTTAGGATTTCTTACTCTACGTCCTCTGGTACCTATAATGTTAGTATTTTGGGGGATTCATTCTCGTGTTTCATGATACATGCAGACTATTCATTCCTAAGAAAGAAAACTAATGTGCTTACCAAAATCTATAATTATCTTCCCCGACAACGGTGCCAAAATGTTGGGCACTTTAATTGTCTAATTGGATAGAAAATCAAAGTTTTCAATATAAATTGTCAACCCAAGGAAGTCTGTTATTTCAAGATAATTGTGCACAGTCTATGCTAGATTATGAAAGCATCTCTAATCTAATTGTAGTAGGGAATTTAAAAAAAAAAACATTATCACTAACACAGTTGTGCTGATACAGTTGGAGTTCTACATATTTGAAATCATAATTGCAATCTAAACTGATGAATGTATAAGAACCCTGGATTGCCTACTCTAATATAACTTTCTAATTTACTTTTGCATGAAGAAGTTCTATAGTATTTGCAGAAAGGAAATCTACTTATTGCAAGAAGGTACTTCACACTTTTATTTCTCAGAAACAAGATTTTAACCTAATGCGGAAAAAGGGAAAGCAGTTCTCCAGCAATGCTCAGCAATTGACTTCTAATTCTCATGAGACAAGTTTATGCGCATCTAACAAGAAGGAACTAAACTGTAACAACAGTTGTATTCAAGAAATGTCTAACAATTAAATCATTTGCATTTAAAACAACTAATCTAGAATTCAAAACGGAGGGGAATCGGTGAGGAAGGTGGGCCCTTTCCTTCTCACTGATTCCGCTCAAAGAAATAGGTTACAGTCTGCTAAAGGAATTCAATCCACTCTTTCATTCAATTGCCAAAAAATTCTATGTACAATAAGCGTTACTTTTCTTTCTCCAGTAAAAACTCCCTCCCCTTCATTACCAAGGCTCTGCTATTTAAAGTTAGAGTCATTCAGTAGAACATAATCAGAGCAATCTTGAGAATCCCTGATTCTCAAGCTGTTTGTTTGATATCATTAATACAAAATCTAGAACTCTCCTTGATCAACATCATGAGCCAGCATATATAATCAGCAGGTGTTGTAGCAATCGTATAACAATAGGACTGGTGGCGTCTGTTATAACAGCTTCCAGGATTGACGGGCTTATGTTGCAGTAGTCATGTAACAGCTTCCAGGATTGGTGGCATCCGTTGCAACGATCATGTAACAGCTTCCAAGATTGGTGCATAGCTATAATAGCAGTGAGTTTCTCGAAGTGGGTTGTTCTAAGCATTTTGATCATTAGTTAAATGATTTCATGGGTAAAATATGTTAACGTTACCAATCAAACATGCTAAGTAAATGAAAATATAAAAGAGAGATGAATAGTTCATACCTTGGGAAAAAGGGTCTTAGTACTCATCATAATAATCATTTAGATTAGGAATGATAAGGTTGAATGGGCAAAATATGTAGTGAAAAAGGGACATTTATGGGTCCTAAAAACCTTCAAAAGACTTATCAGACAACTTAGGGATGCAAGAAAAGAGGTGGCTCAGTTGAAAACAGAGGCCATGTCTGACAGGGTGAAAATGAAGGAGATCATGGATGGCTATAGCCATACCCTTGACTTGGCAAGGTTTGCGGCACGAAAGGCCCAGCCCCTTCACAGGCAGCTCCAAAACCTTTATAGGCAGAATAGAGGTTTTCAATCTCAGAAGAGGAAACTCAAGGCAAAGTTGCAGCATTTTCAAGATGAAGTAGCTGAAAGAAACTTGCAGGTATTTTTTGAAGCTGCCATTGAGAAAGAGACATCAATAGTCAAGGAGAGCACAACCCCACTGAAAAAGCCAGTTATTGCTAGGAAGAAGAATCTTGTTGTGCCAAATGATGATCCTCCTTCTACCAGAAAGAGTGTGAGGTTAAGTGTCAAGGTAACAAAATAGTTGATGAAAGGTGAGCCCTATTTTTGAGGATGTTTCCTTTTTGAGAGGGTAAATTGTCTTTCAAATATTACCTCTGCCATCTATACAGGCTTCTAAGCATTTAACTATCAAATTTTTGGGGTTTTTTGAAGTGTTAACTCCCTCAATGGTAAAATGCACTACCTATAGTACTGCCAAGTCACCTAAGTATAATGGGTTTGACATTATGCAAGGCCACTATTTTCTATGCACATGTTCAAGATTGGAGGCACTGCATTTTTTGACAGTGCTACCTAAACCTGCACACAGGCGCAGCCCAGTGGTGCTACGTAAAGGCGCTACCTAATATTTCACAGAGAATAGAACCTGCACACAGGCGCAGCATAGTGGCACTACGTAAAGGCGCTACCTAATATTTCACAGAGAATAGAAGTTTGAACACATACGCAGCATAGTGGCGCTACCTAAATGCGCTACCTTTTCTACTTGCCCAGTTGTGAAGTATGTTACTCAGGCTGCTACCTAAAGAAGCTACCAAGAGACACAAGGGATTCAGGAGGGCTAAGCTAACAAATTTTGGGTAATTGATGATGGAGAAGATGGTAGAAACAATAGCTGGCATCATGAGGACAACCACATGCTTTTGAAAGACACATGGCAAACAAGGAGTTGCACAACAAGAAGGAATCAATTCATCTTGAAGATTGGTTGGATTAGTAACCAACATTTTCCTATTTTATAGCATAGGTTGTTAACTAAGTTGTTAGATCAAATAAATGTTTAGATATTTTCAAGGGAAGGAGGCCAGCTCGTACCTCTAGTTGTTGCCTCCCTTTTGTTATAAATAGATAGATCAAATGATTTAGTTGGTTCGGATGGTTGAGCAAGGCTCACTTAGACTGTTATATTTTGATGAAGTGATTGTGATCTAGCTATGTACTGAACTTAAGACATTTTGGCTAATAGAAATCGGATTCTCTTTCAGCTTGTTTTCTTTTGATGCTAAATGTTCATGCTTTGAATGATTCACATGAATGATTGTGGTGACATTATGGTGGATGTTTGATCATTATATTATCATGATGTTTATTTAGCTTCCTTAGTTTCTGAGTTCAAGAAGATCTTGTGTTGAGAAACTTTCTTCGTTAGTCTTTTGTAGACCTGATGTTTACAGTAGCCCCTACATTCCTCTTATTCAAGTCTTCCCTCTATTCATACTTACTCCCAAATTACTGATTGAAGTTAGCCAAGACCTTGATTGTTGATGCATGCTAGCCCTATTTTCTGAGTTGGAACATTATCATTTTGAGTCTTTTTCCATTTGACCCTTTAATCACTCTTACATTCACATATAACCTGATGGGTACTGGGCTTGCCTTCCATGCAATATGAAGGTGATTCCTAGTGCTAACACCATCTTTCAAATGTGAAATTAATGAGGATCATCCACTCAACCAATGATCAAAACCCAATTGTCAATTTGATTAGCGCCCAGATAAGCCTGGACCGTTCACTCAACACTTGATCAAGTCTGAACCATTGATTTGATTGGTACCTAGGAAAGCATTTTTTGTGCTTTTTCTCGGTCACAAGTCGAGGTCATATGGAAAATATGAATATGTGATAAGTTAAAATGTTGGATAGCACCTAGTTATAGGTCTTGGGTATGTGTTATATTCTCTGCATAAGTAGTAGTGTCTACTTTGCGTCAGGCATGCAGGGGGGTTTCCCTTGGGAGGTGCAGGGGAGAGACATACCCCCATGCAGGGGTTTGGGGGTAGCGCCCCCGAGAAAAAAAAATTATCTCAAGAAACGTGTTGCATTTTTTTCCTCAAATTTTGTGTCCATTGTTGGGCAGTTTTTCAACACATGGTTTTTTGTCAATGATTTTCTATTTCCAATTAAGGAATTAGGGTTATTGACTAATCTAGGTGTTGACAGGAAAATTTGACCTACGGTCAACTGGAAGAATAGATCCGGACCAGGGTTGTCTAAATAACCCAAGTCGTTTGGTGTAAGCTATTCTAACGGGTTTAATGGCTCTGTTAGCCAACTAGGGTCCTAAAACACAAAAGAGAAACAAACTAACTAATGTTAAAACTATAATAATAGATAAACTTTAAACTAATTATTTACAAATACATTCAATGGAAAGATAAATATGAACATGTCATTTATGTACAGAGTAATTACAGATTGTAAGTTTTCGGCGAATGCCTTGTGAAATCAATGTTTGGTAATTGTTTTCGAAAGTAGATAAAGAAAGCACATATTTATTTTTTATATATTTTATGTTTTATAATCTAAGATATAAAAAAAAAAAAAAAAAGATACTAATTAAAACATGAATTGAAACAAGGATAGCCTAACGGTCAAAGCCAATTTAAACTTTTCTTGGTTCACTAATAGATAAACTAATAACAGAAATTAAATGGAAATAAAAATAACCTGAGATTAGTTTCATACTGTGTCTATGTCTCTGTGTGGTCCAAAACCCTAGTTGTCTCTCCTATAAGAGAAATCTATAACAGGCTTGTACTAATGCCTCCTGAATAAACTCCAGGTGTTTATTGACAGCTAGGATATAAGAACAGATGTTGATTAAGGTTGGTTGTCATTGATGTCAACCCTTGAAAAAAGCCCCACAGCACAAAGGTTTGGGTAATGGACCCAATATTGTTTGATGTAAATATGACTCATTATTGTCTTGTCATGGTTGATAAGAAGTAAAGATGGATGAACTCCAAAGTGGTCCCCTTATGGTGAAACCCCTCACGGGAAGACGCTTTGCGGAGTAAGAAAACCCATGATTAATTGTGGAATAATAAGATGAAGGAAAATGAATTTGTCAGGTAAACTATCCTATATGGATATTTCTTGTCATTCCATTTCCGGTGGTATGTGGAACGTCACATAATTCCTCACGGTTAGAGAGTTATGGCCATGAGAAGTTGGAGACCCCAGATTTGGGTAATGGACCCAAGTTTGTTTGATGGATAATGGTATGAGTTATGATATATTTTCTGATAATACTATTCTATATGGATAGTACATGTCATTCCATTTATGGTGGTATGTGGAATGTCACATAACTCCTCACGGTTTGAGAGTTATGGCCTTACGAAGTTGGAGGACCCTCATATGTCATCTAGAAGCCCCAAAAGGTCA
>ML780503.1:101474-129618 GCA_009831015.1 Picea engelmannii | reverse complement strand
ATCCCTTCATTTGCTGGATAATAATAAAGGAAGGACCTGGCAATTTCTCTGGTGGACGTAGCCCACACTGGCTGAACCACGTAAATCTGTGTCTCTCTTGTATTGTGTGTCTTCTATGTTTTGTTTCTGCATTTGTTTTATTTTATTGCTCCACGGTCCTGTTTTTCTAACACAAATCAGGTTTGGATGATGAAATTGACGAGGTCTTTTGGTTGAAGTACATGTTGAGTACATGGTTGAGGCAAGTAGTTGATGATTTGGCACATACATGAGGTGTATAGTTGATGATGTTGGTACATATTAATGATTCATAGTTGATGAGTACTTGACACATGATTGGTACATACTTGGTACATGGTTGGTTGCACGTAGTTATGGTACAGGTTGAGGTACAGGTTGATGCATGGTTGATGCATGGTTCAGATTTATTGGTACAGGTTTACAGCGGTATATCTCACAGTGACAGGTTGACAATGGTTCCATCATTCTACTTCTACTTCAGGGTGGCAGGACAGGGCAAGGATAGGTGGTTGTTTCCACCTTCCGATTGTAGATGGAGAACATAGGCGGTTGTAGCCTCCTTCTGGTTGTAGACAAAGAATTGGGGAGTTGGAGCTTCCCTCACATTGTAGCCTGAGAAACTAGGGGGTTGGAACCTCCTTCCAGTTGCAGCTGGAAAACAAAGGAAGTTGGTGCTTCCAATGAATGTAATTCAAGACAATCAAGAAAAAGAATTCTGTGGTTTTCTCCTGATTTGGGTTTCCACGTAAAACACCGGTGTATTGTGTATGTGTATGTTTGTTCATTGCTTATTTACTCTGCAGTTGTTGGATAATAATGCTTCATTGATATAACACTTGGATTAAATTTCTCTATTATTGATTTATCCCCCCTCTCAGTAATCCAACAATTGGTATCAGAACAGGTTCCTTCAGAAATCAGTTTAACCACTAAAAGGTAGATCATGGAGAGCACCAACTCATATAAAAATGGAATACCATAGTTTGATGGACAGAAGTATGTTTTTTGGAGCATAAGGATGAGGACATATATACAGGCACAGGGATTTCAAGTTTGGCAATCAATTGTAGATGGATACATAGCACCAGCAGTTCCACCAACAAATGAAAAAGAAGTAAAACTCAGTGAGAATAATTCCAAAGCCAAAAATGCACTTTTGAATGGTCTCAGTGATATGGTATTCACCAAATTTGCACACTGTAAATCCGCTAAAGAGATTTGGTACAAGCTTCAAAATATTTATGAAGGAGATACAAAATTCAAAGCAACAAAGCTTCAAACTTACAAAGGTCAGTTCGAACAACTAAAAATGAAGGAAGATGAAAATATCGCAACCTACTTCTTACGAGTCGATGAAACAGTGAATGCAATCATGGGATTGGGAGAAGAAATTGAAGAATCTATAATTGTTCAAAAGATACTAAGATCTCCTCCTATGAGATTCAACCCTAAGATATCAGCACTAGAAGAAAGATCATATTTGGACTCAATAATCATGGATGAACTGCATGGAATCTTCACAGCATATGAAATGAGAACTAAGCAGGAAAATCCAGATGTAAAAGAAGCAGCCTTCAAGGCATCCAAAAGATCAAAGAAAAATAAAAAGGAACAAGAAGAATATAGCAGCAGTAGTGACGCCTCAGAAGATGATGAAGAAGTGGCCAACTTCATCAAAAGATTGAACAAGGGAACCAATGGTAGGTATAGAGGTAAGCTCCCTTTAATTTGTTTTAATTGTGATGGTATTGGTCATTTTGTTAACAAATGTTCTCATAAGAAAAAGAGAAATGATGAAGGTTGCTCAAAAGGAAAACACACATATAAAGGCAAAATAACTACAAAGAAAGTTTTCAAGAAAAGCTTATACACCAAAGAAGACATATCATCATCAAATGAAGATGAAGTTAGTGGCAATGAGACAAGAAGAGTTCTATTCATGGCAATAAAAGACTCTGACAAAGAAGAATCTGAAAAAGAATATAAAGAAGCCGAAGAAGAATGTGAAGAAGTCGAAGAAGAAATTGAAGAGGCGGAAGTTGACTATCGAGAAGAATTAATGTCTGCCATAGAAGTTATCAGAAGAGAAAAGAATAAAAACAAGAAACTACAAGCAGAACTAGACAAGAAAAAGGACACTCGAGAACTAGAACAAATGATCACAAAATCGAAGGTTCAAATAGAAGACGATAAAAGAATTGAAGAAGCACTCAAAGAACAACTAGAAGAAAAGGACAAGATCATTGGAAACTTGGAAGCAGAGGTTGTCACACTAAGAAAGGATATTCAAAAGAAAAATATGCAAAATAGCTCAAAAGCTCTGGATGACATTATTAGCAGTCAAAAATCTCATCTTGACAGGTCCGGACTTGGATACAATTAGACAGAAAAAGGATCAAGCTCCAAAACAACAGAGCAAGAAACAAATCCAAAGAGCTATGTAGAAACAATCAAAGAGGATAGGAAGATATACAAGAAAGATTGCAGGGGCACTCCTCCACCAAGAAGATTTAAATTTTAGAATCAACAATAGACAGATAGGCCTCAAGAAGAAAAAGGATTCATAAGAGCACCTCATTTTAGAATATCTTCAACTCCCAGGTATCAAACTATATTTTTTGGTTTATGTTATGCATGTAATAATTTTGGACATAAAGCTATGAATTACAGAGCTAACAATAGGAACAATGACAACTTTGAGAGTTATACACAAAGGGATTATTCAAGGAGACCTAGTGACACACAAAGAAGAAGTTACAACAGGTTTGAATCTTTGAGGACTAAAGTGGAATGTTACAAATGTAACAATTTTGGACACATGGCCAAGGATTGTAGAATGACAGTCCCTCCTAAAGAACCTCAACAGAATAACAACAGTCACAGACAAGAACCTCAGAAAATGACATGGATAAGAGGGCAAGATCAGTATAACAATGAAAAATGCACAGTTTTTCTACAAGCTAAGCAGAAGAAACACAGTTGGTATGTTGACAGTGGATGTTCAAAACGCATGACAGGTGATAAAGACAAATTTCTTACATTACGAAAAGAAAAAAAAAATGGATCGGTCTCCTTCGAAAATGATAATTCATCCAAAATCATTGGAGAAGGCACAGTCTGAATTGGGAACAAGAATGAAAAGGCACAAAATGTTCTACCAGTAGAAGATATGAAACATAATCTTCTAAATGTGAGTCAAATGTGTGACTAAGGTCATAAACTTACTTTTGATTCAGAAAAGTGTGAGATAAGAAAAGAAGGTTCAGGGAAATTGGTCGGTACATCTGCAAGAACTTCAAACAACATATATGTGTTAAGTGAAATTGGAAATGAAAAGTGTGTTCTAGGAAAGGAAGATGAAAGTTGGCTATGGAATAGAAGAATGGGTCACATGCATTTTGATAACCTTGTCAAAGTCAACAAAAGAGAAGATGAAACCAACCAACACTTTATGCAAGCATTTTCAACAAGGAAAGCATACAAATACCAGGTTCAAATCAAAGGAATATTCAACAACAAGACCATTGGAAATTGCGCACAATGATCTAGCTGTACCAACTACAACAAAGGGCTTAAAAGGTGAAAAATATTTTATGTTATTAGTTGATGATTATACAAAAATGATTGTAGTTTGCTTTCTCAAGAACAAGTCAAAATCTTTTGAAAACTTCAAGATCTACAAGGAAATGGTTGAAAATGAAATGGATTCAAGAATCAAATGTTTGAGATCTGATAATGGAGGAGAGTTCACTTCAAAAGAATTTATAGACTACTGTAGCAGTCATGGAATAAAAAGACAATTCTTCGTTGCCAGGACACCTCAACAGAATGGAGTTGTTGAAAGAAAGAACAGGACAGTACAAGAAATGGCTCAAAAAATGCTAATGGATTCCAAATTGATAGATATATTTTGGACACAAGAAGTGCATACAACAGTTCACATTCAAAACAGAGTAATTCTCAGAAACAACACTGATAAAACTCCCTACGAGCTATGGAAAGGAAGACCGGAAAATGTGAAGCACTTCAAAGTTTTTGGAAGAAAATGCTACATCAAAAGAGAAGATGGCGGAATGGGAAAGTGACTCACGTGTGGACAAAGGAATACTTGTTGGTTACTCAAGTACAAGGAAAGTATACAAGTGTTACAATCTAATATTGAACAAAGTTATGGAAAGCATCAATGTAACAATTGATGAAACAGGCAGACCAGAATCAAAGGAAGAAGAAAACAAATCAATGGAACAACTTTTCGAAGAAGAAGATGAAAAAGTAGAAGAGGAAGGTGAATATGAAGAGAATCTGACATAAGCAGAAGATCAAGTTCAGAAAGTATCTCCAAAGACACCTAGAAAACGAGTACAGAAGAATCATCCTTCAGATCAGATTATTAGAAACAAAGATGCAGGAGTTGAGACTAGAAGAAAAATTTGTTCACTAGAACAAACACACCTAACACTCTTATCTACAATTGAACCAAACTATTTTGAAGAAGCTAGCAAGGATGAATTTTGGAATAAGGCCATGGATGAAGAATTAGATCAAATAGAGAAAAATGACACTTGGGAATTGGTTCCAAGACCAAAGAATAAGAATGTGATCGGCACAAAATGGGTTTTCAGGAATAAATTGAATGAAGATGGACAAGTTACAAGGAACAAAGCTAGATTGGTATGTAAAGGATATGCACAGATTGAAGGAATCGACTTTGAAGAGACATTTGCCCCAGTTGCCAGAATGGAAGCAATCTGTTTAATTTTATCTTATGCATGCTCCAAAAATGTTAAAGTATATCAGATAGACATAAAATCATATTTTTTGAATGGGGAACTTGAAAAAGAAGTCTACATTGAACAACCAGAAGGATTTCAGTTGTCAGAGAACACAGACTATGTATGTAAATTAAAGAAGGCCTTGTATGGTCTAAAACAGGCTCCTAGAACATCGTACTCTAGACTGGATAAGTATCTGCAGCAGGCAGGGTTCAGAAAAGGAAGTGAAGACAACAACCTCTACATCAAGTCAAGCTAATATTTTATTAATTGAAGTTTATGTTGATGATATTATTTTTGGTAGTGATGATGACAGGTTAAGCCAGAAATTTTCAAAAGACATGCAAAATGAATTTGAAATGTCATTACTTGGAGAACTATCCTTCTTTTTGGGACTTCAGATATGTCAAAGCAACCAAGGAATTTTTATTTCTCAAACCAAGTATATCAGAGAAATGCTAAAGAGGTTCAAAATGGAAGATTGCAAACCAGTTATCACTCCCATGCAAACCAGTTGTAAGTTGAGCAAAGATGATGATTCGAAGTCTACATATCAAAGGCAATACAGGTCAATGATTGGCAGCCTACTATATGTGACAGCATCCAGACCAGATGTAATGCAAGTAGTTGGACAGGTGGCACGATTTCAAGCAGCACCAAAGGAATCACATGTATTAGCAGTAAAGAGAATTTTCAGCTATCTCAAAGGAACATAAGAGTTTGGATTATGGTATCCAAAAGGAAAAGATCTATCACTTATTGCCTACACAGATGCAGATTGGGCAGGTTGTATTGATGACCGACAAAGCACCAGTGGAGCAGTGTTCTAATTAGGTGAGTGTTTGGTATCATGGATAAGCAAGAAACAATCATCAGTATCTCTATCTACAGTTGAGGCAGAGTATATTGCAGCAGCAGCATGTTGTACATAGGTTCTTTGGATGAAACAAACTTTGAAAGACATACAGGTTGAGTATGATGATCCCATTCCAATATATTGTGATAATACAAGTGCCATTAGTATCTCAAAAAACCCGGTGATGCACTCCAAGATGAAGCACATTCCAATCAAATATCACTTTCTACGGGAACAAGTTGCAGAAAAGAACATCAGAGTTGAGTATGTGGGCACAAAAGAACAAGTGGCAAACATCTTTACAAAACCTCTTCCATGGGAAGCCTTTGAATATCTTCGCCAAAGAGTTGGAGTTATTTCTACTCCAAAATGAATGCTTTTTGAATGCTTATCTTATATGTCTTAGATGTACATGAGGAAGCACCATAAGAGGACAGTTTAGTCAAGAGGAGAAACCCCTGATGGAAATATACATTTGCCATTGATGACAAAGGGGGAGAGATTTATCAGATGCATAGGACAGAGGCATGGTTCTAGGGGAAGAAGATTTATCAGATGTAGAGGACAGAGGCAAATTTATCAGATATAGAGGACAGAGGCATGGTTCCAGGGGGAGCATGAGTGATATGATTTCAGTATTGCATCAGAGTGTTTCCATCAATGCCAAAGGGGGAGATTGTTGATTAAGGTTGGTTGTCATTGATGTCAACCCTTGAAGAAAGCCCCGCAACACAAAGGTTTTGGTAATGGACCCAATAGTGTTTTATGTAAAGATGACTCATTATTGTCTTGTCATGGTTGATAAGAAGTAAATATGGATGAACTCCAAAGTGGTCCCCTTATGGTGAAAGCCCTCACGGGAAAACGCTTTGCGGAGTAAGAGAACCCATGCTTAATAGTGGAATAATGAGATGAAGGACAATGAATTTGTCAGGTAAACTATCCTAGATGGATAATGCTTTTCATTCCATTTCTGGTGGTATGTGGAACGTCACATAACTCCTCATGGTTAGAGAGTTATGGCCATGAGAAGTTGGAGACCCAAGGTTTTGGTAATGGACCCAAGTTTGTTTGATGGATAATAGTATGAATTATGATATATTTTAAGATAATACTATTCTATATGGATAGTAAATGTCATTCCATTTCTCGTGGTATGTGGAATGTCATATAAATCCTCACATTTTGAGAGTTATGGCCTTACGAAGTTGGAGGACCCTCATATGTCATCTAGAAGCCCCAAAAGGTCAAAGTAGTCAAAGTGGTTTAAGAGATTTTAAAAGGTAAATAATAAAGTGAAGTAATGAGTGTATTATAATTCAAAGTAAATACAAAATAAATTATTTCTATAATAAATTTAATGGAGAAATTAGAAGTGGGTTAACCCTAAAATAAGGAAAGTGGGGCCAAGTGATCTAGAAGATGTTTTTAAGGAAGCTACTTGGAGAGTATAAATAAGAGGCAAGGCTATCTCCTTTTAATCACACTTGAGTATATTGAATATCTATAGGTGTTTGAAGTAACCAATGATATATAAGCCGAAACTCTGAGGGAAGTTGAAGAAAAGAAGGCCGAAATGCAAGGAAGGATAAATTCTTTTGATGGCGCTTTCTAAGGTATGTTATTTACAGGTCATCTCACCATTTTCGCTATAACTTTTTTTCTATAATGATTCAGACCGTTAAATTGCTATGCCATTGAGAAAACATATATAAGTATCTGTTGTAAAAAATTCATCTTGTGGGTAATTGTATTTTTGGAGTTACACTCCGTGGAAAATAGGGTTTGTGGCTAGTCCTGAAACTAGTCAAAAACAGGTGTTTCAAGTAAAAACGTAATAACTTCTTCATAATAGATCCAAATTCAGTGAAACCAAATGTGTTGTCTAGGTTACAGTCTGTAGTATGTTTTTTAATAGTTTCATATCAATTCAACAAATATTACATGCGGGGCACGCTCTACAAGGTCGCTCTCTAGAATAAGACAGAATTCAGCAAGGTATGTCATTTTTGCTATAACTCCTTTTCTGAGAGGTTCCAAGTAGTGAAACCTGGAGGAATTGCATAAAATTGCATACTCATAAAATACTGTTCATTTTGTAATTGAAAATATCTCATATCTCCAAATGAAACCTGGATACTCATATCTCCAAATGAAACCTGGATACTCATATCTCATAGGATAGAGTTGGATCTCCAAAAATCAAGCACTAATACAAAAATAGTGGGTTGAAAAACCACTTATAACAGAGTTGGTTTCTTAAAACAAAGTTTTTTTTTTTTTTTTAAAGAAAACTACTAATCACTTAGGCATATAATTGAAAATATTAACTCCAAATGATCAGCAACAACATCTCCCAATTCCTAAGAAAAACAACAACAATTCGATAAATTAGAACAAACAATTACTAATAACTAATTTTTTATTAAAAAAGCCCTGATTTTAGATAATAATTCAAACTTATTTTTAGAAAAAGATAAGCTACAGGTTTCTGTAGCTAGTCTAAAATAGTAAAAATCAAACATAAAAATATGTTTATTTATTTTTGTCAAACAGAATCAAATCCAAAAATAAACAACTATCAACTATTTCAGCAATTTGACAAATTCGAATTTATGATAATGGAATTTGTTTAGTTTTCTAATGATCATATTATTAGGCTGCTTAGTTCTATTGTTTATAAAAATTAAGTCTGAATTACTTTGTTTTGCATTCCTTCCTTTGACAATTGATTTGTTTAAAACCACTTGAGTTGGCTCATGAATAGGAACCATGGGAAACCTGTCCTTTAACTCATCTAAAAACCTCCTTCAATGACTTTCTAGGCATGAAAACAGATCGTGGCTTTTTTCCCAATGGGTTCCAAATAGAAACAAAAGTTTGATCTGTGGTAGCATGGTCTTCTTGTGGATCAACACATAGGTCTTTGATAGCAGGGTTTAGCTTCTGTCTATGATAGAATTCATCCATTTTCTGCATATCTTCAAACTCACGGAGAGGAAAGGGGAAAAAGAAAAACTTGGGCGAAACAAAATTTCTGAGAAAATGCTATCCAGAAAATGAAACATACCTCTGAAATAGATTCGTTTCTGAAGAATCTGCCTTTGCTAAGGGTAAATCACCCCATTTCTGAAATGGGTTTTAAAGGGTTTGGCCTAATTCGTAATCGTTTTCTCAGAAATTATCTCGCAAAAATGTGTCTCTAGTGTGCAATTACGGGTCTCTAAAACAAAACAAAACAAATCAGTCATTTGGTTCAATTCACACCCCAGGTGCCATTGCCATTGTGAAAAGGATGCAACATATATCAGAAGGGATGGGTTTTAGGTTTCCAACAGATGAGCAATAGGAACAAGTCTGAATGGAGAATGGAAACATGAAAATAACAAAGCATGTGTGTTATCATAACTCGAACAGTGGGAGTAAAAACTAGGGGTTTGATTGTAATCCTTATCATCCCTTGTGATGAAAGCCAAATATACAGAGTACTGAAACCCTGTGCATGTAATGAAAGGCTCATTAATATGTTAAGCCAACAAGGTGAGGTGAGGGCGCGAGTACAGCAGGTGTGTATTCATTTGTATGATTGTTGGTACGACCATTGAATTCGTGACAGGACTATCAAAAATATCAAAAACATCTTCACAAATCGAAAACTATCAAACCATTGAAACAATAATCGTATTAACACAAAAAAATGGGTCTAACAACCATTTTATAAGATTTGTATTTCAATTTCATATGAATGGTTTGTTGAACAATATACCTAATGCATAAAATTATTAAAACAAGCCAAGTTTTATGTTTAATTCATGCTTGCAGTGATGAATTAAAATTAAAACAATCGAAAATCAAAAAAGTAAAAATTAATAAGTTAAGATTTAACCCAACAATCATTTCGAAACTCAGAAAAAGTTTACAAATTTGAGGTGATGCCAGCTAAAAAAAAGTAATCTCTTTTGATCATGTTAAATATCAAAATCATGTGTGGCTGCCAACACTAGGTCATTGGGTTATGGTTTTGGATGTCATTGGATCCTATATGTATATTGTATTGTAAACAATGTATCACTATGAATGAATATAGAATATGTTGGTTTTCCCGGTTTGGGTTTCCAGGAGAAAAATCTTTGTGTAATGTTTGTATTTGTTATTGTATATTTTCTCTTCTTTTACTGAAAATCTGTTTGCAGTAAATATTATACAAGGTTAAAATCTACAATAGGGTATGGTCACCTACTGAGTTAAAAAGGTTCCTTCGGGATAGTGTATAGAACAGGCCTTGCACCTTATTTGTCTAAAGTTGTTAGTCACATCATTTGGTCCTATGAAAAAGGGGGCACAAGCTATCACTTGTCCATTTCGATACAAGAAAATGCACCATGGAGTTAATTAAAGCTTGAATCTAATCTGTTGGAGGAATGAGAAGCAGGGGATCAAAATAGAATAGTCGATCCATGCCTGTGATTGACTCATAAAGACTAAAAACTTGATCAAGATAACTATGAAAACAAGGAAAATGAGATTTCAAACTGTAATTGAAAATATTTTATGAACATTTTATAAATAATAACAAAATAGGAAACCTGTTCATAATGAAAATGACAGCATTGTTGTTATTTTATCAAATAAAATGAAAAGGCACATTGGTTCATTTTCTCTTTTACAAAGAGACACATTGGTTCAATGTCACACACCTTATTGGAAGACTGTATGAAAAAAAATGTGGTAACATTATGTTAAATTTAATCATCCACGTCTCGGCATTATGTCTTATCTCATTTTGGCTTGGGATTATTTCGAGTCCATCTTTCAAATGCAAAATTAATGAGGACCATCCACTCAATCGATGATCAAAACCCAATCGTCAATTTGATTAGCACCCAGATAAGCTTGGACCATTCACTCAACACTTGATCAAGTCTGAACCATCAATTTGATTGGTGCCTAGGAAAGCACTATTCATGCTCGCTCTCGGTCACAGGTTGAGGTCATATGGAAAATATGAATATGTGATAAGTTAAAATGTTGGATAGCACCTAGTTATAGGTGTTGGGTATGTGTTATATTCTTTGATTAGTAGTGTCTACGTTGTGTTGGGCACCTAGGGGGGTTTCCCTTGGGGGGTGCAGGGGAGCGATAGCCTCCCGCGTGGGGGTTCGGGGGCAGCTCCCCCAAGAAAAAAAATTGTCTCAGGAAACGTGTCGCATTTTTTTCCTCAATTTTCGTGTCCATTGTTGGGCGGTTTTTCGACACATGGTTTTTTGTCGATGGTTTTCTATTTCCAGTTAAGGAATTAGGGTTCTTGACTAATCCAGGTCAATGGGTTATAGTTTTGGATGTCGTTGGATCCTATATGTATATGGTATTGTAAACAATGTATCACTATGAATGAATATAGAATATGTTGGTTTTCCTGGTTTGGGTTTCCAGGGGAAAAATCTCTGTGTAATGTTTGTATTTATTATTGTATCTTTTCTCTTCTTTTACTGAAAATCTATTTGCAGTAAATATTGTACAAGGTTAAAATCTACAATAGGGTATGGTCACCTAATGAGTTAAAATGGTGCCTTCGGGATAGTGTATAGAACAAGCCTTGCACCTTATTTGTCTAAAGTTGTTAGTCACATCATTTTGGTCCTATGAAAAAGGGGCCACAAGCTATCACTTGTCCATTTCGATACAAGAAAATGCACCATAGAGTTAATTAAATCTTGAATCTAATCTATTGGAGGAATGAGAAGCATGGGATCAAAATAGAGTAGTCGATCTTGTTGGATCACTGAGAGGGGGGGTGAATCAATAATAGCGCAATTATAATCATTTTTCTTCAAATGTTATATCAATGTAGAATTATTATCCAATAATGAGCAGTAAGAAATAAACAAGCACAAACATACACAATACACCAGTGTTTTATGTGGAAACCCAAAACGGGAGAAAACCACAGAATGATTTTTCTTATATGTCTTGAACAATTACATTCATTGGAAGCACCAACTTCCTTTTTTTCCCAGCTGCAACTGGAAGGAGGCTCCAACCCCCTAGTTTCTCAAGCTACAACCTGAGAGGAGCTCCAACTCCCTAATTCTCTAGCTACAACCAAAAGGAGGCTACAACCCCCTATGTTCTCCGGCTACAACCAGAAGGTGGCTACAACCACCTGTCCTTGCCCCGTCTTGCCACCCTGAAGTAGAAGTAGAATGATGGAACCATTGTCACACTATCACTGTAAGATATACCGCTGTAAACTTGTACCAATAAATCTGAACCATGCATCAACCTGTACCTTAACCTGTAATCAACCTGTACCATAAACAAGTGCATCAACCATGCACCAACCTGTACCAAACAACCTGTAATCAACTTGTACCATAAGCAAGTGCATCCAACCATGTACCAAGTATGTACCAATCATGTGTCAACTACTCATCAACTATGAATCATCAATATGTACCAACATCATCAACTATACACTTCATGTATGTGCCAACCCATCAACTACTTGTCTCAACCATGTACTCAACATGTACCTCAACCAAAATCCCTCATCAATTTCATCATCCAAATCTGATTTTTAGCTCCATAATAGACCTAGTGTATATGATCGCATTCCTGCAAACCTTCCTTAACTTTAACAACAAGAGACTAGCATTTTCATCAAACTTTTCTTTAGTCTCACATGCCTAGTTTTGGATTAGTCAAAAACCCTAACTTGAAGTAATCATAACTTTGAACATGTAATGTATAAAGATCTAAAACTGATACAAAATGTTATTCAGTGTGTTTTATGCAATTCCTCCATGTGTCACTACTTGGAACCTCTCAAAAAATGAGTTATAGCAAAAATTGCATACCTTGTTGAATTATGGCTTATTCTAGAGAGCAACCTTGTAGAGCGTGCCCCACATGAAATATTTGTTGAATTGATCTGAAACTATTACACAGAATACTACAGACTGTATCCTAACCAACACATTTGGCCTCACTTAATTTGGATCTGTTATGAAGAAGTTATGACGTTTTTACCTAAAACACATGTTTTTGACTAGTTTCAGGACTAGACACAAACCCTATTTTCCATGGAGTGTAACTCCCAAAATACAACGACCCACAAGTTGAATTTTTTACCATAGATACTTGGGTATTTTTTTCTCAATGGCATAGAAATTTCACGGTCTGAATCATTATAGAAAAAAATTTATAGCGAAAATGGTGAGATGACCTGTAAATAACATACCTTAGAAAGCACCATCAAAAGAATTTATCCTTCCTTGCATTTCGACCTTCTTTTCTTCACCTTCCCTCAGAAATTTGGCTTAGATATCATTGGTTACCTCATACACCTATATATATTCAATATGCTCAAGTGTTATTAAAATGAGAGAGCCTTGCCTCTTATTTATACTCTCCAAGTAGCTTCCTTAAAAACATCTTCTAGGTCACTTGGCCCACTTTCCTTATTTTAGGGTTAACCCACTTCTAATTTCTCCATTAAATTTATTATTGAAATAATTTATTTTGTGTTCACTTTGAATTATAATACACTCATCACTTCACTTTATTATTTACCTTTTAAAAACTCTTAAACCACTTTGACTACTTTGACCTTTTGGGGATTCTAGATGACATATGAGGGTCCTCCAACTTCGTATGGCCATAACTCTCAAACCGTGAGGAGTTATGTAACATTCCACATACCACCAGAAATGGAATGACATGTACTATCCATATAGAATAGTATTACCTTCAAATATAGAAAAAATCATACCATTATCCATCAAACAAACTTGGGTCCATTACCCAAACCTGGGTTCTCCAACTTCACATGNTGTGTCAACTCATCAACTACTTGTCTCAACCATGTACTCAACATGTACCTCAACCAAAAGCCCTCATCAATTTCATCATCCAAATCTAATTTGTAGCTCTGTAATAGACCTAGTGTATATGATCGCATTCCTGCAAACCTTCCTTAACTTTAACAACAAGAGACTAGCATTTTCATCAAACTTGTCTTTAGTCTCACATGCCTAGTTTTGGATTAGTCAAAAACCCTAACTTGAAGTAATCATAACTTTGAACCTATAATGTATAAAGATCTAAAACTGATACAAAATGTTATTCAGTGTGTTTTATGCAATTCCTCCAGGTGTCACTACTTGGAACCTCTCAGAAAATGAGTTATAGCAAAAATGGCATACCTTGTTGAATTCTGGATTATTCTAGAGAGCGACCTTGTAGAGCGTGCCCTGCATGAAATATTTGTTGAATTGATCTGAAACTGTTACACGGAATACTATAGACTGTATCCTAACCAACACATTTGGCCTCACTTAATTTGGATCTTCTATGAAAAAGTTATGACGTTTTTACCTAAAACACATGTTTTTGACTAGTTTCAGGACTAGACACAAACCCTATTTTCCACGGAGTGTAACTCCCAAAATACAATGACCCACAAGCTGAATTTTTTACCACAGATACTTGGGTATTTTTTCTCAATGGCATAGAAATTTCACAGTCTGAATCATTATAGAAAAAAATTTATAGCGAAAATGGTGATATGACCTGTAAATAACATACCTTAGAAAGCACCATCAAAAGAATTTATCCTTCCTTGCATTTCGGCCTTCTTTTCTTCACCTTCCCTCAAAAATTCGGCTTAGATATCATTGGTTACCTCAGACACCTATAGATATTCAATATGCTCAAATGTTATTAAAATGAGAGAGCATTGCCTCTTATTTATACTCTCCAAGTAGATTCCTTAAAAACATCTTCTAGGTCACTTTGCCCACTTTCCCATGAGGGATTTCACCATAAGGGGACCACTTTGGAGTTCATCCATATTTACTTCTTATCAACCATGAAAAAACAATAATGAGTCATATTTACATCAAACAATCTTGGGTCCATTACCCAAACCTTTGTGCTACAGGGCTTTCTTCAAGGGTTGACATAAATGACAACCAACCTTAATCAATATATCCATGCATGTGATTGACTCATAAGGACTAAAAACTTGATCAATATAACTATGAAAACAAGGAAAATGAGATTTCAAACTGTAATTGAAAATATTTTATGAAGATTTTATAAATAATAACAAAAGAGGAAATCTGTTCATAATGAAAATGACAGCATTATTGTTATTTTATTAAATAAAATGAAAAGGCACATTGGTTCATTTTCTCTTTTACAAAGAGACACATTGGTTCAATGTCACACACCTTTCTGGAGGACTATATAAAAAAAAAATTGGTGAATAAGGGGGTGTCTCTGCGAGCTAATTCAGAAGATCTAAACACAAGTAGAGTCCAAGGAAGAACTTTGAAACATTAAAATGAAGTGAGGGAGGAAGGGAGAAGCAAAGAAGGATTAGAGTCCTCTATAGGTTGGAGCCTAAACAACAGGGAGTTGTAGCTTCCTCAAGTTGGTGCTTGAAAATAGAGGGTTGGATTCCTTGACAGGTTGGAGCCTGATCTGCATGGAGTTGCAACTTCCTCAAGTTGGTGCTTGAAAACAAGGGATTGGTATATCCTTGAGTTGGTGCTCAAAAGAAGGGATATTAGTGTCTCCTACAAGTTGTATCTTGTAAATGAAATACAAATTTTATGATTGTTACATTTAAAATTATGTGTTATGTACTTTCATGTTGATCAATTGTTATGGTTAATAATTTTAATAATTAAAGAATTGATTAAAATTGTGAAAAAGAAGCAATATTGATTCACCCCCCTCTCAGTATTGAACAACATTTCAACACATTATTGTGAGCTAAAAAATGACAAGAGAACAATGCCCAACCTCTCTCTCTTTGGACTCAATTCTCATGTTTGTATATTACCCGACATCCCCTGGGTGCAAACATCAATATCAAGCACTTATTATGTCTTTTAGTGTAATTGGAAGGGAAAAAAAAATCTTGTTGTGTAAGTGGAAGGAAAAATTTGTGTAATTGGAAGGAAAATTTTGTCTTTTTGTGCAATTGGAAGACAATTTTTGTCTTTTTGTGTAATTGGAAGACAATTTTTTGAAGGAAATTTTTGTCTGTTTGTGTAATTGGAATGCAATTTTTGTCTTGTTGCGTAGTTGGAAGACAATTTTTGTCTTTCTTTGTAATTGGAAGGAAATGGTTGTCTTGTTGTGTCATTGGAAGGAATTTTTTGTCATTTTTTGTAATTGGTAGGAAATTTTTGTCTTCTTGTGTCATTGGAAAGCAATTTTTGTCCTTTTTTGTAATTGGTAGGCAATTTTTGGAAACAATTTTTTTCTTTTTGTGTAATTGGAAGGCAATATTTTGTCTTTTTCTTATTGGGAATCCTTTTAAACATAGGGAACAAGCGTAATCAAGAAATAAAGTCTTCAAGGAAAAAGAAACCCATTGAAAAGGTCATTGAAGGAAGAGAAAATGCAAGGTTAGGTATGATAAAACATGGGCTTTCGGTAGAGGCCAATCCAAATTCTAGCACAACAGATGCCACTGAAGAAATTGAGCACACAATATCAGGACAAGAACAAATAAGACAAGAGACACAAGAAGTGACAGAAAGGCTTAAAGCCATCTCATGTACATATATTCATTTTAATGATACATTATATAATAAAATAATGAAACCACCTCAATTGCTCTCACATAGACACATCATCGGGAGATAAGATAGGAAGAGACAATATAGGAATCTAGAAACACAGTTAGGATAAAAATTGTATCCTAGTTATGTGAAATACATAAAGGTGGTATACTAGGACTTAATGATTGTATATGAGTAAGAGGATAACATTCCCCCCCTCAATCATAAGTTTGAACAATAATACCAGTAATACATCATAAATTGGTATCATATACAAGTATTCTCATTGAAACCCCTAAACTAAGCCTCAATGAAGAACTACCTGAAAAACCGCCAAATATGGATGCTGAAAAACTCTGGAAATCTCACTGTGTAATCATGTGAGCCAAATTTCTGTAATTTGTTCATTGATGTGAACCCCAATATGATGATAGTGAACCAATAGAGTTGAATCAGTTGTAAGTCTGATGCATCCCTGAAAATGCTTGACAACCCATTCAAATGTCAAGTTGTAATGCATAAGGATCCTACTTTCCTTTGCTAGGTCAAATGACCATCAAGGTGAAAAAAATGTCCACATCATTTATCTCAAAATAAAAATCCATGTGTATGATTCAATTGCAAGACATTAAACCATAATTCTTCCAAAGTCTTCCATGTACAAACTATGGTTTCCCATTTGGAAAATTGCATGCCCATCTGGCATATGTTGTTGTCGAAAATTTCGGTCTGACAACCATCTTCAATTTCATCATCAATTCCCCCCTTTGTCAACTAAAAGGAGAGACCACAAGTGGTTCCGCTAACCATCTTTACTTGATTTTTTAACTCCCCCCCTTAAGGTGCAGAAGATTTACTTCATTGTATTCCCCCTTCTAGGCTCAAGAGAGTACCATACTTCATTTATGTACATCAAAGAGTGGGCATGTGGAAACAACCACATGTTATCTCATCTTGTGAGGGCCATGCTTAAAAGATACACCATAAGGGGACCACTTTGGACTTAGTTTTGAAAGAACATATAGAATTGGATTTAGATCATCACCAAAATCATCTAGAATAGTTGTTTGAAATATTTTGATTGTTTCCACTTCTCCATGTAGTTGTGGCTTTACCTCTGTCTTGACTATACGGTAAGACTAATGTAGTTTCTTTACTTGTTGATTCCATTTCCATGAAGTTATCCATCCATAATTAATTGTTTGCTTAACATTTTTCTGTTTGTGACATTTTTATGAGAGGTGATTTGTCTTCCCACAATGAAGACAAGGATGGAGATAAAAACACTATGACTCCAAGTGACCAACTCTATGACAATGTTGGCACTTATTAGTAATATTCTTCACTTCTTCGATCAATCCTGCACACACAAACTGAATTGGTTTAGAGTTATCTGGGAAATGAAAACTGTTGCTTTTGTCATATCCTAGGCCATGTTGATCTTTGTTGAATGATAATTATTCCCAAGGTCTAACAAATATCTTGGAAAGATCATTTTGACTTTGTTATTTTACTTGTTCATAGTTTTTGTTGATGTCGTTGTTATTCTATACATATTTTTGGGACTCATCTTCATCAAGACTTTCCTTCATGTGTTCATTATATGATTCCATGTCATGACTAGTTAAGGAATCATCAATCTATTGTGTTTCTTTTGTATCCACCATTAGGTCATGTGTATCACAAGTAAAATCAACCATCTGTAATAAGTATTTTGTGTCATAAGTAGCATCAACCATATGCATTAGTCTTGTGTGTCACAAGTTGCATCAACCTGTCGTATGAACTCGTTTGTATCACATGTTGCATCAACCATTTGGATAAGCTCCTCTATAGCACATGTTACATCAATCTTCTCTATTAGATCCCATGTGTCACAACTTGCATCAACTTTTTGATTTGCAGTAGATGTTGCATCAATCATGTCATGAATTTGATTCTTCTTATCTCTTAAATTTATCTAAAGTGTATCAATCAATTGATCCTTCATTTCTATTTCATCTTGAAGATCATTTGTTGACTGTAATTTATCAACCATGTGATCAATTATGTTTTGGTTTTGAATTAACTTCAACTCAATTGTTTCAATCAATTTATCTTTCATATCAATTTGATCATGTAATTCATGGTTGTACTCTTGCAACTCTTTGATTTCTTGAGGGGTGTTCCGTAAACACTTTCCTCCTTTACCCATTTCTTATTATGATCTTACTCATGCTCGCTTGCACTTGCTCGCTTGAACTTTCCCGCTTGAAATTTTCTTGCTTAAATTAACTCGCTTGAACTAGTTACACTTATTTGAATTTATTTCTAGCAAGATGAGGGTATCATATACCACCGAAAATGCACCCAAAATATGATATTTACATTGATTTAAACTACTCAATATTGTCAATTTTGACTCAAAAATTACAATGACCCTTGTGTGTCAAGCTTAGCCGAGAATGCACCTGAAAATTACAATAACTCAACTTATATTTGATTTGAAACTTCCACAAAATTATTCCAAGTTGAGCTTGATTACTTACAAAAAAATTATTTGCGAGTTTACAATGAATGTTGATTTCAAAGTTGAGTTGATCTTCAAATTTCATGATGCTTTGAGACCTTGATTATGAGCTTGATGTGTCCAGTGTTAATGTGATTTCCAACTTGATATCTTCGTTGCTTCCTGACTTCTTGTGCTCGATTGTGCATGTGCTTCAATATTCTTTGTCATGGCTTGATTACATGTGCTCTGATTGCTTGTACTTCACTAGCATTAATTGCGTGATGGAATTAACTTGGTTTGTACTTCATTTGTGTATGGTTGTAATAGAAAAAATTGAAATTATTGTGTCAATACTAGACACTAGAAATAAATGGCATCAAGAATCCAAAAAGAATGCACCATCACACACAAACACCAAGTATACTTGAGACCCCTTTATTCAATTTCAGACAAGTCCAAGACACAATCACCAAAAAAAAAAATACTTATCTTTTTATTTCTCTTAATACAATTAGATTTTTCTCTTTTACAATACTTCACTAATGTCAAAAACCCAATGTCCCCCCTTAATAAAAATTAATAACTTCATGCACCACATAGTTTTCCCCACTTGTTTACAACAAGTCAACTAATGCACCACTTAAATGGGACTCGTGGAAATGGAAATGGAAATGGAGTGTTATATTTAACAAGTTAATGCGTGTGCATTTGCTACCTTCTAAAGTGCCCTTCTAGTGCCATGGTCCTCTTCAAAATCAATGGAGATAATGTGAAGCACACACAACTCAAATTCGTATAACAAATGAAAGTTCTTTTAACAATGGTAGATCATATCTCATTAAGTTAAATCGTTGTTAAATCGTTGAGCAGATTATAAATTAACGTGAGTCTTCTTATGTGTGGGCGGATTTCTCTTGAGACAATTTCGTGGGATTCTTCCTGATGGCGCTCACCAACAAATGAATGTAGCTATAACAACCCAAAAAGATCTTTCCATGCTCATATCTCTCAGCAGGTTCAAAGTTCAAAACTTCTCAGCAACGAGAATATAAACCAATCGAAATTTAACCCAATCTCTTATAACTAGTTACCATTCTATGAGATGATACGTATGCAGTAAATGCCAACATAAAAATTGTTACCTCTCTCCCTGTGCTCTTCGTGCATGGGTATGAACGATTGGCTGTGGGTAGAAGTGCAACAAAGCCGGTGGTATTTTGGAATTTCGTCCTTCACGTCGAGCTGGATAGTCGACCAAAAAGAGAAAATATTGGGAATTCGCAGGAACAGTGGTGTTATCTTTTTGACATCTGGGTATACCTCCTTTCTAATGCTCGTGGCATGTGGGCATGAATTGCAGGTTGTTGGCGGCCCCTCGAGTTGAAAGTGTCAGGTCTCAACAATTTTCTTTTGGGTTTACCCACTATCAATTCTCAGTGTTAGAGCGACGGAGTACACGTTGGTTCTTTCCTTAATTTGTAGTTTCTTCACCCCCTGTGGTGCAACTGCTCATTTTAATCGACCTAGATTTTTAATCAGCATGAAACCTGAGAATGACTGTGACTGAAATCGATGTGACACTTCGACATAGATAGCTGAGTGATATTCTAAATACACGGGAAACTCAAACAAAATTCGCGTTTCTAACACCAAATTCTGCTACAACTGTCTAATAATATGTAATCGAGAAGAAATTAGAGCAATTAAAAAATGTTGTGGAAGATATTTTTAAGGGTTTCTACAAATCTTTGTTTATGTGCACAATACCAATTCCAGATTTAATAAAATCGAATTATGGGAGCCAATGGTCATATTCTCTATCGCCTAATTTGTTGAAGCTCCATAAAATAGTGATTGTCATGGCGCTAGGGTTGCTAAAAAAGAAACCAGCCTAAATTTGTACCTCTTTTTCCTTTGACCACTGGATAGTAGGTTGCATTTTCTTTCTTGCGGGAAATGGCAGCGGCCTCGGCATCACTTTGCTCTCTGACTCTGCTCTAATAAGTGTATTAGTGTATAATTTGGTGGAGCTCGATACCACCTTCTGTAATTGATGTTGCATGCAGTCTATATGCAGATAGCTTGATATTTGTGCAGATCGTTGGTGAAGCGTTGAACAACTCATTGGTGCAAATGGAGGTAGATTGTGAATAGATCTCTGATTAGAATCAATGCCTATAATCAATGAATAGAGTCTGAAGATTAGATCATGTGGATCATTTCCTTGGAGTGGATTGGATCATTGGCACATCGATGAGAAGAATACTTGGATCATTGTGGTTTGATAAACAATCGGATTGCCTAGAGGGTGAGCTAAGCCATTGGAAAATCGAATCTACCACCAGCTTCTCCAATCCCTCGAAATGGGCTGCAGGTCTATCCAAGTCGGTCCTCCACACTCACTGGATGGAGGTGAAATTGATTCTTGATAGGAGAAACAATATGGCATTCTCTTCACTCAACAGAATGATCACCAACTATTAGAAAAAAATCAGAAGACCAAATCATAAATGTGTACTTGATATGGTCATTTAGATCTCCAATTTGAGGCAGATCTACAATTAAACGCTGGAAATTCCACCATTGAGGCGGATCAACAGGGTTGTCATATTGGATTTGAAATATTAACGTTTTAAGAAATCCTTAAAGACAGGTATTTGAACAGATCTAAAAATTGAAAATGAAAATTGCAGATCTAACTTTTGATTTCTCAACAAATCATGTTATCAGTAAACACATCCAGTGTATGATTCATACCAATATGCAACTTCCTTTCTATTGCCCTTTTCTAACTGCTCCTCTTTTGCTTGGATGTTCATGCTCATATCCGCATTTTAATATCAATATGCATTTTAATATCAATATCTTCCATGGAAAACTACCACGGATCTCAAGACTACCAAGCCCTTAAGACTAGAGTGCTATGATACCAATTGAAGAAATTGAGCACACAATATCAGGACAAGAACAAATAAGACAAGAGACACAAGAAGTGGTAGAAAAGGCTTAAAGCCATCTCACGTACATGTATTGATTTTAATGATACAATATATAATACAATAAAGGAACCACCTCAATTGCTCTCATATACACACCTCGTTGGGAGATAAGATAGGAGGTGACAATATAGGAATCTAGAAACACACTTAGGATAGCAACTATATCCTAGTTATGTGAAATACATAAAGGTGGTATACTATGATTTAATGATTGTATATGAGTAAGAGGGTAACAACCATTGTTGTTTCTCCTCTATCACCACAAGAAAAGAGTAGAATTTTAGTAGAGGCCAAACTACTTTAAACCTCTAGTGAACCTGCAATTATTTTTGTATCAGAAAAGTTGTTTTGGATAAGAAGATAGTGATAGATTTGTTTGGAGTTGATTATACTATGGATGAAATTAGAGAGGAAACTAGTGCACAACCTCCTAGTGAAGAATTTCATGTGGTGCAATCTCTTCTTCAACAGTCCAACATTATAGAAAAACTATGAACATGTCCACTCTCCTTCCAAAATTATAATTCCACAACAAAGAGGTCAAGAGTGCCAAAATATGGGTCCATCATGCATGGATGAAAGTGTTCTAGGATCACTTGAAGGTAAGTTACCTAACCAAACTATTCATTATCAATCATACAAAATAATTAAAGAATATTTTGAACCAAAATCTCATGCGGCTAAATATCAATTTTTTTTCTTTGTTAAAATCTAGGAATTTGAATGTTGTTAGGAGAATTTTAGGCATTAAAATAGTTAAAAGTTCAAAAACATGTAATCATATTGCTATAATCCTTGTGGATGTTTTTCATAAAATTGGTAAGGGAACTTGGTCTCAACACCATAATGTAGCACAATGTGTCTTATCACAATCAATTGTTAGCAAGAACACAAGAAAAAAACATTTACTCAAATAAAAATCTCATCTCATTAAATGCAATGTCAAGCCATTCAAAAGTATTTTATTAGAAAAGATAGCCTTGACAAATGTGGCCAAACATATTTGTGGGCCTTCACTGGTAGGCTACATCGTTCTAACATGAAGTTAATTGGAGAAGTTAAGGCATTAGTACAAGATTTTTGGCATGAGAACACTAGGCATTCTTCCAACCAAAAAGATGTACTAAAATTGAGAAGGGGTTCTAGACTTTCTTGACATGATAGAGAAAAAATTGTATGAGAGATTCCAAAAGGAGCATAGTACATTTAACTTGGGTGAAATATCTTTCCAGAAATGCAAGACTTGGTATGTTCAAATAAACACAATATGTAACATATGTTGTAGATACTACATTGAATATGGCTCTCTCTCTCTCTCTCTCTCTCTCTCTCACACACACACACACACACACACACACACACATCGTGTATTTCATAACACTATGTTGCCAGCAATAATGTAATTTCTATTGTTTATAAGTTGCCTACACAGGGTCTCTAAATTTTCATTACTCTTCATGAGCAACGACACTTATCTCTTGTCTCTTTTTACATGCCTTCCTTTCGATTTTTGTTTTCATGACTATAAGCATGAAAACTCACAGCTGGAATTCACACTTGGTTTCGATTTTTTATCAAAGGATAACTGTTCATATGGTCTATTGTCGAATTGTCGTCTTTCGCTATGAACTTGATGGTTTTCCTAGTTTATAACTCCTTGGTCCTAGTCATGCATTGGTTACATAAGTAAAAAACCTCCCACTCATCAATATTCGATTAATATTAATGGGGTTTGATTCATAAAATTCTTTTAACACAATGTTTATTTCAAACTTTTACCTTGTAATCAAGTCATGAATATGTGTGCTCTATGGTATACAAGTGCTTACATCCTTACACTACCCATATCCCAAGGTATCATATGAGGTACAATGTGATATTATTGCTCGGTATGGCCTCGGGCTTCACGACCTCTTTCCCATGCATGGTGATTAACGCTCCTGCATACCATTTCGAACTGTCACAGCATTGTTTTGTTTGGGGCTATGGCTCTGTGTTTTTTTTATCAAACCCTACCTTCGATTTCCATGTTGATTCCCTTCTGTTAGCCATGGCTCCTGTGGTGAGGATTGAGCCCAATGGTATCCAAACCTTTTTATTGTTTGACAATGTCAAAGACGACTTAGAAAGGAACAGCTGGCATTTATTTATTGAAAAGTTTGAGGGTTTCAATCTAAGAGTTGCTCAAGAGTTCGTGTTGACATTCGACGGTTGCAGAGAAAAAATAGGAGACATGCAGCTTGAGGTAAATGAAGATTTTATAAGCCAAGATATCGGTTTACCAGCTGTGGGGCAAAAGTGGTTCAAGAACGCAAAGGTTGAAGAGGTTCCCTGGTCATTGTTGTTCACTTCAAGGAAAATTACCAATTGCGACCGAGGTATGCCTGTTTCGTCTCTAAAACCTAGATGGCATGATCTGTTAGCTATTGTGAAACAATTTATTACATGTCAAGGGAGATTTGGGTTGGTTTTCTTGTATCACCTACGATTTCTTATGAGCTTCATTGATTTCCTGCTAAACATGCCCTATTTCCTCCTTAGAAGTCTATACAAGATGGGAAAGCGGTTTAAGAGGCAGAAGTCTGATTCTAGTTTGTTCCATCATGGTTTAATCAAGATTATCATAATGCATCAGTTGAAATTAAACAACGATTGTTGGTATTCTTTTGTGTTATGAAATGGCTTCGGTAATAGTGAGTTGGGGCAAGTTGACAAGCCTGTTATCGCAGAAACCCTTGTGAAACCTACCATCTCTCCTCCTTCGCTCATGCCCTGTGATCCTGTCTCTAATTTGGAACCCTCGACCTACCCTGATTATACCCAACCCGACACTCAACCGGATTCGTATCCTAAGAGTTGTACTAAGGTTGTTAAAAAACCCACAGGGAAGAAGCCCAATGGTATACCAAGGTTGGATACCATTGAGACCAATGGTATCCAAACCTTGTTATCATTTGACAATGCCAAAGATGACTTAGAAAGCAACGACTGGCGTTTATTTATTGAAAAGTTTGAGGGTTTCAATCTAAGAGTTGCTCAAGAGTTCGCGTTGACATTCGACGGTTGCAGAGCAAAAATAGGAGACGTGTAGCTTGAGGTAAATGAAGATTTTATAAGCCAAGCTATCGGTTTACCAGCTGTGGGGAAAAAGTGGTTCAAGAACGCAAAGGTTGAAGAGGTTCCCTAGTCATTGTTGTTCACTTCAAGGAAAATTACCAGTTGCGACCGAGGTATGCCTGTTTCGTCTCTAAAACCTAGATGACATGATCTGTTAGCTATTGTGAAACAGTTTATTACATGTCAAGGGATATTTGGGTTGGTTTTCTTGTATCACCTGGGATTTCTTATGAGCTTCATTGATTTCCTGTTGAACATGCCCTATTTCCTCCTTAGAAGTCTATACAAGAAGGGAAAGCGGTTTAAGAGGCAGAAGTCTGATTCTAGTTTGTTCCATCATGGTTTAATCAAGATTAGGATAATGCATCAGTTGAAATTAAACAACGATTGTTGGGATGCTTTTGTGTTATGAAATGGCTTCGGTAATAGTGAGTTGGGGAAAGTTGACAAGCATGTTATCGCAGAAACCCTTGTGAAACCTACCATCTCTCCTCCTTCGCTCATGCCATGTGATCCTGTCTCTAATTTGGAACCCTCGAACTACCCTAATTCTACCCAACCCGACACTCAACCGGATTCGTATCCTAAGAGTTGTACTAAGGTTGTTAAAAAACCCAGAGGGAAGAAGCTTAGGGGCAGTGTCGATGTCAATTATAAGAATAAAAAGGTCGCTCGTTGGGTTTCACGATGTGCTCGAAACAAACCCAAACCCTGTGCTGACACAAAAAACACAATTGTGGTAAGTGAGGATTCAGATTCGGAAATTGAAAGGTTCTTGGCCGAAGAGTATCCATATTCATATGGACTTTGCTCTAACAGACCCTACGATTATGTCACCAACCTACCACCGTGTCTAAAGGACAATCCTCTCTTTCCTGGCATCAAACTCCATGATGAATCTACATGTCAAATGGATGATTCTCTAGCTGTTAATACTATCAGTGCCAATACACAGTCTCTACAGCCGCATTGTAATGAATGTCGATCCTGGATCGACAGGTATTACAAGGATGTGCCTTTACTACAGTCTCGGCTTAAATCTTTGGAAGACCAGGTGGATTCGTTAACAAAGGAGAATAGCAGACTCCAATCCATAGCTTAAGCCAAAGACAAACGCCAAAAAACTACAGGGTCTGTTATTTTTAAGAACGTGGAAGCAGCGACAGCAATAGTAAATTCAAAGATTACTTGATTTGTTTGAATCCCTTAATTTGAGGTATGATCTTTTAAAAGTTTAGTATGATTCTGTCTTTCTCAATTTAGGATACATGATTTGTTTGCATAGATTACCTTTTTTTGTTTGATTGAATAAAATAAGATTCTAGTTATAATTATAACTAGCTACAGAATCATGAGATTCTATAGCTAGTTAGAAAAATTCAAATTACTTGTTTTGATAATTGAAAATACATCGGAAATCTTTTTATTTTTATTTGTTTTTAGGAACTCGTGATTTTCAAAGAGATATGAAGCACTGTTGGGATCTTCCAGCCATACCATCTTTATGTTTTTAGTAAATAGATTAGGTTGTTAGTTTTTGGTATCAAGTAGAATCTGGGAGGTTGCATCCCCCACATTTTTTGGAACAAATTGGATGTTATCAACAGGAAACATTTTGTTCCTGGAACCTATATAAGTATGTTGTTTTGTAAACTTGAGATCATCTCTATCTGGGCAAAAACTATGGATTTATGATTTACAGACTTGAATAGAATATGATATTTGTCACATCTTTAGCTTCTCCATATCGTGTTTTTTATTCAAGTTATGATTATTTC
This sequence comes from Picea engelmannii, assembly GCA_009831015.1. Taxonomy (NCBI): domain Eukaryota; kingdom Viridiplantae; phylum Streptophyta; class Pinopsida; order Pinales; family Pinaceae; genus Picea; species Picea engelmannii. The sequence continues at coordinate 103,007 of ML780503.1, read as the reverse complement.
AATTTGTAATTAGATTGTGATTTCCTTAGCTATCGTGGTTTATTGTAGATTGGTATGATAAAATTTATATGATATCCATGTTTTATGTCCCACATTTAACATACAGTAATTATTATGTTCAAACTTGAGATTAAGAGATTTATCTTCATCATTCGTTGAACACTTATACACAAGTTTTCACAGCAGGATTTATCTCAATGTGGTCACTTGTGAAATTATAAGATTGTTGTTACTATATCTCTTATATGTTCTATCATTCAGATTCAATCATTATTGCTTTACGTTTACGAGAAGCATTTGTAGGATCTGTTGTGGGTTTGCCTCATCAAACAACGAGATTGGATGCTATACACAGGACGAATATGGGATGCGATAACAGGTCAGTTTACTAGTTTAATTTCATTAGTTTAATGAATACAGAAACCTCTTGTAGCTAAAACATTTTCTATTATCTATGATTTCTGATTTTAAATTAGACAATTTGTTATTCCATTTCTTGTTTATAAACATTATAAGAAAATAAATCAAAAAGATTGAATGATAGCTTTGTTGTTGTTTAATAAATCAATCCATATTCGATTTTCGCGGATTTAGATTAAAATTCGCATTTTGTAAATGTTATATATATATTAGAAATAAAGTCATTTGTATATATTATACATATAATAAGTAGACTTATGTTATAAATATTAGTTAGTAAACTGTAAATATATATTAGATTTGTATATAGTTTTCAACGAGTGTTATTCATCAAGTTATTTTATCTTCTTTAGTCTTGTTTTTTTCGCTTTCTTAGGACTTAGATCGGCCAACGGAGCCGCTAAACCCGTTGGAGTGGATTAATCCAAATGGCTTGGGTTAAATAGACAACCCCGGACTGGATTCACTCCTCCAGTTGACGAGCGGTCAATTTCGCCCGTCAACACACTCTTATGAAGGAATGCTCAGTTATATTACCACTGACATCATCTAGATAATTTATTCATAGTATCATGTGTACAAGGCTAGAGGGTTGTACATATTATCAAAAATATTGCTTAGATGGGACATGCCCCAGGTGCATTGGAATGGCATTACTGAGCAAGTGCATGCATGTGATCAATGAGTATGAATTGGGGAGGAAGGAGGTTGAATTGCAAAGATTAAAATATTTCATGTATGATACTAAGGGAGGGAATAAAATAAAATATATATAGTTGGTTGTAACATCCCCACTATAATTAATTCATAATGTAGATATGAATGTGGCTATGGCCAAGCAATGTAATATTTGAAATGTATTTTCTAAATTTTAATAAATAAAATGTAATGTCATGTGTTGGGGGACATGGATAGAGACGGGGGCTGAATTTTCCACAAGATAAGGGAGTGTCTAAGAGGGGTCTAAACAGGAAATCATTTATGGGTATTAATCCAAACCCACATTTCTGAATTTTAATATCATTGTGTACAAAACTTCTATTTCCTATTTGAGTGTATGCGAGCCCAATCATTGAATACATCTAAGAGGGTGGGTGTAAAAATTCACATACA
>ML780503.1:61840-91329 GCA_009831015.1 Picea engelmannii | reverse complement strand
AAAAAAAAAAAAAAGGAATAAAAGATCTGGCAATGAAAGCCTAGCCTCTGGCACCGTTGGCACTGATGATATTGGAAAACCAGTTACTGGCCAATATCACCCAGTTCATAAATTCCAGTTGTGAAAACCTCTTAGGGTGCAGCTGGATAGGATCTTGTTTGAAAATCGGGTCACTGGCAGACAGATTTTGTTAAAAGAAAAAAGATTAAAAAGAAAGAAAGAAAAATATAATAAAAAAATGAACAACAAATGTCTGATGATAAGCTCACAATCTATATCTTCTTTTTCCATAATATTTTATGCAAGGATATGATAAAGTTACAATTATTGGATAATTAAAGTTACAATTATTGGGTTATAAAGGATGAGTCATAAAGCAACAGTGGAAAATTTGCACCTACAACCCTCCATCAAATTGGTTCAGGTTCTTTTCAAAACTCAATTCTTTTTTCTTTTCTGTAAAATAGAAATTGGGAAATTATTTGGCAAATGATAATACCACTAACCATGCATTCCACCAAACACTATACTTAATACCTACCCACTACCAATACACTGAACAAAACCTCAGGACGTACTGACTTTGCTACTATATTACATAATAACGTGCTATATCCTCATATTGGCCCCATTACTATGTTGCATATGCTACATAATGTACAAGTTGTGGTGAATGATGCCCGTATGTAATAATCATGTCAACTACACTATTAATCGGGCATCAATCTGCTATGGTGGTCATACCACCGACCGCTCCTTAGCATTTCGACCATTACGTAGCAATGATACCCATACTTTGACTAGCCATTAAGCGGCAATCATTTTAAAGGCCATCATGTCAACTCCTCTACGTATGACCACGACCACATTTCTTTCGAACCACTCTCGACTCCATCATGCCTTGCCACCCATGTTTTAAATTCAAGACACTTGGCGTGAAGATACCTTTCGAAGCACCACATGTTATGATTACCATTCAGTAGCCAGTACATAGAACGATAGCCAGACCCCCATATTACTTCAAGCCCGCATAAACTGGTAGACTCTGAATGTGAGAAGGGTTCTAAATGCTTGAGACAGCACGAAGACAGGGCAGAGTCGGGTTCAATTTCGAGCATGAACATAGGTCGAAGATACATAGAGAAGATTTGGGAAGTGCTTGAGACAACACAAAGACAGGGAAGATTCAGGTTCAATTCCGAGCATGAACACAAGTTGAAGATACACAGAGCAGAGTCGGGTTCTAAGTGCTTGAAACAACACGAAGATAGGGCAGAGTCGGGTTCAATTCCAAGCACAAACACAGGGGAAATCGGGTTCAGTCTCGAGCATGCAAAAGGATATATAAGCTCTCCACGATTAAGCCATCCATACCGAGGAGAGTCTGGCGTTGTCACAGGGTTAGGCTTTGTTGGATTACTCTTCCTCTATTCTACTCTGAGATTCTTATTGACCCAGGTTTCATGTCATTCGGGTTTCAAACAAAGCCTCTAAAACTATCGGCCCTCCTGGTAAACTAGAAGGCAACACAATGCATAGGATGCACTACGCAGTCTCACTCGAGATAGCTTTAATGGGTGGTTGTAAGACTCAGGTGTTTATAGCCTAGGATTGAGTATGAGATATGAATGCTAACCATTGAACCATTATTAGAACTGGCGGATGTAACCTATTGTTATTCACGACTATGTTGTAAATCCAATAGCTCATTCCATTAATATCGCAACAGCATTTAAACATGCAACATAATAACTCATTCATTCAACATAATAATAACTACTAGAGACAGGAAAGAAATACATTCATTCATCACACAACACAGATATTATCGTGGTTCACCCCCTCCTGGGCTACGTCCACAAAGATTTGGCTCTTGGCTCTTTTATTATGATAGTTCTGCATCTACAGCATCGTGCGCTTACAACTCTTCTCAGTCTGGTAAGATATATATGAGGCGAACTAGATCGCACCAGGATCCTCAGCCTGCGATCTAATCCTTAAGATCTACTTTCCCTCGTTGCCTCTAGCTCAACAGCTTACAAAATAGTTCCTACAGAAAACTATAAACCCAAATACTGACTAATTCGGAACAACTACAAAATCCGTGAAGCCTCTATAATACCTCGGTATCGGTATTTATACCTCTTTGGCTCTTTAGCCATTACAATACATTACCAAAACCCTAACCCTATTGACATTAGGTCTTCCTCCCATGCGTGTGTGTTTTTCTTCCTTCCAACTATTACCTTCCTTGCATGCACGCGTGTTGTGCTTCCTTCTAGCTGTCGCTTTCCTTCTACCTGCTTTCTTTCCCAAAATCGTCTTGCTTTTTCGGCTCGTCTTGCTGCCAACATGCACCCAACACTGTCATGTGTCTCGTCCCGAGCCACCTAATCCTTCTGAGTTTCCTCGATCTCCTTGTTGGTCGTCTGGAACTTTTCCTTGAGCTCTACTGCTTGTTTCTGTGCCTACGTGGTCTTCTCCTTGATTGTGTCCACTACCTAGACTGCAACTTCATCGTTGATCAATCCTTCACATTCTGCCTGGGTCTGTGCTATCTGTGTCTTAGCTTCCTCTACCTGTGCCAGGACTTCTGCTATCCTCTCCTACAGTGGTTCCATTTGAGCCTGACGCTCTTGTTTCTGCGTTTGCGTAGAGATTAGCTCTGCTTGCAATCTCTTAATCTCCTACGTCCTTTGACATGTTCTAGGATTGGTATTGTATTCTGCCACTACTAGATTTCTTGGATCGTTGTTCTAATTCTTTCTTCTTCCAAGTCCCATTTGTGGACCCGTTGTTCCTCCTCCAACCTAGTCCAAAGTTGTGTTTCCTTATAGAACAAGTCAGTTGTTGTGCTGACCTGCTGCTCTATCTCTTGTAGTTGCATTGTTGCTTCCTGCTTCCTTTGCTCCTTCACTGCTAGTGTAGTAGTTGGTATTAGTTGTTCTTGGAGATTCTCAATCTCCTTCTGGTATTGATCAATTGCCTGCGCAATATGATCAATATTTTCTACTGCCATGATTACCTCACTCTGTGCGGCCTGTGGAATCTTCTCATAAGTTCCTGCCACTTTCTACTCCAATCCTTTTATGTGCTCCCTTTCCTCCTCGATCTCATATTTAGCCTTCTCATAGACTATTTCTAGCTCCTCCCGCTTCTTTGTTTCCTACTTCAACTCGGTTAATTTTTTGCATGTGCGAGACTGTACCTCATGGTTTACACTCACCTACAACTTGTGTAATGCCCCTGATGGTATCCTTGTCAACACAACTTGAATTTGGCTTAAATCCTTCAAGGGTGTCTGCCCCCCAATTTCGTCCATGCGCAGCATACTGGGGTTGATATGGAATGTTACATGTGGCTGCAATATCCCCTAAACTGACTCTCGTTCTTTTTCTTGCACTCTTCCTTCTGTTTGTGGTGTTGATGGCTTGATTACCCTGTTGCTTGTTGTCAGTCCTTCCCCGATCTGCTTGATGAGTTGTCGCATGTCTGCCAACTCCTCTTGGATCTTGTCCCTGTGGCATGCAGCATGGTCAAAGTCTTCGGCTAGACAATCCTGGACCATTTGAGCTATCATCTCCCCATCATCAGTCGTGATCATATACTTTGGAGGTGTTTGTTGTGCCTTTGATTTCTTGCGCGTGCCTCATGTCTACATGGTCGGCCTCTTGTTTGTCCCTGCTTCCTCTGGGTTGGGACTTGCTTCAATCTCTTGCGCACCCTCAGTTTGTTTTGGTTGTTCTTTGGCGGGTTGTGTACTCTCCTTCTTCCCCTTATGGGTCCCTGTATTCTTTGGCCCTTCGCGTGCCTGTGTTGTCTTGCCCTGTGCTGTTCTTGGTCTCTTGGGCACTTGGATTTCCGGAGGCTGCGTTTCTCCCTACTCTACCTCTTTTTATGTTGTTCTTTCCAGCACTTCCTGGGTGATGGTTGGAATCCTCCATTCGTCGGGCCATTCGTTGATTACCATGTCAATATCACCCTCTGTGATGTAGTAGCACGTCTGTAGCCACTATTTCTCTGGATCCTTCCTTGCCTGTATCCACATTGTCTGTCGTGTAGCCTGAAAATTGGCGATGTCTGCATATCGCGCGACAGCTTCTGGTGTGATTCTCCATATCTTTGAGATGGCTTCATGTAGGTCGCGTAGGTATCCTTTGAAGATGGATCCATTCATCCTATTGTGACTACCACTTGTCGTCGCTTTTAGTAGTGAATACCTCTTTCCCTGGTTTGGTTTGGGTCTGGTACAAAAAGTTACATACCTTGGTTCCCTCCAGCCCATAAAGGCTATGAGCATGATCAGACATGAGTAGTGAAACTATGTCCCTGGGTCCTGCGCATCCTTGCAGTCATCCAGGAACAAGTTCAATAGGTACGGCACCCATCTCATTGAGGTGCCTTCTGTGCACTGGGCCGCAACTGTAATGACTCCAGTTGGGACCTCCTCCCTGCGGCATTTTCTTAGCAGCTTGCAGGCTAAGACTTTCGCGCCCAATTGTGTGGTTGCATCGTTGATCCTCTTGATGATTATTCCTCTTGTCCCCCTGTCGGTGTCATACTTCTTCTTCATCACTTTTGCTAGTGCCTTCTCCTTGGTTTTGACATCCAGAAACAGTGCAAGATCCATACCCTGAATTGGTAACCCTGTTATGTTCACAACAAGCCCAACGGCTATGGGGACGGGCTTGTCCAACCATATATCGCCTCCATGTGTGACTGCTAGTAGTTGTTTGACGCATGTGGTTGCGTGTTGACCTCGGCCAAAATGTGGTAAGTCCAGCAGACCTAAAATTCTCGTTTTCTCCAGCCCAGTTGCCCACTGGTATAACTGCTCAATCGGTTCACCAACCCGAATTGTGCCCATACTCTGGATAAAGACCCTCTTCTCAAGTTTCGGAAACTTGGCTTCGTCTGCTACATCATGGTCATAGTATTTGAGCTTCCTGATATGACCCAGTAGCTCTGGTCCTACCTGTACCCCCTCTGTTATGTGCGGTAGAACGATTTATGTAGTTGTTTTATTGTGAGGTGACCTCGGTATTTGTATCTTTTCTTTATGGTGTTGTGTTGGCTAGTTCAAAGTTCCAGCAGCTTCTGGTTTCTCCTTCATATACCATTCTGGCCAAGCCGAGACATATTCACCTGTTTCCCTGGCTAGGTGGTCTGATATGGTCATTTGAGACTCATCCGGCGCTACTGTTGTTGTTGGATTCGGTGCCCTACCATTAACTCTCAAAGCTGCTTATGTATTCTCTAGTTGCACCTCCTTCAGGTTTTTGCTTCCTGGTTTTGTGGCTCCTACGTCGCTGCAGGCGTATCTACATTTGTGGCCTCTTTTGTTGTTTGTTGAATTTCCTCTAGTATCAGTGTGAGTTGTATTGGTATCATCTCTGGGGATGGGATTTCATCGTCGTTGACGATCTCCGACAACTGTTGTTCACCTTCCTTCGTCTGTCCTCATGACCTAGTTTTAAATCTGGTTTTCCTGGCAGTCTGACTTTCTTCTGCTTGCTTCGGCAGAGCCATGGCAGTGAATGTCAACTGTCTGCTAGCTTCGAATGGTCTCTGTGGTCTCTGTGAACTCTCTCTGTGTTCTTTAGCCTCTGTCGCTCTCTATCCATTCTCTCTTCGTGAATAGACTGTGGGCTCCTGTGTTTGTGTGTTGTATGGCTTTCCCATGAAGCTTGTCGAGGACGCTTCCTTGGTTATGGGCTTAATGTGTCTTAACTACAGGTTCAATGCACTTCCAGCGGTTTTGTACTTGCCATTACTCTGCCTTGTCGTCTTATGTTGGCGCGATTAATGTGGTGTCTCATCGGTCCTTTAATTTTTCCTAGTGTTGTCATGTCATCCTGCTTTTGTCGACTTTCCTTTTCCCACTTGTTTCCATTTGTATGTGACCATTTTCCATCATTGAATTTGTGTTTCTAACTTCGTGTATCCTTTCTACCTCTAGCGCACTGCACCTTCTTTTGTTTTGTTTCCTTTTTGTGCTTTTTCAATTTTATTTTTTTTTTTAACTGCTTGGTGGGTGGTTGACTGTCCTTATACAGCTTCAGTCAGCTCCCATTGATCATCCCTCTGAGTTCTGCGCCTGGTAAATCTCTTAAATGTACAACTCCTCTATATGTGACAGATTGTACTTCGTATGGTCCTAAGCAATGCATTTTGAGCTTTCATGGGTGTTGTAACGATTTGTTGTCATACATCAATACTAGATCTCCTTCCTTGAACGTTTTCTTCTTGATGTGTCTATTGTTGCCAAGCTTTGTCTCTTGCTTTCTGAACTTGTTGGTGGCATACTGCCAAGATTCGGTCTTCCTCCATGGTTATTAATTGATTCAATCTCTCTTGTAATGTGCCTCGTTCAGTCATTTGTGTGATTGTTGTTGCGTGCAAGCTTGGTACTAAAAATTCTAATGGCACCACTGCTTCTTGGCCATAAACTAGTTTAAATGGTGTGTTCCCCGTCAAATTTTTGCATGTAGTCTTGTATGCCCATAATACTACAGGTACTTTGAGGTCCCAGTCATCCCTGTTGACGTTACAGATCTTTGTTAGTTCGTTCTCCAGAATTTTGTTGAAGGCTTCCACTGTGTCATTTGCCTGTGGATGATACGGTGTGCTCTTCTGGTGATGGACTTCAAATTATTCAGTCATAGCACTGATGGTACTGTTTATGAAGTGTGTTCCTTGGTCGCTCATCAAAATTCTTGGGCACCCAAATCGATTGATGACTTGTTCAAACAAAAAGTGCGATGTTGTTTCTGTGTTGCAATATTTTACTGGTGCGGCTTTCGCCCATCTTGTTAGGTATTCTGTCGCGATGATAATGTACCTTGCTCCTGTTCTTTTTGTTGGTGGGTTGATTGGTCCCACAAATTCTATTGCCCACTTGTCGAATGCCTGTAATGTTACTTGTGGTCATAATGGAATCTTGTCCCTTCTATTGGGTTTACCGACCCTTTGGCAGACATCGCATGTCTGGCAGTACTCCGTCGAGTCCCTATGAATCATTGGCCACCATAGTCCTCCGCACAATACCTTCTGCATGGTAGCTTTACCTGCATAATTCCCTCATGCTATTCCTTCATGGGCTTCTACTAAAACACGTGGTCTTTCGTGCTCTAACACGTATCTTCGCAAGATGTTATCTGCGTCCATTGTGTATAGGTGTCCTACAATTAGTTGATAGTCGGTCACGTAGACTACCAGGTTTTTCTTCTGCGCGGTGTTGTATTCTTGCGGCGCGGTACCTGTACTCAAGTACTAAATGATGTCTATGAAGTATATATCAGTGATCTGTACTGAGAACAACTGTACATACGGAAAGTTGTCTTCTAAATTCGTAGGTTCTTCTCCATTTGTGACCCTTGACAGATGGTCAGGTCCTGCGTTCAGTTTTCTTGGCTTAACTATTACTTCAAAGTCAAATTCTTGGAATAGTAGTAACCATCGACAGATTCTCCCCCCCAACATTGGCTTGTTGACTAAATATTTCAGGGCTGAGTGATCTGAGAACATATTAAAGTGGTTCCCCAATAAGTAATTTATAAACTTTTACAGTGCATAGACCATAGCTAGGCCTTCTCTTTCTGTCGTGTTATAGTTCTGTTCTGAGTCTGATAAATTTCTGCTCACAAATGCTATCGGGTGATCCAAGTCTCCCACTTCTGGTTGCGCCAAGATAGATCCAAGTGCTATCATTGATGCGTCTACATGGACGTGGAATGTCTTCTCCCAGTTTGGAAATACTAATATCGGCGCAGTGACCATATTTTCCTTCAAGGTATCCAGACCATGTTGACACTCGCCATTCCACTGAAACTTTATATCCTTTCTTAGCAGCTTTTCCATCGGTGCAATGATCTGTGCATATCCTTTGATAAATTTCCTGTAGTATCCTGTGTGTCCCAACGTCGCTCTTAGCTGACGGACTGTTTTTTGTGCTAGCAAGTTAAAAATTACTGCGATTTTTGTAGGATCTACTATCAAACCTTGTTTGCATACTATATGACCCAATAGTATCCCAAACGGTGTTCCGAACATGCATTTTTTTATGTTCAGTGATATCTGGCACTGTCTACATCTTTCTAACATCAGCCGTAACTTCCACATGGTTTTTTAAGAGACTATAGACTGTCCAATCATCCAGGTATACTTCAAGAAACTGATGGATGAATTCTTTAAACGCTACGATGACCACTCTCGAGAATATTGTTGGTGCACTCTTCAGTTCAAACGACATGATTGTGTACTGATAAGATCCCAATTCCATTGCAAACGTGGTCTTATATCTATCCTCTTGTGCTATCTTAATCTGATGGTAGGTTGAGAATCCATCAGTGAATGAGTAAGATTCATGTCCTCCCACGTTCTCTAACACTTCATCTGTGAATGGTGTAGGGAATGGGTCATGTAGGCATGCATCGTTCAACTTTCTCAACTCGACACATATCCTGATCCCTCCTTGTTTCTTGTCCTGTACGACCATTGGGCTTATCCATTTTGACTCTTCAACCGGTTCTATGATGCCATCTTCGAGCATCCTGTCGATCTCCATTTTGAATTTTTGTTTATATATTGGGTTCAATCTATAAGGTCGTTGTCTAATCGATCTCGCTTCTGGTATGAGTGGTATCTTCATTTCTCCTAGCTCTCTGGCTATACCCTTCATCTCTGTAAATGTTGTGGGAAACAGGTCACTGTATTCACGTAGCAACTCTGTTATGCTTTCTACAGTCTGCCCATCCTAGTACTCTCCAATGCTGGCAATTTTGGGATGCTCGGATGTCCCAATGTTGACTTTCTTTACTTTGATCAACGCGGAAATGAATTATGATTCTATGGGTGGTCCTTCCACATCTAGTTCACCTTCTACTTCTTCAATCTGAATATCGCATGGATCGTCTTCATCTGGTGCTTCTTCTTGTACATGGTAACAAGACAGTAGTTTCTTAACTATATGTTTATTCCGTTGTTTATCTTTTGTTATCAGTTCTACTTCTGGTTCCTTGATGAATATTACTCCTCTTATATGTTTAAGGGTTGCATCTATGTTGGGGTTCTCATGTTCGAATGAGAAAGTGATTGAAAAATTCTTTTGCAATGTCATCCAGGTCGCAGTTCCCTTACGCAATTCCTGGTCTGTATACCAATTCGTTGGTATGCCCTCTAGAGTGTGTATGAAATGATGAGGCCATTCCTCTGTGGGTGTCAATTTCCATAGCATTCTACACTTCTCCAAGTGTTCTATTGGTGCCCCTTGTCCATCGTACCTCTGATGTTTGTTGTTTTTCTATTCTACGTCGAACCTTATGCGTAGTAACCACTTACATTGGTACTAGTCTGTGATTGTCTCTTTGTGTGCGCCCCACCATCTTGTCGGTGTGGCCTTGAGTGTTAGATCAAGTGCTAGTAGTCTCTGATTTACTAACACTGCATCTTCATACTCCATTAGGAATGTTTCCAAATCGTTGATTCCATGGAAACTAGGTGGTTCTCTTAATTTTGTGCCTACCCATTGTACAACACGATCTATTCTTGCACATCTCCTCATGGATACTTTGTGTAGCCTCTGCTGCCAGTTTTCTAAACCGGTGCATGAATCTGTTGCACATGAAGTAATGCTTCACCAACTGAGTACCCCATCTGCAGTTGGGTTTACATAATCATCATCATGGGTAGTTGTTCTGTACAACTGGCCAATTTCCTCTAGGTCTAGGCAAGTAGGTTCTACAAACCTCTCCCCTTCGGATGGGTCTAATGGCACAATGACCCTGTATTCTCCTGACTCAAATGTCATTTTCCTAGTTTTCAAGTTGATTATTGCCTGGTTGTTAAACGCTCAATCCAGACCAAGAAATGTTGGGTAAGGTGTTGTACTGTCTACTATTTCAATGACTTCAAAATCTGCTTTAGTGCGAACTCCATCAAGATCTATTGTCACTTCTTTCAGTCTACTGATTGGTAAGACTCTGTGTTGGTTTGCTAATTTCAGTTGAACAGGTGAATATCCTAGTGTGGGCCCGCCCATGCATTGCCATGTCTTCTTTGGTAATACATTCACTTCAAATACTAGATCCAGTATGATGTCTCCCATATTGAAATCTCCAATGTTTGCATTCAGTCTAAACTCCCTACTTGTTCTTCTTCTTGTATGTAGGTGATTGACAGTTTTTTGTTCTAGTTTTCCTTCTGAATCGATGCTACATTTTTCTAGTATACTTTGCAATATTTTCACAGCTGATGGGTCATTTAGTACCTTTACACATGATTGCAAAAAGCCTTTGATTGTACTTACTTGTCCCATGGACTGCATTTCATTGGTATGATCCAACAATGGCGGCATCTCGTATTCTGGTGCTTCTTTGTTTTGTTGTGCAGTTGAAATTGACGGCATGTCTTCCTTCTAAAATTCTTGTTTGGCTTGCTTGAATATCTCCTTCTCCTTCTGTGCGTCGAGCTACTTCTTTGGTTCGGTGTTCTTCTTCACCCACCGATTTTGTTTTGGTTCTTGTTGAGCTACGTCGTTTCCTGTTTTCTCTCCTCCATGAGTGACTATGTTGATGTTTTGTCCTTCATCCCTCGCTTCGGCTGAAACCCATTGAAGATTTTGATTGTTCTGGTTCCTCTTTTCCTGAATCTTTACTAATAATGTTGGACATTCTTCTGTGTCGTGATCCGATGCGCGACAATACATACAAGTCACTGGTGGTAGCGTACATTCTCTTGCATAATTTCTCGGTTGTTGACAATTGTGACATACCACTGGTCCTCTACCTTGGTTGAAACCTCCTTTGGCTCATCCTCCACCTCTATAGCCTGCTCGATCACCTCTCAACACGTAATATTGAGGTGCCTGATTATATTGTGCGGTATTGTACTGAGGTTGTGCGGTGTTGTACTGCGGTTGTGCGTTGCTATATGGTTGTTGCTCAATTTTGTATGGAGATGGAACCTAATTGAACTATGGTGCGGCTTGCCTAGTCATCATTTTGACCTATACTTTATAGGCATCTGATGTCCTTTCTCGCATCAGCTCCATAGTTCTACAATATTTATCGTCGTGGCCTACTGACTTACAAATGGTGCAATATGAACTTTTTGGGACTGTCTGGTATTTTTGCATCATCGTGCAGTCATAAGGATCGTGGCCCGGTTTCTTACAGATTTCGCACCATAATCCTCCTGTTGGTAATGGATTCATCATTCATGCTTCCATATACTGCACGAATGTTGGACATTCATTTTTATGGTGTCCTTTCGTCCTACATGTGGTACACCAAACGGCTTCTCGTTTGTCCTTACTCTTGTTCTGGTTCAGTTGAAACATTAAATTATTCAAATCCTCCTTCAACTCTTCAATAGCTGGGTCCGTCTATTGATACTGGTTTTCTTCCAGTTGCAAGGTTATCTGCAGAGCCTCTTCCTGCGTCTGAAACTTCTGTTGTCACAATGGGTATTTTAAGTGTGGAAATAATGAATTGACAAATAGGTGTTGATGTTGCATATCGGTCATGAGATATTTCAATTTCCTCTTCACTCGCTTGAATCTCTTATCGATCTCCCATACAGGCTCTCTTGGTTTCTGTCTTATTTTGATCATCTCATTCATGTATTGATCCTCTAAACTTGGCTTCTGGAACTCATTCATCAGTAACTTCTTAATGTTTGTCAATGTCCTTGTCGTCCCAGGGGCACTATTTGTGCCTAAACTCATATACCAATCTAGTGTGTGGTCTCTTAGTGTGATCGCTAACTGCGTAAGTTTGGTATCTTCATCAATGATCTGTTTCGCTTTCCAGATCTTTGCATAAATGAACAAATGCTTCTTAGCATCTTCTGTTGCTTCTCCTCAAAATTATGGTAACCTGATGGTGGGATCGTGTCCTACCATCCTGAATGTTGAACTACTACCTCCTTCGCGCGGTGTAGATACTTGACTAGTGCTACCTGAACTAGCTTCTCCAGTTGTTGTTCCTTGTGTAGATGTACTTATTGTTGTCTGACTGCTTCTAAACTTCGGTTTTCTAAACGATGGTGTTCTCTTTGGTGTATTAGTCACACATGGATTTATGGGTTCCACACTGACATTAATATGGATAGGATGGTTGTCTTCTCCTCTCGCTCTTGGACCTCTCCTCTTCCTCTCGTATGTTGCGTGTAGGATTTCCTCAATCTACTCCACAGCCTAGAGATCCTCTACCTCTTCCTCATCACTCACCAAGCCTTCCCTCACGACTATGGCTCTCTTCTTGGTATTCACCTTGTATTGGTAGGGTACTCCACTACATGTCTTTCCTGTTGATGCTAAGATCCACTTGACTGGTCATCCTCCATCATGATCAAGTCCAAGGGTTCCTCCTTTCCCTTATCCTTTCTTCCTTCCATTTCTCCTCTTTCTGTCAGTGCTTCCCCCCTTCCCCCATGCACGCAAGGTAGTTTAGTTGACGGAACCCATCGTCGTTATACCTTTGTTATATAGCAGTATCTTAATGGAAGTATACAAGGATCGAATGTACCTTCCTCGAGGTCCGCATAGAAATTCTTGCTCCGTTGCATTGTACGACTTCGTTTTGTCGACTTCAAACTCTGTTATAAACCCTACCACAATATTGTCAAGCCAAAAGTCTACTGCACGGGTGAACTTGTTGTTCACCTGTTGTAACTGCTCAATCTGTACTGGCATCCACTCTAACTATCGAACCCGGATCATTGCATGGTTATCCTTCAACCTTAGTATCCACTCCTGTAATAAGTGTGGAAAATCGCAGAAAAAGACTTCGTGCAAATCAGTAAACATGTATTTGTCCAGATATTTGCGGGGTGTTATTCTAGGGTTTCTATTGTCTTTCTGTGCAAATTCTAGCTCTTTTGTTCTCAACCAGCTTTCGATCTCTGCTTTTGTGGGATTCCACGGTCTCAACATTCCCTTCTAATAGCTCATTGCTTTCTTCTTTTCGACGCTCTTTTCTCTCTCAACCTTTCTCATCTACTCAATCCTTCTATGTTCCTTCCAACGACAACGAAACCATTTGTTGGCTTATTCTTCCTCTATTCTACTTTGAGCTTCTTATTGAACCAGGGTTCATGTCATTCGAGTTTCCAACAAAGCCTCTAAAACTATCGATCCTCCTGGTAAACCAAAAGGCAACACAACGCACAGGATGTGCTACGCAGTCTCACCCGATATAGATTTAATGGGTGGTTGTAAGACTCGGGTGTTTACAGCCTAGGATTGAGTATGAGATATGAACACTAACCATTGAACCATTATTATAACTGGCAGATGCAACCTATTGTTATTCACGATTATCTTGTAAATCCAATAGCTCATTCCCTTAATATTGCAACAACATTTAAACATGCAACATAATAACTCATTCATTCAACATAACAATAACTGGTAGAGATAGCAAAGAAATATATTCATTCATAACACAACACAGATATTACCTTGGTTCACCCCCTCCTGGGCTACGTCCACAAAGATTTGGCTCTTGGCTCTTTTATTATGATAGTTATGCATCTACAACGTCGCACGCTTACAACTCTTCTCAGTCAGGTAAGATCTATATGAGACGAACTAGATCGCACCAGGCTCCTCAGACTGTGATCTAATCCTCAAGATATACCTTCCCTCGTCGCCTCTAGCTCAACATCTTACAAAATAGTTCATACAGCAAAATATAAACCTGAATACTGACTAATTCGAAACAACTACAAAATCTGTGAACCCTCTATAATACCTCAGTATCGGTATTTATACCTCTTTGGCTCTTCAGCCATTACAATACATTACCAAAACCCTAACCCTACTAACATTAGGTCTTCCTCCCATGTGTGTGTGTTGTTCTTCCTTCCAGTTGTTACCTTCCTTGCATGCGCGTGCGATATGCATCCTTCCAGCTGTCGCTTTCCTTCTGCATGCTTTCTTTCCCAAAATCATCTTGCTTTTTTGCCTCGTCCTGCTACCAACAAGCTCCCTGACGTATTTAGATTGATTGAACTCCAGTTCTCACATAAGAAAAAAGGGGTGAGACAGATCAGGCCAGGCTGCCTATCAGAAATTACAAAGACAGAGTCAGTCGCTAGGCATATACTGAAGTCGGGTTCGAGTTTAAATCACAGGTGTTGTTGCAGATAAATATAGCGGGAATTTGAAGGAAAAATTTGAATCTCACTCTCATTATGTAGCATTCTTTAGAGAAATTTTCTTTGGAAATATGGGGGGAGCAGCGAATAGAAATGAGCCCAACAACATTGAAAATATTAGGAAAAATCCAGTCGTCGTGAGGATATTTGAGCAGGCTGGATGGCTACAGTTTTTAGAAAAAATTCAAGGTTTTTATCTTGATCTTACCATAGCTCAGAGTTTTAATGGAAAACAAGCTATTGTTAGGAGACTAGATAACCCAATGTCTAAGGAATCCGTGAGCAGAATCACATGGCTACCACTACAAGGGGAACGATGGTATAAAGAATTTAAAATAACTCCTGACAGTTGGGCTCCATTTCTCAAAATATCATCTCCACTCCCTGATTTGAGGAGGGGTATATCCAGATAAGCCTTATGTTACCCCTAGGATGAGGTAGTCTTTCATTTATAGAAGTTCATCACTTGTGAAGGATGGTATAGTCTGATTCACCATTACCATATTCGACTTTTGATGCACCTGGTGGGGGGAAAACCAATGAACATGCCTTATTTTCTACATAAAATCTTGACATAATTAATGAATGAGCGTAATAAAATGACAAATAATTAAAAGATATATTTTTTCCTTGTCATTTTGGCGTCGTTTCTCGGAGGCACTCAAGGAATTAGGACTTTTGCCTTAGGATCATTGTAGGAGTAATATCAGGCTGAAGGGAGACCCCTAGGGAGTTGAAAACTACCCTTCGATATTCCTTGCCTAAAATATTATGCTTAGCAATCATCATGAGATGTATGACTCGAGGCACTAAGAAACCTCTTGGACGTGGTGAAGGGACCACCCGTGACACTAATAACCAGGCCAGTAAAAGTGGTGAAAAATGTGACCCTCTAAAAACCCCTAGTACTCACCATTACTCAAAAGTAGCATCCAACAATCTAGAAGAGCCGCCTGAAATAGACTCTACTGTTGGTTTAGTCATAGAACCTCCTTCCTTTGAATCTCCCCAAGACCAAGATCATCCCATTAAAGGATATAAGTAAAAAAAAACACAGTAATCCTATAGAGGAACCAGAAAACTCTGTTGCCTCAGAACAATCCTTGTGGGGGGGGAAGTCTCCAAACATGGGAGAGGAAATGGAAAAATTAAAACAGAAAGAACCTATCACGTTTGAATTTCCTATTCAGGAATCCGAGGGTATACTTCAAATGAAAAACATTTTTCCCTCTGCTCTGCCAAATTTTTCGTGGTTTTCCTAGTGAGGACCCGAACACCTTCCTCTTTGAGTTTGATGTCCTTTGTCGAAGCTATGACTATTATTCTGATGCCCATAAACTTAAACTATTTCCCGACACCTTAAAAGAAGCATCTCTTCACTGGTTCATGGGACTCGGAGGAAATTCTATAAGGACCTAGGACGAAATGAAGCAGATATTTCTCAAGAAGTACCAAGATTACTGCAAAGTAAAGAACTTACGAGAAGAAATTTTTAGGATGACACAAAAGGAAGAAGAAACCCTTGAAGACCGTGTAGAGAGGTTTCAATATAACTTACAAAGGACTAAGAAAAACACACTTGATCCGAAAACATTATGTATTATATTTCTCAGAGGAATCAAGGATGATTGTATGGATGCATTAAATCTCATGGGGGTCGGGGATATCTCCCAGATGACCTATGACGATATCTGTGAACTATGTAAACGTTATTCACGAGGTATTACTAAGTCTGGGAAAGGCCCTCGGGATCTAGTCTCTAGGGTCACAAAGTTGTCAGGAGGAGGAGTTACCATAACCGAAATAGGAAACATGATGGACAATTTTAAAACCAATATCCTTAGTTCGCTTAGCTCCCAATTGGATACTTTCCAAGCAAATAAAAAGAAAGAAGAAGTCGACCTAGCATTAGTCGTCTTCTATTCTAGATGTCAAAAAAAACACCCTTTAAGGGAGTGTCCTTTAGATAACATAGAAATATGTGGTATTTGCAAACAAAATCATGATACTAAGAGTTGCCCTTCCCTACCTGAACTAAAAGCAGTCTACCAAGGGGCCACTGGAGAAACAGAACAAATCTATTTTGTGGCCCAAAAATGACCATGGTCTCCCAAGGCACCAGGCATGACACAAGAGCAATCCCAATTTCCTCCATACTATACTCAGAAACAATATCCACAACAAAATTGGTATGCTTCCATGCCTTGGCAACAATGGAAACCCCAAATGTAGAACTAGCCTTGGAAACAAGGCTGGAGAGGGCCTAATCTTCAAAAATCCACTCCTCAAACACACCCTCCAAATCAACATCAACAACAACTATAATTACCATCCAACCAACCTCCTCCATGACCTACGCAATTACAGGCCCAACCAATACCAAATCCAAATAATAAAGTAGTTCAGCACGCTTGCAACGCTAAACTACCCTTATTTCCCACATATGCCATTTCTTCTACGAAATTTCAAAACATACATCTACGATCAGGAAGAGTGGTTCAGGATCAAACCTCACCCATCATTCAAGAACATGATGATAAGGAAAACCCCCCCTTGCTGGGGGGATTTTTTACAATAACATTTTTGCATAAGCAGCAAGAGAGAACAAGGAAAAAAGAAGTGCACTGGAGCTGGAGGGAGAATTATGGTGAATTTTTGGAGTTGTTGAAGATTGAAGAAGTAGGTTTTCAAGCTTGCATAAGAAGAAAGTTTCCAGGCATGAAGAGTGAACTCATGTGTGAGTTGCACTGTAACAGCAAGTGATTGTTGTGGTTTTACTTGTAGTTTTCCTAACAGTGAGTTCCCTTGAGTTCCCAATAGTGAGATATGTGGTTATTTTTTCCAGAGAGACCCTGATAAATGAATGGGATGCCCAATGGACTAAGAGTGGTGAGGGGGTACATTCCTTGAGTTAGGCAGGTCAAAATGAAGAGAACTGGTGGAAATCGAGATAGTTGTAGGAGAATACTAGTGGGTTATGGGATATTTGAGTTATGAGTGGATTGTGAGAGACAACCTCTTTTATGGATTCCTATCCCCAGCTCGGGGGTGACTTGTTGATGAGATATGGAACAACAAGTCTATGGTTGGGTGAAATGTTCGTCCCAAACAACTAGTTACACAATTGTTTTAAAAGATAAGTGTTTTATCTATTTTATGAGTTATATTATGAGTTTTAATTTTTGTGCATTAACTATGTGTATGAGATTCCTGTATAAGTTGTTGTGATGAATTTAGTAGCTGCATTCAGGTTTGTTTAAAATGTTGTAGATGCATTTAATTACCGATTTTCGGAAATGGTTAATCTGTATAATTTAGTAGTTGGTAAGCTACAAGAGTTTGTTTGGAAGAATATTTTATTTTTATGTGTATTTCACATAATAATATTCCTCATTTAAGTTGGGGGACATTACATTGGTGACTTCCCAGGTTAGTAATGAGTACTTAAATGGTATCTTTTCTTTCAAATTTCACTTTGATATGTGACAGGGGGAAGTATTGTAATGGTGAAATTATATATGTATTTATTGTTGTCCCACTGGGTATGAGTCAGTGAGTTCATCAAAGATTTCATAGCAAAGACTCGACAATGTGTTCAGCATGTGCATGTGGCTCGATGGCAGGACAAGAAATGTGGATCGATGGTGAAATATTCGTCCCAAGCAAATAGTTACACAATTGTTTTAAAAGATAAGTGTTTTATCTATTTTCTGAGTTATATTATGAGTTTTAATTGTTCTGCATTAACTATGTGTATGAGAATCCTTTATAAGTTGTTGTGATGAATTTAGTAGTTGCATTCATGTTTGTTTAAAAAGTTGTAGATGCATTTAATCACTGATTTTCGGAAATGGTTAATCTGTATGGCCACAGGGGGCAGTTTTTTATAGTCACATTTTTGCATGAGCAACAAGAGAGAACAAGGAAAAAAGAAGTGCACTGGAGCTGGAGGGATAATTCTGGTGAATTTTTGGAGTTGTTGAAGACTGAAGAAGTAGGTTGTCAAGCTTGCAAAAGAAGCAGGTTGTCAAGCTTGCAGAAGAAGCAGGTTGTCAAGCATGAAGAGTAAACTCATGTGTGAGTTGCACTGTAACAAAAAGTGATCGTTGTGATTTTACTTGTAGTTTTCCTAACAGTGAGTTCCCAATAGTGAGATCCGTGGTTGTTTTTTCTAGAGAGACCCTAATAAATGAATGGGATGCCCAATGGACTGAGAGCGGTGAAGGGTTACATTCCTTGATTTGGGCAGGTCAAAAGGAAGAGAATTGGTGGAAATCGAGATAGTTGTAGAAGAATACTAGTGGGTTATGGGATATTTGAGTTGTGAGTGGATTGTGAGAGACACCCTCTTTTATCGATTCCTATCCCCAGCTCGAGGGTGACTTGTTGCTGAGATATGGAACAACAAGTCTATGGTTGGGAGAAATGTTCATCCCAAGCAACTAGTTACACAATTGTTTTAAAAGATAAGTGTTTTATCTATTTTATGAGTTATATTATGAGTTTTAATTGTTGTGCATTAACTATGTGTATGAGAATCCTTTATAAGTTGTTGTGATGAATTTAGTAGTTGCATTCATGTTTGTTTAAAACGTTGTAGATGCATTTAATTACAGGTTTTCGGAAATGGTTAATCTGTATAATTTAGTAGTTGGTAAGCTACAAGAGTTTGTTTAGAAGAATATTTTATTTTTATGTGTATTTCACATAGTAATATTCCTCAGTTAAGATGGGGGACATTACATTGGTGACTTCCCAGGTTAGTAATGAGTACTTAAATGGTATATTTTCTTTCAAATTTCACTTTGATATGTGACTGGGGGAAGTATTGTAATGGTGAAATTATATATGTATTTATTGTTGTCCCACTAGGTATGAGTCGATGAGTTCATCAAAGATTTCATAGAAAATACTCGACAATGTGTTCAGCATGTCCATGTGGCTCGATGGTAGGACATGTATTTTAGAATATGCAAAGACACATTTACCATCCGTACTATCTTATCAATGGTTGATTTTTCTAAGAAATACACCCTTCAACTGAAAAATGAGATTCAAAACCAATATTATCACTCAAATCAAGTCATCATTATGGTCCATATCTCATACAGGCAGGGGTTGAATAGTAGTGAAGACAATAGACTTATATTGAAGGAGTATCACTTCTACATAAGTGAATATAGTTGCCATGACTTAGCTTATGTACAACATTGATTTTAGTTGTTCTACAATCAGTCAAAGGAGAATAATATATAGATGGATTGACATTGGATTTAGTTAGATAATTGTGTGGGCCAATTCAAAATTTCTCATGTATTTCAATGGTTTTGTATGTTTCACAAAACATACAAGGCACCACATATTTGGAATTATTTCAAGACTAGGCATGGGAAAGGGGAGCATGATGGATCAAGTGCATACATCAAAACTATGTTATGCAAGAAATAAATGAAGTTCACAACTAATTCCCTCATTCAAGACACAAAATCTATTATTTGATGGTGTTCTTTAGTAATGGCAAAGGGAACAACAAAGTGAGAATACCAGTCAACAAGGAAAGGACATGTGCAAAGATATTTTTGGGACATGGTCAATGTAGATTGATCACATAATATGAATGCAAAACAATCCAGGGAACTCATATATTTCATTCAATTCAAACATCAAACAATACTATTGTTGAAATGTGGACGAGAAAAATTCATTGCTTCTGTGGTCCATGTAGTAGTAGTCAATGGGATGATTGTGAATCCAAGAACTGGGTTGATGGATGGGATCATGTATCACTCCTCATTTCTCAACGTATAATTGGTGAATTATCCCAGTTGGAGGAGGACCATTCAACTATTTCACCAGATTATGACAATGTCTCAGATCTCATACAACCAAGTTTAGTGAATATTCTATTAATTATTATTACCTGGCATGAATGTAGTACACTTTGTTGATTTAGTGGACTTGTGTGTTGCAGCTCCATTTTTTGCAAGGCACATATACGTAGTGGTTTCCCCAAAAGGTAATGAATGGGGCACTAGCTATTGGTTGGCACATTTCTTAGAGGGAAATAAGACCCTCAATGTATTAGTAACCCACTCCAAATATATTCAATTTAGGATTGGATCATTGGTTATTAAAGGACAATATCTGACACAGGACGAAAGAACACAAAAGAAAGGTGGTTATGTATTTCAATATTATAGACCGGGTGAAGTTGTATACCACTATACGAACTTAGTTGTTGGTACAAACCTCCAACTAAAAACAATCCCAAGGAATAACTCATCAAAGGTACGATACTTCCTCCCTTACTTTAAGCATGAGAATTTAATGAAGACCATTAGTATTAGAAGTGATCCTAATGATTTATTTGAATTACCATAGGTAAGTAGATAGGTATGTGGTATGTTTGTTATTTTATGTTTGTTGATGTTTAGATTTGTTAAGATCCAAACAACAACCTCATCAGGATAAAATATCCCCCTTCATTTGTATAGAGGTGGTACTCCTCTATATTGTCTTCAAGATAATATTGATATCCTCGAACTAAAATATCAAATGGGGGAGTACTAAATAGAAAACCCCAATCTTTATCGCTTAATAAAAACGTAAAATACTATTTATTGGAAAATAATATATTCACAAAGAAATTTCTTGAGAAGAGGGTCAGGAATATTTCAAATACTAAAGTACAATATACATATATTATACAGAGAATAAGTAACCATAAGATGAAAATAAAACAGTTCTCACATCCATCACAATATCATAAATTTTGATCACATTCATAAGACAGAAATATACGAGTCCACAATTAAGAGAACTTTAAAAGAGTATTTCATTCAAAATAGGAGAGATTATGATAGGTGAACTTCAAACATCTCATGCTCAATAACTCAGAGTTCAAGATATCATTAAAGTTTTGCCCTGAAATAGTTCTCTAGGAGTTTTCAAAAATAATAATAGTTTGTTTACAAATAAAATTAAAGTATGTGTTTTTCCAAATGGATTGGGATGGGTCTCCTATGGACCATAAAAGAAAATGGAACAGGGCAAGCCCTGAAAGAAGAAAAAGAGGAAAATCAGAAATTGATTATGGGTTTCAAGAACGAAAGTACATAACTAAATGATTTCTGAAAGAGAAGTATAAAGAACAAAAGATTATGAAAAGTAATCAATTTACTCACTATGATGGATTTTCTCTCTTTCTATATGCTTGTCGAGGTGCCCTTTGTATTATCCTTTGTTGGGACTCCTTGCCTTCAAGAAATATTTGGCTTCGTCCCCTTTGAAAGTCATGGTTGGTTCTGGAAGTTTAAACATTATTTTGAAGACCGAAGGAGATAAATAAATTGGGGATTCTCCTTGAATTTGAACAATCCTATGGATCCTATCAAACTTATTTATACACCACGAAATCAATTCTTTGCAATCAAAAACCTCTAGAACACAACTTGTTGAAGCAATTTGGGATGTCCAAATTTGATTAGAATTTATTTCTATAGGTTGCAATGATGAGTAATACCTGTATGCTATTGACCACTTGAACCTTTGATCTTCTCATCCAAATGTATTGAGAGTATCTCCACAGAAGATCTCCTTTCTTCTGGCTGTCATGTTTAATGAAGTTGACGGATTCATGTACAGTCACTTTAGAACGTTAATCTCAAAGTAAAACCTTTTACCATAATATACCTTGAAACTCTTCTTTCGAAAGAATGATTAATATGAATTCAATTTGAATTGATGGAGAATTTCCTCGAGAAGGTCACCATTAATAACGACCTTTTATTATTTTAACCACTTTTTATTTCCATGAGATTTGCATTAAATATTCATTGAATAATGTGACAAGATGAGACGAGGATTTACCACGGGGCGATAGAGGATCGAATGTATGTGAAGAAATGGTGGAGTGAGCTCGAACCCATGGACCTACGATGAAATCTAAATAAATTACTAAGTATGAGACATGGATCGTTCAGATGGAGGGGGGGGGGAGTTTTGAATAATTATGATATGAGCCCCAAACCCACGGTGAAGTGTTGAAAAATCGACTAAGTATTGAGATATCAAGAGGGAAATGAAGTATGAAAAAAAAACAAAGTATCACAAATCGGACAGATAGATTAGTCATGGTGATAATCAAGTGAATCGGGCGAGTGACATGAACCTACAATGAACATTTAAAAATTTTCTAAGTATGGTGTAAAATAAGAACGGCGGAACATGGTGGTGTGTTTTGGTAACAACGGAACTTTTGACTTAGATGAGAATATGTGATGAACCCACGAGAGACTTAAAATAATCTAATTATGGGTGTAAAATGGATACGGAGGAATACAATGGTGCATTTTTAAGGAGGCGGAACTTTGTACAAGGATGAAATTGACTCATGAACCCACAAAAAAAGGAAAAATTTTCTAAGTTTGAGAAATATACAAGGGAAGATTTGTGAAAGACTTCACACACTTTTGGATCAACAAGTAGCTCCAACTGTGGGATAATAACCCTCTGTGGGTTATTGTGAATCTAGAATCTCAACCATTGGGCAATGGAGTCAATAAAACAAAACAAAACCAATTCTTTGAAAATATGCACAAGGAAAATAAAATTATGTACTGGTTGAGACTGAAAATTTATAAGAGAAGAAATTTTTGAGATGTTTCTCGTTAACTAGCAACATTTGCATTGTCACTTTCATATCTTTCAGCAGACAAGAGTTGTATCCAAGTTTTTTTTCAATAATATATGGACCAATCCACAATGCTTCAAACTTTGTATGTAGAGACGATTTTTCCTTAGCTTTATTCCAAAATAACACCAACTATCCGTTTTGAAAAATTCTTGTTGATGAGCCTTGAAAAAAATGTCTTTTAATAATATGTTGTCTTTGACTCATTTTCCTTAATGCCTCATTTCTTTTTTCTTCCAATTGCATCAATTGATCATATATTCTTTGCAAGGGAGAAACTTCTTCTAAATCTCCAATGTTGATAGCATATGTCAGAGCATTCAACTCCGGGTGAATGGGAATTTTGTATTCTTTTACATATACCAATGTATATGGTGGCGATCCAGTGTTTTCCTTTGGTGTAAGTCGGTTGTCCCATATTGCATCAATTAAATTTGTATGCCAATTCCTTTGGTTCATAGCAATTGTCTTTTTAAGGATCTAGATCAATGTTTTAGTTGTTGATTATGCTAAAACATTTCCTTGGGGATAATATTTTGTTGATTTCCCCATGATGCTACCAAATTCCCCACAAAATTTGGTGAACTTTGATCCCATGAAAATTGATCCATTGTTAGTTATGAACTTCTCTGGAACTTTTAATATTGACAAGATATTTTCTTTGAGGAAATTAATGAGCTCTTCATAATCATCCTTTTTGAGAGCTACAACCTCTTGCCACTTAGTGAAACAATTAGTTGTAGTGTGAATGTATGAATGACCATTGTTGGAATTTGGATTGATTGGTCCAATAACATCTAGTCCCCATTGTATAAAAGATTCTTCAATTGTTATAGGTTGCAACGACATTGCTACTCTTTTCATTTTTCTTGAAATGTTTTTGGAAAGAAATGCATTTTATAATCATTGCATATGAGTCTTTAAAAATGGTAGGCCAATAGTATCCATCTCTCATAATTATGGGTGCAGTAGTCGTAGGTGAAAAATATCCACCACAAACACCTTCATGAAACTCTTCTATCACCTTTTGAGCTTTTATTGAGTCAATGCATTTTAACAGCATTCCATCAAAATTTCTTCGAAACAACACTTCAACAACTAATATGTATTGTTTTTCCTTCATTTTCAATGCCCTTCTTTCCTTTGAAGACATACCAATTGGAAACTGATCGGATTTCAGATAAAAGATAATGTCCTTGTACCACTCTGATGTGGATGATGATGATCTCATTGAAATAGATAGATCCCCATTTTATGCATCAATTCTTGTCATTAGCTTTCATAGTCCTTGTCCTCTAACTTCTTTTAATGGATTGATCTCAATATCATATTCTTGAATTTTAGCAAGCCAGTTTGCCCATTTTCCTTCCCTCAACTGTTGATTTAGCAGCATCTTTAATGGAGAAGTTGGGACATAGGCTATAACATGAGATGAAAGAATATACGTCCTGAAATGTGCCACTACTTTGACCAAGGATATGGCCTGCTTCTTTGTTTCTAGGTATCTTAATTCATGATCATGTAAAGTCTTACTCGTGAAACTTATAGGAAGTTCTTCCCCTTTCAAATTTCTTTGTGACAGTATTGAAGCAATATTTTCCTCTGAAGAAAATGAATATATTAGGAAATCTTGATCAAAATTCGGGCTGACAAGCATTGGAGAAATAGTGATTGCATGCTTAATTATGGTAAATGTTGCTTGAATTTCCTGAGTCCATTAGAACTTATAGTCTTTTTTCAACAACAAATTAATAGGATTTACAATGTTTG
Organism: Picea engelmannii; assembly: GCA_009831015.1. Taxonomy (NCBI): domain Eukaryota; kingdom Viridiplantae; phylum Streptophyta; class Pinopsida; order Pinales; family Pinaceae; genus Picea; species Picea engelmannii. The sequence continues at coordinate 66,707 of ML780503.1, read as the reverse complement.
CATAATTTGGTACAAATCTCCATAGAAAATTTATCTTTCCAAAGAAAGATTGGACTCCTTTTTTAGATGTTGGGGGACTCAAATCATTGATTTCCTTAATCCTTTATGGATCTATATATATCCCCTCCTTAATTACTATGTGCCCCAAAAGTTTTCCTTTCAAAACATCAAACATAAATTTCTTTGAATTCAAAGATATGTCATACAATCTGCAATGCTCAAAAACTTCCCTCAAATTTTTTATATGTTCTTCTCTAAACTTTGAGTGAATGATCAAATCATCTTTATAGTCAGCCATGAACTTTCAAATCAAATATTTAAGGACATGATCCATTTATCTTTGTAAATTTTCTCCAACATTCTTTAACCCAAAAGGCATACGAACATAGGCATAAGTCTCCCAAGGTGTAACAAAAGCAGTTTTTGGTATGTCTTCTTTAGCAACCAATACCTGGTTGTATCCAAAAAAACCATCAAGCATAGACATTAAGGCTGAACCACTAATTTGGTGTAACAACATTTCCATATTTCGGAGTGGATAATTATCTTTGATGATTTCCTTATTTAAATCTTTGAAATCAACACAAAGGTGAATTTCCCCACTCTTCTTTCTAATTGTTACTGGATTCGAGAGCCACTATGAATGTCTTATGGGAACAATTATTCCAACCTTCTTTAATTTATCCAATTCAATTTTTACTAAAGGCTTAGCTTGGGATTTATTATTCTTAGCTTCTACTTGACAAGCTTCACTCCTTTTAGGGGTATGATGTGTTGAAAAATGGAGTTTTCATATTCCTTTAGATCATCGTAAGTCCAAGCAAAAATATCATAAAATTATTTAAACGGGGAAGTATATTGCTCGATTTATTCCTTTGTGTAGCTAGTATCAAGATTTACATATTTGGGAGAGTCATGAGTTCCAATGTTTATCCTTTGTGTCTCATGCACTTTTCTGGAAGACGACACTTCCTTTGGATGATGAAGTTTTGTTTGATCATCTCTCATGAAGAGAGATTAAAAACCGATACAATATTTTGAGATAGATACGTGATTTTGATCATTAGGAATTTTAAAAGCATCATTTGAATCAGCAAGAAAATCAACTACTTGTTCATCATTTTCAAAAACTTGCAGGTAATCTTGATTGTCAGGTGTTGAAGACCTGAAAATTCTCTTAACATGGATTGTGCTTTGACTTTGAAAATCATATGGATTAAAAAGGGATGCAACAATGGCCAGTGAGCCGGCCTTCTAATTTTTGTCTCTATGGATGAAAGAGATATTAAATGAATTGAAACAATCCATCAGTTCATTTACTCTTTTTGCATAATGCTTCAGTCTTTGTTTCTTAATCTTTTATTTCTTTTTTATATTATTTATGACCAGTTCGGAATCGTCAATTACTATCAAATTTTCTACTTTCATTTGTAATGCAAGATTCAACCCTTGTATCAGTGCTTTGTATTCGGCCTCATTATTTATACATGGAAACTTTAGTCTGATGGAATGTGGATATATGATTGACTGCAGACTCTTAAAAACAATCCCTACTCCACTTCTAGTTTTGGAGTAGGCGCCATTGAATGACACTTCCATAATTCTTGAATGTAATTTTCCTCATCTTTATTTGAAGGGTTAACCTGTTCTCGACTAAGAACAACTTAATTTATGATCTCGGCATCAATATAATTCTCCATTAATTCATTTTCTTTCTTCTTGAAGGATACAGGCTTTATGGATTCTCTAGGAACTCTGGCCCTTGTTCCATCTTTGTTAGGAATAACCATGCAGTTATCGTCGTTCATAATATAACCTCCAAAAATTGAAGACCAATCTCTTCCTAAAACAACTCTGTATGTTGGAGGCAAGTCTACCACTATGATGGTAAATACTATTGTGATATATGGCATTGAGGTTATCCATGCACAAAAATATTTAATCTCACCGTAAGTCGGGACCTTTCTTGAATCTATTGCATAAATACTTTTCTCGGTCTCGTAATATTTGGTACATCTCATTCTGAGTGCCTCAATGGCTGACAAGGGCATGATATTATTGGTTTCTCCAATATCAACCAAACAATTATGCAATACAACATCGTGATTTTCTATAGTTATGTAAAAAAGCATAATTTTACCACTTGGCTTGACTGATGAATTTTTTTTATGTTGCCTAGAATTTATGACAGCAACTTCTATTCTAGGACTTGGTTCATCAAGAATCTTCAAACTATTCTCCCTTTGTTGTGGAATTTTCACCACTTCCATATAAGGAAAAGTAATTCTTAACTCGGTCAAATCGTCAATCACATTATAGGTCCTCTGTTGTGGATTATTTTCTTGATTAGAAACTGTTTTTTGTTTTGTTGTTTATGCAGCATTTGCTTTTGTATTTTCTTTTTCCTTTTCGGTAGACTCTTTTGTTTTGAATCTATTAACTTGTGCTCTCATTTGTACAACATTTGCTTGCGAAATTTCATGCTCTTCTTGTTCATTGAAAATGTAAAAGGATGATTCACCTTCATCTTTCTGTATTGACTCTAGAATTTCATCTTGAATGATATCAGCCTCTTTATCAAAATTGTCAAAATTTTCTTCTTCAAAAATTTCTTCCAACACCATGGCATTAGGGTTCAGCACTCTAGGTGCCCTTAGACTATGTTCTTCATTTCTAACATCTCTTTTGTTTCTTGTTCTTTTCTCCTGGACAAGATTTATTCTTTGTTCCTGGATAGGAACTCTTGTGTTTTGATTTGTGGGAACAAAATTTCCATATATTCTCAACCTTGTTAGCTCATTATGCATCTGTCAAATGGTTCTATTCATTTGAGCTATTTCCATTCTTTTCCTTGTTTCTTGAGTTGTGGGTGGATCATTTCTTACATTAGGGATAACCCCCTGGAGGATTCCTCCACCAACTCCTCGATTTTCAACTTTTCTTGATGTGGATGGTCCTTGATCTGATATTGCAAGAGTGTTCATTTGCCTTTGAACTTTCCCAAGAATGATCTCAAGATCAACATTTGTTTCTAGAATAAATTCCTCCATCTTCATTGCTTTGTGAATGGCTTCATTTAAATCATTTATTCCTAAGGATCTAATGGCATAATTTACATTCGAGGGCATTACATTCTTATAACAACCAAATATAACAGGAGCATTTGGTCGTTGTTTCTCTGGAATATGATTCAACATCTTGAAAAATAGTAAATTAAAGTATATGATTCTTTCAACCTTTTTCAAATGAATTTGAGTGAACTGTGTGAGCAATGTATGGTATGTAACTACTGGTGCATACATAGTCAGGAACATGTTCTCCAAATCATCAAATGATGAAATTTATTGAGCAAGAAGGGAGAGGTACCACTCATAGGCTCGTCATGTCAAAGTTTGCAAGAATACTCTAACCATGATATCATCATGTTCTATCAAATAGATATCACAAATCGCCAAGAATTGGTCTAGATGTCTCTTTGGATATGTGCTTCCATCTCCTAAGAAAAATGGTAGAACTCCTTGGGGAAGGGCCAGCAATGGGTGTTGTTCCCGTTGCAAAATAAGAGGAATAGACCTATCCCTTCTTCTTGGGACTCTTCATCTTTATTCTTGATTCTCAAGGATCTCATTTTCGTCTTCTTTGTCACCCATGATTAGGGTTCTTCTTGTCTATGTTCTGGAACTTTCTCCAACTTTAGGAAATTGAAGTTTTTTACTCTTACTTCTCGTTATTGGTCCTTTATAAGATTTCATCTTATTCTTAATTTAAGCCCTTCTTCTTTCCATTCTTGCAATTTCTCTTTCTTCTTCGCGGGCAAGTGTCTCCCATGATTTTTCGATCTCTTCTTGGCTCCTTGTTGTGGTTAATACCAAATCGTACAACTGATGAAAAACACTTGTTTTATTTCTTAGTCCAACTTGTAACTGGGGTTGGTTGGGTTCGTGTTGAGTCATGAAGGTTCTAGTTTATGAAACCATCCTTTTGTTCCTCCCCAGTACGGTCGGCAAAAATGTTGATGTTTAGAGTTTTTAAGATCCAAACAACAACCTCGTGAGGATAAAATATCCCCTTTCATTTTTATAGAGGTGGTACTCCTATGTATTGTCTTAAAGATAATCTTGATATCCTCGGACTAAAATATCAAATTGGGGGGTACTAAATAGAAAACCCCAATCTTTATAACTCAATAAAAATGTAAAATATTATTTATTGGAAAATGATATATTCACAAAGAAATTTCTTGAGAAGAGGACCAAGAATCTTTCAAAGACTAAAGTACAATATACAGATATTATACAGAAAATAAGTAACCAAAAGATGAAAATAAAACATTTCTCCCATCCATCATAGTATCATAAATTTTGATCACATTCATAAGATAGAAAGATATGAGTCCACAATCGAGAGAACTTTAAAAGAGTATTTCATTCAAAATAAGAGAGATTATGATAGGTGAACTTCAAACATCTCAAGCTAAATAACTCAGAGTTCAAAATATCATTAAAGTTTCACCCCAAAATAAGTTCTCTAGGAGTTTTCAAAAATAATAATAGTTTGTTTACAAATAAAATTAAAGTTTGTGTTTGTCCAAATGGACTGGGATGGGGCTCCCGTGGACCGTAAAATAAAATTGAGAAGGGCAGGACCTAAAAGAAGAAAAAGAGGACAATTAGAAATTGGTTATGGGTTTCAAGAATGAAAGTACATAACTGGATGATTTTGAAAGAGAAGTAGAAGGAATAGAAGATTATGAAAAATGATCAGTTTACTCACTGTGATGGATTTTCTCTCTTTCTATTTTCTTTTTGAGGTGCCTTTTGTATTCTCCTTTGTTGGGATTCCTTGCCTTCAAGAAATATTTGGCTTC
>ML780503.1:38437-61740 GCA_009831015.1 Picea engelmannii | reverse complement strand
AGAGAAGTAGAAGGAATAGAAGATTATGAAAAATGATCAGTTTACTCACTGTGATGGATTTTCTCTCTTTCTATTTTCTTTTTGAGGTGCCTTTTGTATTCTCCTTTGTTGGGATTCCTTGCCTTCAAGAAATATTTGGCTTCATCCCCTTTGAAAGTCATGGTTGGTTTTGGAAGTTTAAATTGTTAAAGTTTAAGCTATTATTAGGTTTATTTTCAATTTACTAGATAACCATAGCATAGATAGGATCACTGAGAGAAACACAATCACGGAGTACACAAGCATTTATCCTGGGAAACCCTCAAGGGGAAGAAAACCCAGCAAAAATGATTTAATGTAGATTCAATAACCAAGTACAGCACCAGAGTAACTCTCTCTCTACGAGAGACAAACTACCATGATGCTAGACTAGAAAATAATCTAAGACTAGAGAATATCCTCTCCAAGCAATGCGCCTCTCTCTCTTCCTTCTTCCGACAACTGGTAACTGTAGATTACTTCAATACTTGTGCACTAGATGAGTGAGCTGAGTGAGTGAACAAATGAGTGGATGGCTTCCTTTATTTATACAAACTGGCAAGCGTTGAAAGGAGGTGTCTCTTCACTGGTAGGGCCAGCTTGTCTTTTTGGGTGGTTAGAACCACTTTAATTTTCCTGGGGGCCAACTTCTTAATTTGCATATTACAATTAGGGTTTGACCAATCCGCAAAAGGGGATTTGGTCAATTACAATGTCCAACATGATCAATCCACAAAAGGGGATTGATCTAATGAATAATAGATCAGTAATAAATAGAATACTCTTTGCAGTTACAATATTTCAACACTACCCCTTAACAAGAAGGGTATTCTTTATCTTTTGATAGGTCACTGGATGCCATGATCAACTGAACAATATCATCTAGGAAATATCATCAACTGGATAACAACATCAACTAGATAACATCATCAACTGGGTAATAACATCCACTGGATAACATCATCAGCTGGGAAATATCATCAACTGGGTAACATCATCCACTGGATAACATCATCAACTGGGAAATATCATCAACTGGGTAACAACATCAACTGGATAACAGGAGGCATCAATATAATCCACTTTATCGTCTGGCATCACAATCATTGACTAGTTCTCTATGAATCCATATTAAAGAAGTTTTATTCTATTTATCTTCGCGTAGAATATACTCTTTCTTTCTTTCTTTCATCTTCACGCAGAAGATACTCTTTCTTATCTTCACACAGAAGATATCTTATCTCACGCAGAATATACTCTTTCTTTCTTTCATCTTCACGCAGAAGATACTCTTTCTTATCTTCACACAGAAGATATCTTATCTTCACACATAAGATGTCTTATCTTCACACGGAAGATATTCTATGAGTTTTGTCATTCCTTTTATGTTCTCCCTTCTCTTGTAGTCATCTATATCACCCATCCACTGGGGAGGAATACTACCATAGCTTCACTCCTAGTCATCCCACATGAACTAGAGAAGATAAGATGCTAGCCTGGGCAAGACTAGACTCCCTTTCCATGATCCACGCAGGATCACAACACAAACCTCAAGAGCCAACTAACCATTCCACATGGTCAAGGTTTGTGTTCCAAGCTACTCAATCCTTGGCCAGAGGAGAGTATATGCCTATTTCCCCTTGGATAAACATCCACACTCCTCTCTACTAGGGTGGTCACACCCCTCTCTATGATGGTATTATAGCATGTCCCTAGAGTATCCAAAACTCAACACTTGGATAGAGGCCAACCTTGGCAAATTTCTCATTCCCCTTCTCTACTAAGGTCTCTTCCTTCTCTACGAAGGTCTCTTCTCTTTTTCTTCTCTATGAAGGTCTACCTGTGGGATTGCTCATTCCTTCTCTACGAAGGTCTAGCTATGGGATCTGGAAAAAAAATCTTGTGGTCCAAAATCTTTCCATGGTATAATACCATGTTACCCATCTTCTAGGCACCATCCATCTACTTTCCTAACTGCACCAAATCACGATCCTCCATTTCGAACTCAAAGACATAACTCCCTCTTGCACCAAACTAAGAGCTTCTAATCATCATCCTTGAATTTCTCTTCTGTAATATCCTGGGTGCCTTCTTGAGTTCGAAAATTTCTTTCTTTCTGACTTCATACTGGATCAACCTGCTCCCTCTGCATCTATAAGAATGGTACTGGAGCAACCTGCATCTCATCAACTATATCTGAGTATCCATCTTTCTCTTCATCTTGAACATTTATGTTCTGCATATTTAGGAGCCTCTTGCTCCTGTATAAATACTGGATATTGTCTGGTCTTTACTGACTGTCACCATATCATAAGTCCTTCTTATGCTCATGTCTAACTTCTGCAAGTCAAGGCATAAGCTCTTTCTTCTGAGACCTGTAAACTTACTTACAGTATGCTTTCTAAGATATATCACTTAGCCAATCAGTCAATAACAATAAGCAACAATCAAATAAAACTATATCATGATTTCTATCAGAGTAGTACACATCTTTTCTTAAGCAAAACTTGTTCTACCATGTACACATATGAAACCCTAATCATGAATAAGCCTTTTGAACTCTTTTGAACTCTTTTTCACTCTAGCTATGAAATTACCAAATTTTCCCTTACTATCATAGTTGAACACATACCTTTGTCACTCTCATGAGTGATCATACCTGAAATAAATATTTTATCTCTTTCTTTATCCTCTTCTTTGATACTTCCTTCATAAATCTGCATAGGCACTGAAATAAAACGAGGTTAATTAACATTCTCACATAAATCTAACTTGTAATGATAAAGTATTAAAGTAAATAAGATACTAAGAATAAACATGAATACTTATCTTTTTTGTGTGTGGGGGGAATCTCAACGAACTCCACCATTTGCTATCTTTCTTCAGATCAACTATCTTCAACTTAAAGTACATAATCCTCAATTTCTACTAAAGCTTTCTTTGAGGGAGGAGATTCATCTTCCTCTGCCACATGTGCTTGATGCTTTCTTTTCCCTTTTCCTTGAGGACAGCCATAGGAAAAGTGTCCCAACTTTTGACAGTTGTAGCATCTGATCTTTGAAACATCTTTCTTCTTATCTGGAACTCTTACGGAGTTAGCTTCTTTATTGTTCTTCCTTAAGGAACTTCTTCTGTTCTTTTGAATTTTAAGAGCTTTCTCTTCGTCAACAATTAATCTCTTTTGTTGGTCTGCAAGTCTAGATTCTTCGTGTGTGCAATCTGCCCATAACTTATCAAACTTGGGTAACTTGCTTCTTGCACACACTCCTTGTACAAAAGGAATCCAAAATGTTGGAAACCCATTTAGGGTTGTGGTTACAAGATCTTTGTCACTAATTACATCTCCAATTGTTGCAAGCTGATCTCTATTTTTAGAAACTATCATAAGATAGGATGAGACAGATTATGAGTTTTCCATCTTCATATTACGAAGTTGATTTCTTAAGGCAAGATTTCGGCTAATTTCTTTGCTTTCATATAACTTGTTGAGTGCTTCATACATTTACCTTGATGTCTGTAGTTCGGATATATGACGGATCAAGTGATCCTTTACTAAATTTGACATGATTCTCTTTGCTTTCTTTTCATTCTTCTTGTGTTTGGTCTTTTTCTCTTCGTCCTCTGGTTCTAGTACATCCACTGTAACATGTTCTAGGAGATCATTCTCGTCTAGAATCATCTGCAACCTATGATTCCAAGATCTGAAGTTTCCAGATCCTTCCAGCATGTCTTCTACCCTCATACCGGTAGCCATTCTTTCTTGTAGTAGAAACCCTAGCGCTCGAGGCCATAGAAATAATAGAAAAATCAAATTTCTTGGATCTAAAAACTGAACTCACAAAAAGATGCGTTGGACTGAGGCAAGTATGCTGGTATAGTCAATTTCTTAAAATTCCAATTTCTAACCCTTGAAACTGGACCAGCGGATTTCTGGACTGGTGCTTCTAGTTTTCTGGTACTTCTGGTTTTCTAGTACTTCTATTTTCCTGGTACTTCTGGTACTGGTGAAAACTAGGGTTTCACTTTCCGAGAGTTTTATCCACTGAAAAGGTGCGCTGAAGGTGTCAATGAGTTCCTTGGGCTAGGGCACACTTTTCTAGATGATCTTTGGGCTGAAATTTAATTTTCTTGTATGGCAACAGTGACGTTTTTCTTTTTCCTGTGAAAGATGCTCTCTTCAGCTTAGCTCTGAAACCATGTTAATGTTTAAGTTATTATTAGGTTTCTTTTCAATTTACTAGATAACCATAGCATAGATAGGATCACTAAGAGAAACACAATCATAGAGTACACAAGAATTTATCCTGGGAAACCCTCAAGGGGAAGAAAACCCAGCAAAACTTCTTTAATATAGATTCAATAACCAAGTACAACACCAGAATAAATCTCTCTCTATGAGAGACAAACTACCATGATGCTAGACCAGAAAATAATCAAAGACTAGAGAGTATCCTCTCCAAGCAATGTGCCTCTCTCTCTTCCTTCTTCCGGCAACTGGTAACTGCAGCTTCCTTCAATACTTGTGCACTGGATGAGTGAGTTGAGTGAGTGAACAAATGAGTGGTTGACTTCCTTTATTTATACAAACTGGCAAGCGCTAAAAGGAGTTGTCTCTTCACTGGCGGGGCCGACTTGTCTTTTTCGGTGGTTAGAACCACTTTAATTTGCCTGGGGGTTGACTTCTTAATTTGCATATTACAATTAGGTTTTGACCAATCCGCAAAAGGGGATTTGGTCAATTACAATGCCCGACATGATCAATCCACAAAAGGGGATTGATCTAATGAATAATAGATCAATAATAAATAGAATACTCTTTGTAGTTACAATATTTCAACATAAACATTCTTTTAAATATCAAAGGAGATAAATAAATTGGGGATTCTCCTTGAAGTTGAATAATCCTCTGGTTCCTATCAAACTTATCTCTACACCACAAAATCAAGTATTTGCAGTAAAAAATCTATGGAACACAACTTGTTGAAGAACTCTCTAGCATCCAAATCTGATTGGAATTTATTTCCATGGGTTGCAATGATGAGTAATACTTGTATGTTCTTTCCCAGTAGAACCTATGATTTTCTCGTCCAAATGTATTGAGAGTATCTCCATAGAAGCTCTCCTTTCTTCTGGATATCATGTTTAATGAAGTTGGTGGATTGATGTACAATCATTTTAGAACATTAATCTCAAAGTAAAACATTTTACCATAATATACCTTGAAACTCTTCTTTCGAAAGAATGATTAATATGAATTAAATTTGAATTGATGGAGAATTTCCTCGAGAAGGTCACCATTAACAATGACCTTTTAATATTTTAACCACTTGTTATTTCTGTGAGATTTGCATTCAATATTCATTGGAGAACGTGACAATATGAGACGAGGATTTACCACGGGATGGTGGAGGATCGGATGTATGTGAAGAGATGGTGGAGTGAGCCCGAACTTGCGAACCCGCGATGAAATCACAAGAAATGACTAAGCATGAGACATGGATCGGTCGAACGGAGGGGGGAAAAGGTTTTGAAGAATTATGATATGACCCCCGAACCCACGGTGAAGTGTTGAAAAATCGGCTAAGTATTGAGATATCGAGAGAGAAATGAAGTATGAAAAAAAATGACTAAGTATCATGAATCGGATGGATGGATTAGTCATGGCGATAATCAAGTGAATTGGGAAAGTGACCTGAACCTGCAATGAACATTTGAAAAATTTCTAACTATGGTGTGAAATAAGGACGATGAAACACGGCGGTGTGTTTTGGTAACGCAGAACTTTGGACTTAGATGAGAACATGTGATGAACCCACGAGAGACTCAAAATAATCTAAGTATAGGTGTAAAATAGATATGGCGGAATACAATGGTGCATTTTGAAAGGGGGGGAACTTTATACAAGGATGAAATTGACTCATGAACCCGCGACAAAACGAAAAATTTTCTAAGTGTGAGAAATATACAAGGGAATATTTGTGAAAGACTTGAGACACTTTTGGATCAACACTGTTTTATTTCAAGGTATGTGTGTTGTTTGTTATTTTTGTTCAATTTTCAATTCATTTATAAATGACTCCTAATTTTTCTTAATGGGTGAGTCTAACTATGTTGTCATTCATTGTGCCTAGATTATCCAAAGAGTCATAGGAACATGAAGGCCCATCAATAATAACAACGGTATTTTTCAACACCACCCCAATAATTTTCAGAAAGATGGGCTTGGGATTGCATTGAGAAGTAGGAAAAATAAGCTAACGATGGCCTTATGTTTCACATGCAAAGATAGCTTACAATGCAAAAATATCCCCCTACAAGAGTGCAAAAGCCTCCAAGTGTATGTAACTAATTTGTAAATTTATAATTTGTCCTCATTTAATGGATTAAATGAGTGTACATACTTTTACAATAAGAATAATATAATATTTTCCCTCTTTAGTCTTGTCTTGGCATAAGTTTCCATGCAATGGAAAAGTGGCTCTCAACCATTGGCTCCCAACCTCCACCCCTAGCCCACTTCCCAGCTAGGCCCCTATCTCAACCAAACCCCTATCCCCCTCTACCCCTCCATCCATACCTCTGCTCATACCCTATCCTTGTCTACCCTTGGGTTAAACATTGTAAATTCTTACAATATCAATGAGTGCTAGTAGAGTACCAAAAAATTAACAACTAAGTCTGTGACTTGACAGTTTCTCCCACTAGCTCACTAGTTACTTATAAAGAATGGTGTGCCCTCTCTAACTTACGATTTGGATCTAAAATAGGCTATTGATGGTCTTCTAAATCAGATTTTGAAATCTGGTCATAAATCTTATCCGAAGAATTTGTAAAATCATCTCAAAGATCTTCCTTTGGAGGAGGTGAGAAAGGTGCAATTGGTTCCTCCTAGAGTGCATGCAAGGGGCCACTTGACATCTAATTTTTCTCTACTTTATTCATTTTCATGTGTTATAAGAGTAACATAATCATATTTAGGAACAAAATGAGAAAAGGTACATAACCTGGAATGGTGATCCACCTCCCCAACTGCAACCTTGGAACCATCTGCCATTTTTTAAATTATCACTTAATCTAAAGTGAATTCAACTCTTTTTATTGTACTTGAGTGTCTAATCTGGTAGATAGAGAGGAGATTCATGGATAGCTTTGGAACATGTAACAAATCCTGAAAGCTTCCATAATCAAGGTCCACACTCCCTTCTCCGCGCACTCTCATAGGTGTTTTGTCTCCCATCAACATAGGAGGTCTAGTGCAAGGTACCAATGAAGAAAAATAATGCTTTGATGTAGCCATATGGTTAGAAGCACCTGATTCTAAGATCCATCTATCATATGATGAAGAAATAGTATTCAAAACATGACCCTTACCTTGATCCTCTAGTGTCTTGTCTTCATCTTTCTTCTTGACATTGTCTGGTATGCAACCTGCAAGGTTGTGTTGTTAAAGTACTTTCACCATGAGATCAATTGTCTTCACCATACAAGAGCTCTCATGATGAAACCCTTTGTGATAATAATTTCACTTTGTTCTCTCCTTCTTAGACTTTCCTCCCTTTTGGTTCAATGTCTCCTTAGAGGATTCAATGCTTTCTTCATATATGTGGTCAAGATCCCTTGATTTTTGTTTTTCTTCTTGCTATCATCTTTCACTACAAGATCAAGGGCCTTGTATATCCTAAGAGCTCCCATCTAAATGAGCTTATTTTGCTCATGAATTAGTAGTTCTATGAAGTCATCCATAGAGGGCAGCTTCCAATATTTTCCCATAGAAATCCTTGTAGTGTGGAAAGAAGAAACAAACACAAAATACTTGGGCCCTAGCTTTGAAAGAATTGAGAGGATAATTTGCTCCTCTTTCCTATCAATTCCACAAGCTTTAGCCCATTGAAGAGAAGTCTTGAACTTGGAAAATTAGTCTTTTAGGGTCTCGAAGTTTCTTGTGCTCAAAGATATGATCTTGTTCTCCAATAGATGTCCTATCATTTCATCCTGCTTGCCAAATAATCCATCCATCTTAGTCCATACTTTGTTGGGAGTTGAACAAGACTCAACATGAAAGAGCAAGTCTAGAGATATGGACAAGTGTAGAATCACATAGGCCTAATCCATTCTATTGACATACTTTGCCTTTTCTACAACTGAATTGGGTTCAACTTTTGGCCCCATAGTGACCCTGGAAATCCCTTTACTCCTTAGCATAAGTATGATCTTGGGTTTCCATTCAAAGAAATTGAATGGGGTAAGAATCAATAATGTAGATGGTTGTTCCATTCTCTTCGGGTTGTTCAATATTTTAAAAATATGCAATATAATGTTATTTTTCCTCACAAACCACTCTAGTGCTCTGATACCATGTAGGATTTTAAGCACAAGCCAAGATCTAGTTGCAAGAAAAAACTACACTAGTAAAATTACAAGAAAAAGAGAGGAGAGAGTGAAATAACACTCAAAAAGACAATATTGTCAAAAACTGAATTCGAATTTCACTTGTATATTAATGTTTGACATGAGTACAATATATAGACTCTCCAGGGATAAATGCACATAAGGTTGGGGTTCTTTGTGCATGAACTAACTAGATTTAGTCAATTCTTAACTAATCAATACCATGGGTTAGTACCATTGGTCAATACCACGAGTCACTAAGTGGTAAATGATGGTAAATGATAAGTTTGACTCTATTAATAATAAAGGAAATGTGCACTTTCTAAGGGGCTAAGTTTTCCACCTTTATTCAAAATCACCACACTTATTTTAACTTTGATCACAAAAACTAGACATATGCAAAGTATAATTCATATTTGCAAGTACAAAAAGGTTGATTGAAATTCATACATACATACAATTTTTTGCTCTTAGTTCTTGAGTTGTTCTTTCACCTCTTTTGGAATCAAGGAATGGATGTGCAATTGTTGTATTTGGATTTTGTTTGATCATAGTCATAGTTAGAGGGAAAACCTAGTTTTGATGATTGGCACAAAATGAGGTTTTCCACCTTTATGCGAAATCACCACACTTATTTTAACTTTGATGCCCAAAACTAGCCCTATGCAAAGTGCAATTCATATTTGCAAGTACAAAAAGGTTGATTGAAATTCATACATACATACAAAGTTTTGCTCTTGGTGCTTGAGTTGCTATGTTTTCTCCTTCATGTAGTTTACAAAGTGCCTTCAACCTAGCTAGTCACTCTTACTCGAAACCACACAACATGGAGTCACATGCTCAACGGGTTATACTTCCCCCAGCTCAATTATTTTTAGTGACACATAAACTGTCTCAATCAGTGATTTTGTTGACATATTCATTTCTTCAAAAAAAAAATCTTAAAGGCATACCTTCAGTAGTATTTCTCTTCACATAAAATCTCTACACTTGGTTTGCAACAAATTCTCTTGCAGATTTCTTCATCTTCACTAGTAGATTTGTAACTTGCTCCATCCCTTTTCAATTAGCATCTTCTTTATCTTCAACAACTTATCTTCATTATCTCGTTCTTTTCCATGTGTCTTTATCTTCACCTTTGCAACTCTTTTTTGTTCCTCCCATCATTGTTACATGTGTTGATACCAAATGATGTAGCCATAGGGTGCAATCAAATTCACACAACGAAATTTATCAAACAAAAAACAATGTTATTTCCAACAAGAGAATCATTAATGCTATTGAGACCACCAAAATTCAAATACGTTAACTCTCCAGTACCTTAATCACAAATTAGTCTTGAACCACACAATATAGCACTTTTGGTGTAGGCATCTTCTGAACACGATCTTAGGGATCTATTTAACAAAGTTTTAATATCAAGTTATATCTTCTTATACTCAAAACTTGCGTTCATCTCCCATATCTTATGTCAATGAAATACACATAGGTTTTAATCTCATAATCCTCACAACCAAACTTCAAATTGGTGCAATTATTAATATACAATATTTTAATAAGCATAGTCATATATTCCATGGAACATTATTTAGCAATAGTTTTAATTGTGTGAAATACACATGCATTTCTCTACAACAATTATGGTTATGTTATCATTTTCAACGTACATTCATCCATGGAAACCATACACAATTTTTTAAATATAATCCTTTCCTCTTATTAATTATATTCATAATATTGAAAACAAATACAAAGATAGTAGATTAGGACTTGTCCTCTATTACAAATTCATAAGGCTACCAGGTTGAAGGCCTCGGTAGCCTCAACTTGTCTTCTCTCTAATTATGAAGCACATGTTTGATCTTCTCACTCTCTCTTATATATCTCCTCACCAAGATAAGTGTTTTTCTTTCATCTCCATGACTCCTCGTTTATTATGTTTCTTCTCACCCAGATAAGTGTTTGTTCTTTCATCTCCATGACTCCTCATTTATTATCTCCATGACTCCTCATTTATTATGTTTCTTCTCTTGCTCATAGGTGCTTCATTATCCACATACATTATTCTTCACAAAAGTAACTGACTCATCCATTGCCATGTTAACTTTTGCCTCACGCCTAATACATCTTGTGAATAACATGAATTATTTCCATATATCCACACTAATTTAGAGTTGTGTGTAAATCATCCATGCTTACAATTTTTAGTGTTATGATCCTTGACTATTGCATTCCCAAGAATCCACTCTGTTAACTCTCGGGGATTTTGTAGTCACTCACATGGAGACTATGATCTCGGACTCCACTGAGGGGAAGGTCGGGGACCCATGGGACCATCCAAATATCATTGCCTCCATAGACGAGTTGATTAGTAACCATTACCGGGGAACAAACAACTCAACGAATTCCCAGATATCTGCTTCTGACACTCCTCTCCACACTTCAGTCTCGGGAAGCTCTTTACCGAAGTCGATACCTAAGGGAGACCCACTATCTCCCTGCTGGAATAGTAGGAGATTTGGGAAATTCCTTCAGGCCAGCATTCATATTGGTCGTCCCTTACACAACTACAGCAACAAAAAGCCTCATAGAGTTTGGAAACCAAAACAAACACATCCAAACCTTGTCCTGGGAATGAATGTAGGACTATCTGAAGCATGCAACCTGGCTCTTTGTGCCCTGGTTGGAAGATTAGCCTACAAGGATAAGTGTAAACTACGCTTGGAAGATTGGATAACAGCCTCCTGGAAACCACTTCTAGGATATCTTCCCAAGATCCTTTATCTCGAACATGGATGGCTAGGCTTCTTTTTCAAGACACCTGAGGATATTGTCCGCATTCTGGACAAGTTCAGGGCTATTGGTGGTGGAAGCCTCATGCTTAAGAGATGGAGATTCGGTTTTAATCCTTCTACTGAACACTTCAGCTACAGGCACCTATGGGTTCTACTACCAGGACTTCCACTATAACTCTGGAACCAACAGGCTCTCGAGCTCATCGGTACTTCTTTAGGTCAATTTTTAAAAGTGGGCTCACACTCTCTTGCTTCATCAGACAAAAGAATGGCTAAGATCTTAGTGGAAATGGATATCCACACTGGACTCCCAGAAGTCTTGAATATTGATTGGAGAGGCCTTCTTATTGCTCAATGACTTGAATACCTGGGGATCTCGTTCCGATGTTTGTTTTTCCACAGAACAGGCCACCTAAGAAGGGATTGCTCAAAGTTCCCCCCCACCGAACTAGAGTCGGACCCGTCGGAGGAGTATGGTTTCAAAGTATACGATACACAACCAAATACGTTTGGAGAGGAGACTCTACAACATAATCGAGATTTGAGCCCTACATCTCCAGATGACACATTGGTAAGTAAGATTAAACTACATTGTCCCTCGCTTTACAACACTCTCTCCGCCTGGGAGAGACTCACTTTAAATTCGTTGGCTACTACTTCTCTACAACTGGATCCTTTTGGATCTGAACCTTTGGAGATTGACCCCTCACCCACTCCACCATCTTCCCACAGTCCTGCTACCCTCGGTGCACTGGCACCTTTAAATCCGTCCTCAGAGCCTCTTGGGTATGTTTCGAGGGAAATAGACCACTCTCCATCCCCCTCAAACATCGTTTTTCCCCTCAGCGCCTCCACGAGTTCTCTGGCCCCTGATGACACTGCTCTCCTGGAGCTTGATCCCACCCTACTCCCTGGATACTCCGAACAACCTCTTTCTGCACAGGATCTGGACCAACTGATTGATACCACCACACCTGCAGCCACCCTTCCCTTTGACTCCCTCCCTATTCCGTTGTACCATGGTAAAACTGTCATCCCACCCTCTTCCAACTTTGGAGACTTACCTTCGACTTCGGGAGTGAGAAAGACACCTGTGATAGATCCCACATGGTCCAGAGGACTGGGCTCTGAGTTATCGCCACTCAAAACCCACAATGCATGGAAAAAGGCAATCACAGAGGCATCGAGTTCGGCCTCTCTAGCTACTGATTTGAATTTAGGGGCACTTAGAGGATTAAAAGTCCTAGCATGGGCCGAATCATGATCCTACTCTCCCTCAATATTAGAGGGGTAGGAGGACCCCTGAAAATTGCCTCCATGCGACGACTCCTTGACAAGACTCGACCGACGATTATTTTTCTACAAGAAACTCTGGTGGATGCTGCAGCTGCTAGAAATTTTCTTTACTCTCTCTGACCTGATTGGATGGTATGTGCGGCTAGCTCAGTAGGAAACTTGGGCGGACTCCTGGCGGCCTGGGATCCAATTTTTTTTTATTTTTCTCCGGTGCTAAGCCCTGGTGGGATTCTACTTGCTGGTACTTGTTTTGAACTAAACTCTACCCTAACCTTGCTCAATACTTATGGTCCTTGTCTCGACCGCAGATCTTTCTGGGAGAGGCTTGACCTCTTAGGCCTCCTGGCTATAAAAGACCTCATTATAGCGGGAGACCTGAACCTGACGCTTAGCTCTAAGGAGATATGGGGAGACAGGGCTAAGATGGATCCACTCACGCACTACTTCAAACTACTCTTCTCGAAAAATGCTTTAGTGGATCTAGAACTGGCAGAACTTCTGCTTACTTGGCGAAATGGGAGATCGGGTCCATCCAGTATAGAAAAGCGACTTGACCGTTTCTTGGTGACCGAAGATTTGATCACACCCAATCGCATGACTCGGGCCTGGATAGATCCTCCTTTCCTTTCTAATCATGTCCCCATCTGCCTACAGATTAGAGAAGGGAAACCAAAGACAAAATATCCCTTCAAGTATAATCCAACTTGGTTGTTGGAGCCTGCTTTTGACCAGATAGTTCGATCGGTCTGGTCTGACTCATCTCTCACGTTACCTAGGGGCGCACAGGGCAACATGGTGAGGAAACTCAACAGCTTGAAAGAAAAGTCTATCATCTAGCTCAAGAGAAAAAAATCCTTAGACTCATCCAAGCTGAATAGAATTGAACATCAATTAATTTTTTTACACAGACAGAAGGCTCGGGACGACCAACAAGTTGACTTCAAAGCTACATTGCATCGTTTAGAGGCAGCCCGCAATATTATTCTACGGGAGGAAGAGGATAGATGGCACCTGAAAAGCAGAGCGCTATGGCTTACTAGTGGAGACAGTAACACCCGCTACTTCCATCGCTTTGCCAGTCACCGCAAGAATAAAAAACTCATATGGGATATTGAGGAAGATGATGGGAGTATTCTACATAAGACATAAGACATCAAGCAGACGGCTCACAACCACTACAAATCATTTTACCAAGAAGCAAATGATATCAATCTACATGATCAGATAGAAATTGCCCGACTTTTTCCACAAATGGTTACAGATGAGGAGGTGAGAGCACTGGAATCTCCCTACACAAAAGAGGAAATCCTCGAGGTGATAAAAGGCTTCACTAAAGAAAACATTCCCAGTCTCGATGGGTGGACGGTGGAACTTTACCTCCACTATTTTGATTTAATGGGACAAGATCTACTAGATGTAATTGAGGATTCGAGGAATAGGGGGATTGTCTACAAGCAACTAAATAATACTTTTATCATCCTGATTCCAAAACAAAATATTCCCCGACAGTTCTCGGACTACCGACCCATCTCGCTATGTAATCTTAGCTATAAGATCATTACAAAGATAATTGCCAGAATAATTCGGCCCATACTCTCTCGGGCACTGTCAAAGGAACAGCTTGGATTTCTCAAGGGGAGACAAATCCTTGATGCTATTGGAACTGCACAGGAGTGCTTACACAGTATTAAGACAAAAAATTTACAAGCCATCATCCTAAAACTGGACCTCAAAAAGGCCTTTGACTGTATAAATTGGAATTTTTTACACCTCATCCTTCTACAGTGTGGATTTGGGGCTGTCACTACTAATTGGATGATGGGATGCATAACCTCAGCCACCTTTGTTGTTTTGATCAACGGCGAGGCTACTAAAGTTTTCCAATGTGAAAGAGGGCTTCGACAGGGCTGCCCCCTCTCACCCCTCCTTTTCATCTTGGTCTTAGAAAATCTTAGTATCTTGTTAAAAAGAAGTTAATCAAATGGCAAACTTTTGGGGATCAGAGTTTCAAGACTGACTCAGATACTGCATCTTCTCTTTGTAGATGACGTGATTATCGTGACATTGGCCTCCATGTTTGAATGGACAGAAATTTACAATCTGCTTAACACTTTCTGTTTTGTTTCAAATCTGAAGATCAATTATCAGAAGTCAACCTTCTTGGCTTCAGGAGCTCGGGACGAATTCTTGACGGAACTAAAGACACTATTCAGCATCGACATTCGAGATCTTGCAGATGGTTTCAGCTACCTTGGATACCATATCAAACCTACAAGCTACAATGCAAGGGATTGGAGATGGTTAATTGAAAAGTTCAAATTTAGAATCCTACACTGGTGTAATAGATGCTTAACTCTGGGTGGAAGATACATCTTAATCAATGTTGTTTTGGAAAGCCTTCCAGTATACTGGATGGCCCTGGCTCACATCCCTCTCTCAGTGATAAAGAAGATACGACAATTGATTTTCGCCTTCCTATGGAATGGCAGCAAGCAGAACAGAGGCTACCATCTCTGTAGGTGGGAGACTTTATCAAAACCAAAATCGTTGGGAGGCTGGGGAATGAGAAATTTATACTTTTTCTACAAAGCACTTTCGACGAATACGCTCTAGAGAATTCTGATGGTTCCAAGCATTTGGAGCAAAGTTATAAAAGATAAATACATCACCCACCAGTCGGTCCATTCTTAGCTCAGATCAACATCAACTTCTCCACTGAGGGGCTCATAAATTTGGAAGCATCTTCTGAAATCGCTCTCGATTCTACTACACTAGATTGTGTGGCTACCTAGCTCTGGATCCTCAATAGAAATTGGCAGGGACATTATCCTTGGCATGGGTAACAAAGCCCTGCTATCAACTAGTCTTCTGGAACGCTTGCACAGAAAAGGTATATACTTTCTGTTTCAAATAAAATCTCCACCTAGCTGTGGCTTGATAGGAGAAACCTGGGTATCTAGCTCCTCGTTGGAACTAGACAATGAGCTTGCAGCAGAATGGAACCATTACAAACACAATCTCATTGGAGTTGGTATCCGTCTACAGGAGCGATCAGACACCCTCATCTGGACAAGAGGAGACAAAACCGGAAAAATCTCAGTTAAAAACGTATACCACGCGATTGCAAAGGTGGTCTGGAAAAACCGCGATGAGACTTGGCGTACTCGTCTGTGGAAATGGAATTGCCCCTTGAAAATCAAATTATTCATCTGGTTATTGACTGAGAACAAAATCCTTGTTTGGGATAACCTCCAAAGCTGTGGCTGGGCGGGCCCCAATCGGTGCATTTTGTGTAAGATGGACAACGAATCCTCTTTACATCTCTTTGTGAACTGCAATTTCACCCGAGAAGTATGGTTACATGTCACTACTACATTAAATATATCAGAACACTGGACTGGATCCTCGGCGAAACAATGCTTCAGCACATGGTGCTCTAGACACCAGACCTATCCTACGTTGCCAACCACCCTTTGCTGGAACATTTGGTTGGTGAGGAATGCTGCCATTTTTTAAGATAAGTCTCCCTCGATCCACCTGGTGACCAAAAACATTATAGCAGTGATAGATTGTCCTATCACACTTACAAAAGATCCTCCAACCCGCAGATCTACTATAACTCTTCCATCTGACAAAGTCATCACCTGGTTTGACGGAGCTGCACAACTAGATGGAATACTCTGTGGGACGGGGGGATACATCCTCATAAACTCTCACACTTCTATCAGGTGGACCCTTAATTGTGGACAAGGCACAAATACCAAGGTTGAACTTATGGGGGCGTGGGCATCCCTCATCTTGGCTCACAGACTGAACATCGAAGTGATGGTACTATTGGGAGACTCCAAAGTCATTATTGATTGGATTAATGGCAAAGCTGATCTCCAGGCAGTAGCACTGGAACGCTGGAAAGAGAGAACACTTGAAGCTACAAGACTTGTTAAGAGCCTCTCCGCCTTACACGTCTACAGAGAAGACAATAGAATCGCGGACATCCTATCAAAACAAGCTTTATCCCGACCCCTCGGAATTCTAACATTCTCCCGATGGGAGGATGGCAATGAGAGTCCTCCAATACTGCTCAATATCTGAAGCGAAAGACACAAGAAAGTTGATCTTCTTTAGTATTAGATTCTACTGATATTGGCGGTAGCTTCTCCCTCAAAATTCATGATAGAATGACTTTGGTTGAATGATTGTCATTATGTGAGCAGAAAGCTGCCATTTGTCATGTCTCTGCTTTGACAGGATCGCTGAAATGTAAATTCTTATATCCTTCTGAATATAAAGAGAATTTTTCCCGTGAAAAAAAAACTGATCATTATAAAATACACGTCAAACTAAGGAAATTACACACCCACATCTCTAATATGAGATTATATTTAAGATGATCAACTCTTCGAATATGAGATGTTGGGACCCACAAGTGTGTTGACCGTTGGAAACACGTAAATAATAGATGCACCATGTGAGCATACTTCTCGGCATGTCGAAATGGACGAACCGAACCCATACCTTGGGTGTGGTAGAGCCTTCGATGATGGACTAATAAATATTTTATAATTCGTTGTCTTAACGAATATGTTTCATTTACTTTGTTCCTTAATAATCCAATAGTTATTAAAAAATGTTATTAAATATTAAGAATAAACATTTATATGAACTTCAAATCCTAGTTAAATTATTAGTAATTAACATTTTTATTTATCCATAAACTATGTTAGGGTTTTTCTATAAAACATATTAAATATATATATCAAACACATTAATGTAGTTGTTGTTAGTTAATAATTAATACAATGTTAGGGTTTTTCTATAAAACATATTAAATATATATATCAAACACATTAATGTAGTTGTTGTTAGTTAATAATTAATACATAGAGATAGAATTAAAACAATAATATGATTATATGTTTAAAAATATTCATATTGTGGTTAAATGTTATATATTAATATATGAAGTATAAGAACATATTCACAGTATAGGGTTTTTCTATAAAACATATTAAATATATATATCAAACACATTAATGTAGTTGTTGTTAGTTAATAATTAATACATAGAGATAGAATTAAAACAATAATATGATTATATGTTTAAAAATATTCATATTGTTGTTAAATGTCATATATTAATATATGAAGTATGAGAACATATTCACAGTATTATAATTTTTATAAAAAAAATAAAATAGTATAATATTAATTTTAATGTGGAATTTATATATATATATATATATATATATATATGAAGAAATAATAAATTTTAAAATGTGGTTTTTTAATATTATATTAACAATAACCATAACATATGTATATGTGTTTTTTGTTTTTTTTTGGAGATTATAGGTTTAAATTTAAAGGGATAGGGTATATATGCTTCAGTAAACTTTAGTAGTCAAATCTTATTGTGGAAAAGTCTCTTATCCCACAAACAAAGAAATCTCATACACCAATTTGATGTCTAACTTGATTGTGACCTTTTATATATATATATATATATATATATATATAATTTTATTAAATAACACAAAATGATAATATATGATAAAAATACAAACAATGTTAATATACTTTATTATAATAATAATAATAATAATAATAATAAAATTATTATTATTATTATAAAGTTATTAATGTATTAGGGAAACAATTTTATAATAAACTATATGTTATTATATAATTATAGATATTATAATAATAATAGTAATAATAATATATTATTATTATTATTATTAATTTTACTTTATGTGATATAACATATGTTGTATTGATAAAAAAATAATTTTATCATCATTGTTTTTATTCTTATATCAGTAATTATGTTTGACTATGGTTGACTATTGTTGAATTTGGTTTATCATATTTGACTATGGTTTGACCACGTTTGATATTCCTCAATGATTATATTTCATTGTGACATTCATCTTAGTTAACTATGGTCAACTCTATTTCATCGTGGTTGACCATAGTTTATCTCGGTTCGCTTACATTGCATCGCTATATCTATTAAAGGTTATGTTGTTGCTAGGGTTTATCATATTTAACTATGGTTGACCATGGCCAACTATGGATGACCATGTTTACTATGGTTGAACATGGTTGACTTTGGTTGAGTATGGTTGGTGATAGTTGACTATCACTCATAATGGTTTATTATTGTTAACTGTAATAGACCATGTAGACATGGTTTGACCATGGTTGACTATGGTTGAACAACTATGACTATGATTGACCATGTTTGATTATGGTTGATGATGTTTTGCTATGGTTGACCAAGGGTGACTGTGATTGACCATGTTTAATTATGGTTGATGATGTTTTGCTATGGTTGGCAATGGTTGATTTTGGTTCACCACAAGAATCGGTACCATAGAGCTTCCAATGTAACAGGGTTTATCACAAGCCCAAGGCAAACCATTAGCCACAAAGGTGTCCCCTTGAAGCCAATAACTACTCTGATACCAAATATAAGTTTTCAACCTTTTACAGTAATGCAATGCACACACAGATTCTCAAAATAAAAGAAAAACAAATGCAATCACACATATACATAGATATTTACCCTGGAAACCCAACTGAAAAAACTAATTAACAACATGTTTTAGAGCCACACCTCTAATTATATTCATCTTCTTCATTGTTTACATATATGATCCTGCGACATCCAAAAAACCCCTAATCCATTAACCTTGGATTAGAATTCAACCATAGTTCCTTAACCAGAATTAAATTACCATGGACCACAAAACTGTGTGCCATAAAACCACCAAAGGCCAAAACCATGTTGAGAATAATCGCTTGATAAAAAACCAACAATGATTGTTTGCTTGGAGGGCCCCTTCGCTCCCCCCTTACGGGGGGCTATCGCCCCCATGCAACCCCCCTCCCGATGAACTGTATGCAAAGAATATAACTCATACCCAACAACTCTGAGGTGGATAGCCATATAAAGATACCGGGAGACTAGCACAAGTAAGGACATTGTCTGTTCTTTTTTCATTAAGTGTGGGCAGGGCCCTCAAGAAGGACAAGTACATTGAGAGTGGGTTCCAGGGGAGGAATGATGACCGACCACCTTGAGAGAAGATGGTCGGGGAGATAAGAGGGTATTCCTGCCTTTGGGGAGATTGGTCGAGCTCATGCATCTCTTTAGTCCTTGATTTGATAGAGATTTACTTTTACAGCTTATAGACTATGATAGCTTTGGAAGGACATTTCCTTTAATTCAAATTCATGGTCAAGATGCAACCCTTAGGATTCCCCTTGGTCTTCTTCAAGGTTGTTCCTTGTCAATATCCAATCAAATGTGGGTTGATAGAACGCGCACATGTAACTATGCAAAAGATGAGGATGTAGATGTGTCCTAGTGATATAGGACACGTGACACTGGGAAGATAGAAGTTATTGGAAGCACAATTTTAGGGAGAAATCTTGTCCTACATGATTTCTACTTTTAAGTGGGACAAGACTTCTATTTGAAGGACATTTGGACATGAGCATTTTGCAAACGACAAAGAACTTGCATGTAGATAGTCATGGACAAAGACATCTAGTTTTAATATGGATAAATGGAAGGCAAAGGGATAGGGAACCTAACAAGTGAAATCCCCAATATCTCACTTCTGTAAGGGGACAAAACACTCAATAATATTTGTAAATAACATCATATAAGGGAATGAATGGACAAATGTTCATTGCATAAGATATAGATCCATTATAAGGAGAACACCTAAGAACATGTGTCCAATGGTGTTTTCTATCTACAACAAGGACATGACGCTCAATGAAGGATGAGGACATTCCTCAACACAGGGAACACTGCAAGAGGTATGAAGGATACACAAAACAAGTGATCTCACAAGTTAGATATATGGATGACCAAAAAACAAGAAAAAAATATTTAAGAAAAGAGATAGTGAGATAGACATTTAAGCTACATGGGATGATGGCCAAATTCAATGCAAGATAGAAGGATAAAGATTTGAAATTAAAGCAATGTCATGTCATGTCACACTAAGTGGTGTTAAAAAGGGACAAATCATTAAAACTTACTTATTTGAGTGGAATTCTACCAAGAAGAAACACCACTAGAACATGAGAAGTTGATTATCACATGGTGAGAGTTAATGCAAGTTGCATGATAAGAGCCAACAAACATTAAAAAAAGTAACTACATAACCATTAAATGTAGCATAAACAATGCTTATATGATGAAATTCAATGAAAGAGCAAATAATTGTGAGCATCTAGGGAGGAGTTAAGGTAAAAATAAAGGGTGGCATAATACGTATGTTTATATGATGAAATCCAATGAAAGAGCAAATAATTGTGAGCATCTGGGGAGGAGTTAAGGTAAAAATAAAGGGTGGCATAATAGGTAGGTTGTGCATCCAATCTACATTCATAGTAGAAGGGCATCATGAACTAAAAGCATAGTTAGAGAAATTGGCAGTGGAAGAGTTTGTAGAGACTATAAATGTAGAAGATGGAGAACTATAGCATTGTCAAGTAAGGAAGTTGTGGCAATAGAAGATATCACTAATGACATTTGGATGAACACTAGTATTGAACAACTCATGGAAAAGAAGAAAGGCACTAAGTTCCCTTGGATATTATTAAGGTTGTACCAAGTTACATCTACCCCTCATTCTATAATAATACCAAACTTGGAATTTACACCTAGAAAACACTACAATGCTAAACACTTAAGGCCAACATCACCGTCAATAAAGGTCTTGTGCATTCCTATAGGAGATGAGGTTGGGGAAAAGCAAGTTGTCATCAATGGAATAAAGGAGTAGATATTAAATTGTGGCATGGTTGGATCTCTAGAAAACTATAATGAAAGAGTACAAAGCATACCCATTGCATGTAATCAAGGACAACATTAATCATAGGATAGTCAATATGTTATGTCATGTCTTTGGAATGTAGGGTTATATTGGATGGCCTATAGAAGGGATTTATTTTATCATTGTTGAGTACATATTGGTGGGAAGCATATTGAATGAGCAAGGATTATTGAAAATAAATTGCACCAAAAACTCTCATGGATAAGTTCACAAAATTCCCAAGAATTGTTTATGCATAGTTATTTATTCTAGATTGTTTGTCACTTCTTGGAGACTAAGTTGTCCTACTAGAAGATAAAGAATGAAGGTCCCCTAAAACCCTTTCATTTCCCTTCGATGTGGAGAAAACACATTCAAATACACTACCAAATTGTGGAGGATGACATGTTGTATTGATATAGATAGATTAGAGGTGCAAATGTGGAAAATACCCTTCGGTTTAAGACAACAATGTGGTTTTTCATACATAAAGAGGGGGATATGCTCTCATCCCACCTTATTTCACATAGGAATACACTATGATCATGTCATAGAGGCAATGGTTACCCCCTTAGTCCTATCTCAGACCACTACTATTTGAAAAACACAACTCCACTTGCCATGGCACAACTTCTTGTTTAATCAAAGCCCAAATGGATAAGATTTTCTCTCAGTATGCCAACACTTTGATTTGTGTTAATTTATCATTATATATTATAGTGTGGGCACAAAAGATAGAGCTAGTGTGGCACACTTGCATTGACTCTCGAACCATTGGGTACGAGCACCTCACACCATGAGCACAAAGTCTCCTTTTGCCTCCCTAGCTTATTTTGTTTGATCCTTATTGTCTTCTCACGGTGAGGGGAGGCCTAGGCACAAAGTTGTCTATGTTGTGAGGGAAAGAAAATAACATTGTTATATATGATCATGTTTCCCTCCTATTCAACCTTTAAATGGTAAATCCTTGATTCATAGTTTATGAAAGTAGAAGCAACCTAAAAATGATGGATGTGATGTTGTTGTACCCGACACAAGTAATGATAAATTAGGGAAGTTGGCCTTCCAAAAATGATAACGATGATGCTCCACTTATTGTGGGTCTGATTCTTATAGTCGTTTAATTTGGTCTTTTTAATATTTGGTGTTATACCTTTTTGTACCTTAATGACAATTTTAGTGCAACTGTGATTTTGACAGTGGTTTAATTTGATCTTTTTAATATTTGGTGTTATACCTTTTTGTACTTTAATGACAATTTTTCTTGGAAGACTCAAATTATGTTTCGTAAGTCCAAATGACACCATCTTTATGATAGATGACCTAGACAATGTTATTAACAATTATGGCCTTTAAATTATCATTTCCTTTGCTTTTGATGGCCACTCATGTTGCCTTTCTTTATTAAAAATGCCCTGCATTTAAATATTTCTACACATATTAATAGTCCTCAAGGTTAATGGCACTGACCTTTCATGCCAGCAACAATCAATACTGATTTCTCTTTTTAGTTCATAAAATGAATTACTACTTGATGACATAACAAAACCTATGATGAATTGGATAACACAAGGAAAGATAATAAGCTTAAAGAGAGTCATAAGTAAACAAACAATATTATTATGGATAAAGTTTATTATTAGAGGGTGGGAGGGGGGTGCATTAATAGATAAACTTTATTAATAATAAACTTTATCTATTAATGCCCCGCTTCCACCCTCTATACACAATATAAATTATTAAAACTTTTAAATAATAAATATGGTTATGTATAGAATTTTAAATATGAAGTATGAAGAAATAAATATTAAAAAATATTTATCTTTAATTTGTTCGACAACACAGGTATTCCAACAGAGGACGAACACCTTCAGTAACCACTCACATAACCAGATCAAATATCAACACACCGATGTTTTCACGTGGTAAAACCCCTACGGGGAAACATCCACGGCCCCAGCCAACGCGG
>ML780503.1:7452-19908 GCA_009831015.1 Picea engelmannii | reverse complement strand
TGTTTAAAGTCATCGTGCTCGTAGGCTGCCAACCCACTCTTTTCTAATGCAGATGGTGAAATGAAACTATCTGTTGCACCAGAATCAAACAAAATCTTAACATTGATATGATTTAGCGTACCTAATGACTCCACCACTGTGGATTGATGTTCGGCCTGGCGGTTATTAACTGCTGCGTAAATATGGTGGCTGCTACTTGCTCTCCCCATCGGCGCCTTTCCTTCTCTATGCACGAACCCTGATTGTAACTCTGGGCAGTCACGCTGGTAATGGGGTCCCCCGCACCCCCAACAGGTAACACCAGATTGAACCTGTGCATTGTTATGTGTCTATCTTTGAAATGAGTTCCTTCCCCTGGAACCCCTGCCCCTACTCGTTGTTCTCTGAGATGGTCGTGGTCCTGTCTGCATCGTTGGCGATGAACGAGATGCTGCACTCGCTGCCATTGAAATCCCTGCAGCTACTGTCCTTGGTGCGAATCTGTTACCATATGGCGATGGCCTTGAGCCCCCTCCCCTAGGAAAAGTCCTTGGGGCCTTTCCTACGAACCCCGGGCGATGCGGAAATGTCGGTCTTGCACCCCCAGTCAAGTTCATATGTTCTTCCACGTAACGCGCATTTTCCACCGCTTCTGCTGCTGAAGACGGTTTTCACATCCGTACCATAGCTCTTATTCTAGGGTTCAATCCATAGACGAAGCACTCTGCTTGTCGTTGGTCGTTATCCATATATGACACATATTTGACCAGTTCCATAAACCTGATCTCATATTCTTCTACAGTTTTGTTTCCCTGTACTAAGGCATGAACTGCCCCAACCTGTTGTTCCTTGTGGTACGCCGGTAGATACTTCCTTCGGAACCTCTCCTCGAAAAGTTCCCAAGATATCGTGTCTGGGGTAAGGTGCAGTTGTCTTTCCAGGTTGCCCCACCAGTTCAAAGCGCTATCTCTTAACTAAAAAATGGCGATCTTTGCCTTTGAATTGGACGCATAGTCCCTTAAGGAAAAACACCTGGTCATGCCTTCCAACCAGGCTTCCGCGCATTCGCTGGCGCGACCCCCGGCAAACTCCGGAAGTTTGATCTTCTGCAATTCCCGCGTGATGTCTTCAGGTGGAGGTCCTCCCCCTGAATCCCTTGACGCTTCTGGATTACCCATTCCAGACGGTGGGGGTTCCACTTCAGTCCCTGCCGGTTGTCGCCCCTTTAAAGTCTCGTTGATGGCTTCCACGAGCGCAGTATGAGGGCTAGTTCGGGCGATGGCGGTGGTGGCGCTGGCGGTGTTGGCGGTGCTTGCGACGATGCTCCCCTGCCTCGACTCCCTCGAGTCCTGACCATCCTGTATGCTTTGACCTGCATCCACCAAAGTTGTCAGGGTGAGTTCTAGGATGTTTCAAATTGGTGCTACTCAAACTAGAAACAGGGTTAGGTGTAAGTTTTCTTTACTTGTCTGTAAACAGACGTTACTCCATTAGGGGATTGGCTAGGTTAGGGTTAGGATTAAGCGTCTAAGCTTGATTTCTTTGCCCCTATGAAAATAATTATTGGTTCCCTTGCCCTGTAGCTACGTTAGCCTTGCGCCTCACTCGCCACTTCCTATGCTTACGCTCCTAGTGCATATGTTGCCTCATTCCCACTTGTCCTAGTCTAAGCCTTTTAACTTTTCACATACTACTTGATTAAAGTGACTTCCGACCTTATGTTTATTAATTTATGCCGAGAGGCGTACACCTACTGACAATGGGCACAATCAATGATCTTTTAAATCTTACTTAGCCTTAAACCCTTATCTGATGGCTACACATTGAAGATGTTGGCATATTCTTAGTCGTCCTCCAAAATCAATGGGTCACATTTATTGTTCATAACTTTCTTGCATTTATCACAACATCCGTTAACATGTTTACTTTTTAACATTTACCTAATCACATAAAAAAAATTTGTTGTAAGGTTATATAATTACCACGTTTAATGATTAAATAGGATTAGACCGTGGCATCTAAATAGTTGTCCACAACTGCCAACCACGTTTCGGCGTTCACCAGCGCTATGTACCTTTCGGCGTTAGTGTTCTTCTTAAGACGCCGCGTTGAGCACATACGTCCCTTTGTGGGCTCCTCCATTTATGTCTTTGGCACTTGATAGCTTGGCATGTGGTCTTGGGTATGACAATTAAAGTATTTAAATGTGAAATTATTTGTAAAAGAAACAATGCATGGCGCGTTGGTAAGGCGGCCATTGTCAAAGCTTTGCGCGGTGGGGAGGTTCGGGGTTCAAATCTCACGGGCTCCATTTAAATTTATACTTAGCCCTATTCTATTAAATTATTTAAATAAAAACTCATAATTATATATATATATATATTATTTTTTTTAAATTTAAAATTTTTATGCAAGTGCATTATTACTTTTAAATAAATTATTACAACTAAAAATTAATATATATATATATATAATGATAATTTAATTATTAAAAAGGCGTATTAATAAAAATGATAATTTAATTATTAAAAAGGCTTATTAATACTTTTAAACAAATTATTAAAACTAAACATTAATATATATAAAACATCCGTGGCATTCGCTCGCAGCCTTTAAGGTCGGGCTTCTGGCATGAGGCCCACGTGCCCGGCCTCCGACTCTCAATACCAAAACCTCAGCTCGCCTCTTTCCTCGTCTCGGCGTTCTACTTCGTTGCCTCCTTCGTTTTCCTAGTCTGCCAGGGCTGTTATTCATGAGCTGAAATCACAAGGGTAGATGTTTTGGCTGCCCAACATGGTGAAACCAGGCCCGCTTATCCATCTAGCCCCCTCTCTATATGATAACCCGCCTATGATGTACCAGAGAATGGTAGGCGCAATTCGTGGGCAAAGGCAAAGGCGTAGAGCTCATCAAAGACAGTCTCGGCTCAAAAGAAAGTAAGAGTAGTAGTTGATGAATCTTGAATTTCTGGAACAGTAGTTGGTAAACTTTATTTCAGTTGAAATTTATTCCAGCTTGGATTTAGTTCTGTCGCAATGGTAATCATAGTTTATAATTTCAGTTGTAATGCGCTAATTGTTATCGTAAATTATTTTTGAGGTAATCCCCGAGTTCTTGATTTATGTTGAGATTTCATTTGGTTTCTTTTTCTCTTGCGCTTGCAAGGAAGGACTCACCGAGTATGGAGTCTCCTACGACGCCTTCTCTTAGATTAAAACCCTGCGCCTCTGCCCAGAAAGTTAACCTCAGCGCCTTCTATCCCTTACTCGGTAAATTTACTCTAGATCTCTGCGTGTGCAGCTGCTGCAGCTCGTTGCAAAGCTAAGGGGAAGAATATCTCAAAACTGGCTCTGCAATATAGTTTGAAGAACAAGGATATTGCTTCAGTGTTGGTTGGCATGAACTCTGTTCAACGAGTGTTTGTCTTTTTCCAATTCTCACTATACATTTCCGGGTATAATTTTCAAAAAGAAAGAAAACAGTTTTATTAATTTCCTTGAATGATAATAATTCAGCAAACAGAAGCACAAAAGGAAATTTTAGAGCGCCATTGCTTTGGTTCATGAAGCTTTTCATTTGGGAATCAACTTCTTCGATACTTCACCTCTGCATGTGCAGCTGCTGCAGCTCATATCAACGCCGAGGCCGCGACCGAGGCTGGGTGCGTTAGGTTCTTAGGTGGAGGTCCCTAGTAACTAGCTTGCAATTGGGCTTGGCTAAAATAATAATAGGGGGGGTTGTGCCTCTAAACTATAATAAGCCTACTAAACCGTGTAAGGGCTCAGACGCAGCTGCGGGACCTCTTCAATTAAATAGTGTGTGTTATGGAATACACACAGGGACACAAATCAATTAAAAGCAATGGTTTAGATACGAAAGGCGCTTGTAATCACTTGAAGGGGGTTATCGCTAGGCTAAGGCGTATGGCAATCGCATGGCTGCGAAGGCGCATAAGAAGTTTCAGCGGACTGAGAAACACAAGGTGACTCGCAAACGTTCACAGGTAAGTATGTATTCTTCAAAGACCCATTGTAATCTTAGTTTACGTTGCTTAGTAATTTTATCTGGAAATGAACTGCAGTTTAGGCTACGAGTGATTTCTTCAAATGTTAGGATCAAAATGAATCTCAGTACCAGTGCATTGGCGATTTCCTCAACCTGGTTATGTCAATATAAATTTTAATACCAGGAATCACACATTGCTTGCAACTGAGTTGCTTCTCTTGATTTGTTAGGCTTGGAATTTGACTGATTTTTTTTTTTAATTGAGTACGTATTTGACTTGTAAAATAAGATCTGAAACATATAACATTACGGATGATTAAAATCATAAAACATAGATTTGACTGGGATGTATATATAGAGTCAAACTCCATACATATAATTTAAAAAATAATATATATTATTGTTTACTATCGAAACCAATTTTTTTCCATTTTGTATTTAATTGTTTTGAGTTATATGTAGAATTGCCTTATAATATGTGTATTTACTCAATTCATTTTCACCGTAGCCACTTGGCAAGCGACCTCATATGAACGATAACGTCTCCGTAATAAAAAAACTACCCCTAGTTGTATGTTTTACTTCAATAAATTCGTATTGCATTTATTTATTTTTTTATTAAAGTTTCTATGTTTTGTGTGCAGGTTAAGCGTGGCTGGAGTTTTGGCCCTTAAGGCCCAAATTTTTATTCACCCTAATACATTTATTTAGGGATTTACTATAACTAAACCCCTTATTTAGGCCCTTGGTTCCAGATTTGAACTAGGGCTCTGATACCAAATGTAAGAGCCAAATTAAATAAACAACCATTTAATTTACAACAGAGCAGTAAAATTTAAGAGTTACTTCATTAGCACATTCGCAATCAAATTCATCAATAATAATAAAATTTAATAACAAATTAATACAAAAACAATGCATAATTCTTGGTAAATACCTGAACCTGATGCTATTATCCCTCCCGTTGTCCGCAACTTGCCTCCTTGATCGCTTATGAACACTGCCCAAATCCGTTCCTCCCTGCCAACTAGGTAGCTCCCTAGCTCCAGGATATCAACGGATATCCTGGCCCCCGTGCCCAAAACCCCCAGCAACTCCGGTGCACTGTATCAATCCCACTCACAAATTTCACCTCCCTCTCTGCAAATCCCGGAGCTCCCAAAATCCATCCCCCAACCTCCGTAGAATGCCTCCCATCAAACTCCTTCCCTTCCTTCTCCCTCCTTCACCGACTCTCCTCCCCCTCATTAATTTCCATATCTCCCCCTTATTAATTTCTTATCCCATTCTTTAATGCCTTATCCCCCCTTCATTAATATCTTATCCCTTTCTTTAATGCCTTATCCCCTCTCGCATACGTAGAGCATTTTAATTAAACAATTTAAAATTATTAAGCCCCCCTTAAATTATTACCAATATCATTGAGTGTGATATGTAATAATTAATTAATTAATTAATTAATCAAAAGTTAAAACAATTAATTAATAAATAAATAATCAATTAATATTATTAATACTAATCAGTGTTTAATTAAAACCATATTAGGACAATTAATTATCTAATAAATTTTACTTAATAATCCCTAAGCATGTATTCATCTAGGGTTGTTACATGAACCAAAGTCTCGAGGAGGCTTAGGGATAAAAGGTCCCCAAAGGTTGAGCCAGGCCCTGGTGGCAAAAAATTATTGGAGATGGATCAAAAGTCCAAAAGCACTCCGGGCTAAGATTTGGTAGGGGAAATACGCCAAAGATAGCTCCCCTCAAGACTGGATTTTTTTGGAAGGAGATAGACCAGGATCGATAATATGGAATTATGCTTGGAAAAACAGAGCGATGGTAAAAAATCAAAGTTTTTGGGAGCTACATGAGGGCCAGTCGACCCTTTTCTAGGAGGATGTGTGGGAGAAACGACCGACACTGAGCTCAGAAAAACGACTACAAACAATCACAAATAAGAAGATAGGGGTTGGCAGGACGAAAGTGGCGCAATATTGAGAGGAACACCCTCACTCAGTCATTGGGAGAACAAAATCTTGGATCAACTGAATGGCCTATAGAATGGAATGACCCACCTATTCAAGTCATGGAGGATATTCTGAAAGACTATCCACCACCCAACATGCAGGGCCATGACATCCTCAAATGGGGGAAAAAAGGGTATGGGAACTTCCACCTCAAGGAAGCCTACCAAGAAGCCATGGGTTTGGGGAATGAGCCCAAAATACCAATCTGGTCTAAGGTATGGAACTCCCAATTATGGCCCAAAGCGGCCACCTTTCTATGGCTAACAGTCAATAGAAAAGCACTAACTTGGGACATGATCATAAAGAGAGGGTTTGAGGGCTCATCAATCTATCTATTGTGCAACCAAGAGGACCCTAAATCACCTCCTCGATTCATGCCCGCTGGCTTCAAAACTATGGGACAGAGGGGTCACAATCTTCAAAATCTCAGATTAGAACAGACAAGACATCATAAAGACAGTAGAATATTGGAGAACATACCCTTACCATAATCCAATTCAGAACCGTGCTTGGATGCTCTGCCCAGGATTCTTCCTCTGGAATATATGAAAGACCATAAACAAAAGGATCTTCTGAAACCAACCTCCGTCCCTGGAACTCCTTTAGCAAGGGGTCATGAACAACATACGAGAGATCATAGCCCAGGCCCCTTGGAAAGTGGAAGACCTAACAACGACAGGGCACAATAAAGCTCTGTTAGCCAATTGGATCCCAGGCAAAGGGAATTCGACGCTCCCATTAGCAAAAAACTAGGAACTGCATCCGCTGCATGGAGAGACATGGGAGCCCCCCCCTCAGAGATTCCTGAAAATGAATTTGGATGGGGCGTCCAGGGGTAACCTAGGGTCAGGAGGGGCTAGAGGAATCTTTGGGGATGCCAAGGGAGAAATCATCAGCCTATACACAGTCAGATTGGGGCATACTACCAACAACATAATGAAATTAGCGAGATTATTGGCAGGTCTGCAATGGGCGAAGGTTAGGGGGTACTCGATGCTCATAGTTGAAGGAGACTCCAAAATTCTCGTCTCGGCTCTAGGAAAAATCGTAAATTGTGCTTTGCCAGATAAAGTCTCAGAAAATTGGAGATTGTCAGCTGGGCTCGAGGAGGTGGCAATGACCATCCGGGGCACATCAACGATAATCCCAAGTCATGTAAGGAGACAGGCCAACGCGACCGCTGACTACCTTGCAAATGTGGCTGTGGGCTAGGTCCAAAGCGCGTCCCAATGGCAATGGCATGACGTGGGTACGAGAGATTTACAAGATAACCTTACATGTCTCAATCACTATGACAACTAACTGCATGACAAGATAGGTGGAGAGGGGTGAGCACCGCGAGGGTTGTCAAAGGCCCAAATGTTACCATGATTCCCAAGGATAGCCCTAAAGGCTAGATGCAGGTCATTTCGACAACATGTGGAGAGGTCTGGTCACTCACCAGTCATCATGGGAAAATAAAGGAGGACTTAATGAAGAAGCGACATAATGACCCAAATTGGATCGAGCTATAGATTAATAGGGGAAGGACGAAAGCGTCGTACCCAACCACACCAGAAACAATAATGAGTAGGTTGGATCAACCCAGACCCTGAAGGATCTGGATTAGCCATTGAAATAATGGGTGAAAGTGGGGCAAGTACAGGGTCAAATCCAAATGGGACGACAACCCCGACTATAAGAAATGGAAGCTCATTGATCTCGAGTCTGTCAAAATTTCTTGCCGAAGTCATTTTGATTTACAGAATTGGATTCACCGTTCCTTTCAAAAAAGGCTCTCTGGTAGGAAGAAGGAGAGCAGGCGAAGCCATTTCTTGGTGACTGGAATCAACCATTCTTCTAGGGTGGAAAGCATCCTTGCCTCCCTCCAGGATTATTGTAGGGGACTTGTGACGAGAGTCACAAGGTCCAAGTCCGAAAAGATGGAAAGCGACTGATGATGAACCATGGTAGGAGAGAAGATTGTGCCCCTGAGGAATAAGGTCTTGCAACCAAGGAAAGGCGGAGGGAGTCATCCGACAGGAACCCCAACTATAATTAATTGTCGTGCGGCCAGGGTGAGATACCATAACCTATACTCAACATAAGAGAAAGAACTAATGGGGAAAGTCCAAGAGGAAGTATTGAGGAAGAGGAAGAACATGTTGGATGAAGAGATTATGGGGTCCATGAAGGAATGGGTCCCCAACCCAGAGCAATCCCGTACTAGGGACACCAAGTTCTTCCGTCTTGCTGAAGTCTATCGGATTACGAAAGTGATGGTGGCCTAGGCCATGGTTCAACAACAAGCTAAAATGAGGGCCACTTGCTAGGCGATCTGGAAGCCAAATTCGAGCTATTTTACAATGAGCAATTTGGCATTTCTTTCCAGGAAAGGACAAAGACCCCTAAGTACATGTAGAGGGATGGAGTAGAGGAAAGTAGAAAGATGACAGACACCCAAGCAAACCCCATTATGGTGGACGAGGAAGAAGAAAGGCTGGAATCCAACAAAAATGGAAGGCGTCGATTAACAAGCGAGCGTGGCACTCAAACCATTCAGGGAGCTATGACGACCCTAGGTAGTCTTTTTTCCCAGGGTTAGCATTTGAGTCAGCAAGTTAACCTGGTTTTTTTGGGATTTCTATTTTACCTCTGGTTTTGTAATAAACTCTCAGAATTATGGCCACTCTGGTAGGCTGAAACTACCTAAAATCAATTAGTAAGTAGATAAGATGAAACTATGACAACACTACTAGTCTAAACATTAAAGATCTTGAGAAGATCATGAGAGGGAGGAGAAGATCATGAGAGGGAGGTCTGGTTTCCATTTTGTGGCAAGTCTTGAGGACCCAGATTGTAAAATTATGTATGTTATGAATAAAAAATATATAATATTTTTTTTACTAAAAAAATATATATATATAATAATTTTTTTAACTAAAAAAATATTTACTTAAGTTTAGACATTTGAATATGTTTTTAAATGCTCCATAATATTATGTAAGATTATCTATAAATAATATTTCATAATATTATGTAACATGATTTATACATAATATTTTTTAAGATTTAGATGTTTGATAGAGAATGTGGCATTTGA
The DNA here is from genome assembly GCA_009831015.1 of Picea engelmannii. NCBI lineage: Eukaryota > Viridiplantae > Streptophyta > Pinopsida > Pinales > Pinaceae > Picea > Picea engelmannii. The sequence continues at coordinate 10,816 of ML780503.1, read as the reverse complement.
ATTTCAATTTCAATATAAAGTAATTAAACATTTTCAATACAAAGTAATTAGACATCTTACAACTATCAAAAAGATGTTTGGTATAAAGTAATTAAACATTTTCAATACAAAGTAATTAGACATCTTACAACTATAAAAAAAAAATAAAATTAAAAAATAAATATATATTCAAAAAGTTCTCAGGTTTAAGTAAGTGATAGTTATTCTAAGATTGTGGTTTGAAATGTTGGGGTGTGTAGTGAATATGTTTTTTTTTATGTTTTAGAAGACATTGATCATTAGGATGGAAAATCTCACTGTTATATAAAAAAATGATGATATCAAATCAAATGCAATATTAAAAAAGATTTTGTAAATAAATTTATTTTTGATAAATTAATTGAAATTAATGTGTAAAATTATTATATTTTAAAAGTCAAATATATATTTAAAAAACACCAAAATATATGTTAAAAAAAACAACATATCTAATAAAAATAATAGTAAATTGAAATAATTGAAATTAATATGTGAAATTATTATACTTTAAAAGTCAAATATATATTAAAAAAAAACAAAATATATGTTAAAAAAACAAAATATCTAATAAAATAGTTAATTGAAATAACCAAACATATGTCTACACAAAAAGAACCAAATACTTATGACAAAGCTTGGATTAATTAAAAAAAAACCAAATACTTATGACAAAGCTTGGATTAATTACACAAAAAAAAACTCACTCACCTCACCCGATTAAACTATACTCTAAAGCTAAATCAAATGAAATACTTATAACAAAACTTGAAATCAATTATTTGAAACCCATTTTCATTAACAATTACACTATAATACCAAAATGCATACACGATGATTAATATTTTAAATTTTTTTATTAAAAAAATAATGAAAAATTACATTAATTATTATTATTTTTTAATTTAAAATCAATTATTTGAAACTCATTTCTATTAACAATTACACTATAATACCAAAATGCATACACGATGATTAATATTTAAAATTTTTTTATTAGAAAAAATAATGAAAAATTACATTAATTATTATTATTTTTTAATTTAAAACTTATAAATAATAAAAAACTACATTTATTATTATTTTTTAATTTAAAAGTTAAATTTATCATTTTATTAAAATCATTAAAAAAATATATTTTTAATAAAATTACACGTATTTAAATCTAAATTGCTTACCTTCAATATAAAATTATTTCTAACCCGCTGAACCTCCAATCCATATAAACCCGAACCTACAATTTCAATCCATTTGAGAATGAACTTCAATGAAAATTGGTTCACCGAATTTCAATAAAAACAAATATGAAAATGGCCAAATAGTTGGCCCATTATCTTATTGGGGCTCCATATTTAACTAACCGAGTTTTTACTTCAGACAATTAGTCCACCTGGAAGCGCTTTTTCGAACTATGGGCAAGGATAACCGCCCTGAAGGTTTGAGTAAACACTGCACTTCTGTGAATTCGATCGTTTTGCCCATATTAAATAAATCACCTGCTTTCAAAATTAAGCCCACTGTCAGCTTAAGAAGGAACACCGATTTCCAATTCCAATTTGGGCATATCAATCACATCTTCCCCAATGCCCAGCAAGCTCTTGAGGGCGCCAAGGACCTCACACAAGGATGGAAGAGCGTATCCAAGTCCTTTATGCAGATACTGGGATTCGAACGCTGGCCAGTTGATTTCCATATATCTAATTGGAAACCCACCAAGGGAGAGACTCTCGCCGTCATGGTCTCAGTTCCGCCTCCCAGCAATTTCATCGACAGATTGAACTTGGCTTTCAGGTGGGAATTCACCATTATTGTTTACACCTTGTTCTTCATTTTACTTCAATTTCATGATATCTGAATTCTACACATATCTGTAATGGGGTTTAGGGAAACCTTTTGTAAGGGACGATTAGTTGAGATTACTTGTGAAGAGGAAACCTTCCCTGCTTATCCAACTTCAGGGTTCCCAAATATATGGAGAACCTTAATTCCACTCACTCCTCTTGACATAGGTGGGCACCGGTCACTTAATGTAAGTTACATTCTCCTTCTTGTTTTTATGTATTTTTGTCATTTCATAACTGACAATCATTGTATATTTGAATCTAATATTTGTTTTTTTGACGAGAGCATATTTCGAACATTTTATTGTGAGCATTATATCTCCTCTCCTCAATACTAATGTGGCTTTAGGCCTATAGTATAGGGTCGACCACAGTTTTGCAAGAGGTTTTAATGTACTTATACGCCTATTTAAAGGTCTTTACGGTTTCCGGAAACTCATTTCTCTGTGTTACCCTGTGTTGCGTTTTTTCTTTCTCGGTTCTCTGCGTGTGCCCTGATATCAATTTTCCTTAGAGCCGAAGGCCACGGTTTTAAAGAACATGCTCTGTCTCTCATGCTTTTACTGTGTTCTCGTATAAGCTAAGCAACATGAATAGAAGAGATTCACCGGACATTATAATCATCATTAAATGAAGCAATATAAGATTAAACTCTTTGCAACTACTAATTACTAGAAAAAACAACTACAGGTGGTCAAACATTACAAAAACATGTAAAACTATACTACATTGGAAGGTATTTTTTTAGCAGTAAGCTAAAAGTTCTACTAAATGGCTTTTATCCAGTCATATTTTTTGGGTACATTTGCTCTAAATCCGGTGAGAAATAGTTATATTAGTAGTTCTGAGTGATTATTTCTAAATTCTGTATAATCCCTTGCTTCAAGGGTTTTTCAACATTCTTATTCCATTTCTGTATTAAAAAATGAGTTTAAAACAACAAAAAATGGTGATTTCGTGCAGAGTTAAGTCGCCGGATTCTGGTGAAAAAAGCCATTTCTTAGAACAGATAGACAACTCCATTTTTTTTTTTATGTTTCTTCATATAAAAATGTATCAATGAATTTAACCTGATTTTAGTATTAACCTAGTTGTAATAACATTATTCTCATATGTAAACATTACTATGGACTAACTTCAGAAAGAGAGACAACTTTCCAACCGCGATGGTCAGATTTGCATGAAACTCACCAATACTCATGAAAGGCATAGGATGCTGTTTTGTTGAAATCTGGGCCACGCGCAGTTGATCATTAATGTAATGCTGTGATGCTGACATCTAACTGAATGAGGAAGTTTCCTGTTTTCTTTATTGAATGTTCTCAAGGAAATTTCCTGCTTTCCATGAAGGGTTATAACAGCGTCAATGCAAGATTGCTTCCTATAGCAGTGTTGTGTCTATCCTGAAATACGTTGCACATCGACTGTACAATTTTATAAGAATATCTTGTCTAGCTACATTGACAGTGCACACATGAGGTCCCTCCCTGATTATACGTTTTTTCAGA
>ML780502.1:426081-443429 GCA_009831015.1 Picea engelmannii | reverse complement strand
CACTAAAATAGATGCATTGGAAAATAATATGTCTAAAACCCATGTAATCATGAAAATGGTTTAATGTAAGGGTATGGGAAAGTGAAATATGGTTAAAAGTGAAGTGAAAGTGAATTGAAAGTGAAGTGAAAGGTTGGTAAAAATATGGTACTTTGGCGACCCAACAATTCATAACCTTGAAGTAAAGGTTAGAATCAAATTTACTCTTGGTAAATCCCAAGCTTGTCAGGAAACTATCAATTCTTTCATACCAAGCTCTAGGAGCTTGCTTCAACCCGTACATATCTTTCTTCAAATTGCAGACATGATTCTTTCTATATTCAACTTCAAACTCTTGTGGTTGTTCTATATACACTTCTTCTTCAATAAAACCATTTAAGAAAGTTGTTTTCACATCCATTCGGTGTAACTTCCACTTCATTTTAGCTGCAAGAGCTATGATGGTTATGATAGAAGTGTATATGGCTATAGGAGAAAATGTTTCTTCATAGTCAATACCTTCCTTTTGATAAAAACCACGAACCACAAATATTGCCTTATGTTTTTCAATACTTCCATCTGCTACATGTTTTATTTTGTATATCCACTTGGAAGATACCACATCTTTGTTCTTTGGTCTGGGAACTACTTCCCATACATAATTGTTTATAATGGACTAGTATTCTTTTGTCATGTTGTCCATCCATTATTTCTTTTAAACGAATTCTTCAAAGCAAGTAGGTTCCTTTTCTACGAGATCACGCATCAAGGCCATATAGTTGGAGAATGACTTAGGTTTCTTGCTATGTCTCATGGTTCCTTCTAGGGCACCATACTTCTATGCATATTGAATAGTTTCTCTCACCCAAGTTGGATTTCTCTTGTGAGAGATAATCATATGGGGAGGTTCTTGAGATTCTATCATATCATGATCTTCTGGAATCTCATCATCAGGGGTAATTGTAACTTCCTTCACGGGTTCTGCAACTATGGGAGCTACAGGTTCTTCTTCATATACTTATTCAAGATAACATTTCCTTGATCTTTTGTTTGCTGCATATTCATCAAAGATTACATCTCTGCTGATATCAATATGATGGTATCCTGGTATGTAAATTCTTAAGGCCTTAGAGACCTCATAGTATCCAACAAATATTTCGTTCTTTCTTGAAGGATCCAACTTAGTTCTATTTTCTTTTGGAATGTGTACAAATACTAGACAACCAAATATTTTTAGATGGCTTACTTTTGTCTACTTTCCAGTGAACATTTCTTTGAGGGTTTTGAATCCAAGTGCACTATGGGATAATCTATTTTGGACATATACTGCTTTTCTTGCTGCTTCATCCCATAAGTGCATTGGAAGATCTTGATCGTGAATCACAGTATTTATTGCTTCCATAATGGTTCTATTCTTTCTTTTTGCTACACCATTTTGTTGATGATTACAGGGAGTGGTGACCTCCCTCTTAATCCCAGAATATCTGCAAAAGATTCCAAATTCATTTGAAGTCTACTCTCCTCCTTTGTATGACCTGAGTATATTGATTTTCCTTTCGAAGAGGTTTTCTACCAAGGCTTTGTATTCCTTGAACTTTCCAAGCAATTCATCTTTTTATTTCAAGAAATAAACCCAAGTCTCACGAGAGTAATCATCAATAAAGGATACATAGTATACATACCCACTTAGAGAGATTGATGGCATTGGAAAACATATATCTGAGTGGACAAGTTCCAAGCTTCGTTTTGCTTTACTGTCTCTCTTTGGAAAATAATTCTTTATGTTCTTTCCTTGTGAACATCCCTTGCATACACCTTCATGATCAACCTTTAATTTTGGTAAAACTGTAACTACCTTGCTTACATATGGTAAGGCTTTGTATTGATGTGAGCTAGTCTTCTATGCCAAAGTTCACAAGGAATTTCAATAGAGTGAGTCAAGGCTACATATGAGTGACCTTTTAACTTGTACAACCCACCTTCTTCTGTTCCAATAAAAACTGCATCTTCTATAGTTTTTCCTTTATGCCACATAAGAACTTCACCATCTATGAATGTAGCCCTGAACCCTTTCTTATCTAGAGATAAGATAGAAAGTAATTTCTTTGTCAAACTTGGCACATAAATTACATCCTTCATTCTCATTAGAGTTCCTGAATCATATTTGTAGGTGGATTCTCCCATTCCTTTGATAGGGTACTAATAATCATCTCCAAGTGAAATTTTATGGGGGAAGTCCTTTTCTATAAGGCTAGAAATAATGTGTTTGTAACCTGTCATGTGCTTAGAGGCACCACTATCTATGAGCCAAGTATCCTCTCTAGGTGTCATAGATCCCGAGAGGGATGAAACCAAAACATAATCTTCAATCTTTTACTTATTCAACTTCTTGGGTGGCTCAACATCTTCAACTGCATGGGCACATTGTCTTTTGTTATTTCTCTTCTTTTATTCTTCCCTTATAGCAGGACAATTCCTAGCAAAGTGTCCCATCTTATCACAATGATAACATTGATAAGAGGATACATATTTTCCCTTTCTTTGACCCTTATGGTATTTCTGGAATCTCTTTGGAGAGTGAGATTGTTTATTAAAGTGGGTCTCCTTTTGAAAATGAAACTTTTTATTTCCTCCTTTATCATGAGAAGATAGGGCTTGATCTTATCCTGTTAATATGACTACTTCTCAATTGGCTACTCTTGCTTCTTCTTGAACACATTCTTCCCATAAAATGTCAAATTGGAGTTTCTCTTTTCTTGCACAAATAGTTTAGATGAAGGAATCCCAAGGTCTTGTGAGACCATTAAGAGTTTTCATTATAAGTTCATCTTCATCTAAGTTTTCTCCAATTTCCTCTAATTGTTCCTTGAATTGAGAAACCCTAGAGAAATAGTGTTGAATTGTTTCTCCTTTCTGCATATTTGTATTCTTGAGTTAGGTTCTCAAGTTCATCTTCAGGTTGATGTTCTTTCCTTCATACCTTCTGGTTAGGGAATCAAACATATATTTTGGATTATTCTTAGAAGACACTTGAGGGATCAAATGGAATCTGCGATTATTATTTTATCCCTAATCATATCCTTCTGGTACTTCGCTTTGGCTTCATCTTCTTTGGGTTCCAGTACATTTTATTTTATGATCTTTGCAAGGTCATTCTCTTCAAGAACGAGTCCAATTTTGTACTTTCAGGCAATTTTTTTTTCCACACCTTCTAACTTGTCAACAATCTCGGTTCTTGCAAACATCTTGACTTAGAGTTAGAAAAATGACCAGAAAATGAAAGTTCTCATAAAATGAATTTGAACTTACTAGGAGATGCGCTACGATGAGGTGAGTTGGCTAGAGCTGACCGTTTAAGAAAATTCCAAGTTTTACCCCTTGAAACTTGACCTATGTAAATATGGACTAGTACTTCTAGTACTGGTTCTGGTTTCCTAGTTTTTTGGTACTAGCCAAAAATAGGGTTTGAATTTTCAAAGAATTTGGCCACTGAAAAAGTTCGCTCAAGCTGCCAAAATATGCGCTTGGGTAAGGTGCACTTCCCAATATAATTTTTTGTCAAAATTTCCTTTTCAGTAAAAAGCCCTAATTTCCATGTATGACAACAATGACATTTTTAGATACCCAGTGAAAGGTGCTCTATTTAGTCAAGCTCTGATACCATGTTAAGTTTAGTTATGCTATTAGGTTATTTCCAAATTACATGACCATTCAATGAATTTCCAAAACAACAACAGAAAGAGGACCATTGAAAGAAACAAAATCACAAGGTATGAAACATTTTATCCTGGGAAGCGCTCATGGGGGAGAAAACCCAACAAAAAATTCATGAATAATAGATTTCCAATACAATTCCAAGACTAATACCAAAACACCAAAGATAAACCAAGACTGAGCATGCCCCTCTCTTCTCCTTCCTCCTGCAACTGCAACTACCTTCAAGATATGTGGAATAGATGAGTGAGTGTGAGAGTGAGTAAATGAGGCACCATCCTCACATATAAATACTAGTTGAGGAGGTGCTAGGGTTATGTCTCTTCACATGGTAGGGACAACTTTTTCTAGAAGTGGTTAAAACCACTTTATAAACACTAGGGGTCAAATTTACAAATACCACCATATAAATATGGTTTGACCAATCCAAAAAAGGGAATTTGATCTTATACAAGACCCGACAGAATCAATCCGCAAAAGGGGATTTGATCTATAAGATAATAACTCAAATATAATTAGAATATTCTTTGAAGTTACAATAATTCAACACTTCCATATAGATCTAAGTGTCTAGACATGTGGAAGTCATCCAAATCCTTCTACCTTAGTAATTTACTTTAATTAAAGGAATTATTAAAGTAAAGTTCTTTTTATAATTAAAGTGAGTTTAATTTAATGAAATGTTAAAGTTATTAGCATTAGTGAATTAATGAATATTAGCCATTGATTTCAAGTGAGTTGAGATAGAATATCAATTGTTAATAACTTTGTATATTAGGTTTATGCTTGATTCGGTCATAACTCAATATTGTAAAATCAAGGCTAGGTGAAGGGGAAAGACACACAAGAGAGCAAAGGAGGAATTTTGCTCATACAAGAGATAAATATATTGGATTCAATGACTCATAGAGAGAGAAAAGAAAGATTTTTTCTCAAGGAGATCTCAACAAGGGTGAAGAAGGACTTTAATCTAGAGATCAACTCAACCCAAAGGACAAAGAAACAACAATAGTCAGATATGATAAGAAGGACATATCTAGGTAGCAGATCAACAGTAGGTACAATTGTAGATCAGGATATGAACTGAAGCAATTCCATACATGACAAGCAATAGTCTAAGGCACTAAACATGTGTAGATGGGTGTGTACATACTCACCAGACCAGTAGTTGAGGGCACATACATACATGTTGTGCAATGTAAATAGGCACATACATACACATTGTATAGGCTGTACAGGATGCCAATACAAGGTTGTACAACAACGACAAAGTTGTTGGGTTGCAGGAGTTTGTTGTATTTTTCTGCTTCTATTCTTAGTGGGAAGCTCTCAAAGTTTGGGATCCATTGTAATCTTGGAGTCATTATTTAATGAAAATATGACTTGAAGGGAAAAATTTCCGTGTTGTGTGAAGTTTGGTTTCCAATTTTCTTCCACTATTTTTATTTCCAACCAATATATTTTATTCTATGTGCTGTGATTTAATTATTGACAAGGGAATATGATTTTGTGATAATCGGGAAATGGGACTCGTGATTGCAGGTTTTTTCTTCTAAGGTTAAGGTTTTTTCTTCTAGTTTTCCTCCCCAAAGTCTGTTCTGAATTTTCTAGCCGCCCTTTCGTTGACTGCTCTAATCTATTGTTGCTACACGTTATCCTCGTGGGTGCTCCAGAGTGTCATTTATCTCTTCAAATATGGGTGATGATTACACAGGTGATATAAATTCATTTCATGATTTGGTCCAGTTATTAAACCCCCAGAAGAAAATCTCACCTCATCCTAGCCGATTTGTCAACCGAGCTGAATATATTTCACATATGGAATTATCATCCCCAGAACCTCGAAGATCAACTCTATTTTTTGGATAATGTTCTCTTGTAGGAAATTTCACTGGTCTATGGCCAAGTCCAAAGGCTATGGAAACCTAGGTTTCAGAACATTAGTGCCCTTAGATCAAAGGCTCGGTAAGATCTTTTGTTGTAGGTCAAGGTTATTTCATTTCTTTTTTATAAAATTAGAGAGGGATATCAGATTCAGCTCGAGCCCATATTTTATGGGTTTAAGGGGTATGTTTCTCTCCCCATGGTATTTATATTTCAACCCATAAGACAAAATCTCTTCGGCTCCAGTGTGGGTAAGACTTCCTTATCTTCCTGTCATTTTCTAGGAATAAAACTATCTTAGAGCCATTAGGAACAAAGTGGGAAGATACATTGATCGTGTTGAGCCAAAAGGAAACCAATATTCATGTGAAAGAATTTGTGTGGAGGTGGATCTGGAGAAGGGTCTCCCAAAGGCAGTGCAAATCAAAATTGATGAGTGGAGTTTTTGATAGCCTCTTGACTATGATAAAATTCCTTTCAAGTGTCATATTTGTCATGTCATGGGAACTTTTCTAAAAATTGTCCAAAAATGTAACAATCTTAGCCGCCCCCAATAAAAGAATCTGAGTTTAAAAAGGTCACAGGTAAACGTAGGAACTTACAATGTAAGGGGCCGCCCCATCCAAGAAAACCTTAGGATACTTTCCAAAATAATCAGTTTGGAGCCCTTGAAAATCTAGGTGGTGTCGAAAATATCGAAGAAGAGGGGAAGCACCGAGGATCTCACCCTTCCAAAATCTTCACCCACCCTCCAGAGGAGCCAAAAATTAGTCCAAATGAAGACAAGAAGGAATATGCTTTAGCAAAAGAAGAAAGATAGTACTATCGAGAAGTCAAGTAAAAAGATGGAGAAGCTAGCAAGGAGGATGAAGAAGAAGTTGACAAAGATAGTGCAAAATCAGAGGAGGAAGAAGCGAAATATGTAGAAGCAAAAGAAACAAAAAAAACTTAAGTTCATGGGAATACAATTCCAAAAGTACAGTCTCGTTCTGAACCCACCAATCCCTATTCTTTTGTTAATGCTTTGAAGAATTCTGCACCAAATCCCTCCCCCCTGTTAATGTTTTATGCCATTATTATAGTTCTTTTCATTTCAATAGATAAGAGAAACATAAGCACAAGATCATTGAGAAATACACATTCACAAGAGACACAACATTTATCTTGGGAAACCCTCTAGGGGAAGAAAACCCAACAAAAACTTCCTTATCATAAATTGCCAATACAATGTCAAGAGACAACTCAAACCAATAAAGATAGTCCTCTCCAAAAGATGTGCCACTCTTCTCCCTCTCTCCAACTGGTAAGTTGCAGCTTGCCTCTTAAGAATGAGCAAGTGAGTTGTGTGTTAAAGTGAGGCACTAGCCTCTATATATATACAAGACTGGCACGTGTGAAGGGTCTTCACTAGCAGGGCCGATCTCTCACTCTGGGTGGGTAAACCCACCTTTAATTTATTTTTGGGTCTCAATAATAACTGCTGGGGCCGACTTCTTATTCTGCCTATTACAATTGTCCGTTGACCAATCCACAAAAGGGGATTTGGTCCTAATACAATTACTGACATGATTAATCCACAATGGGGATTAATCCTATGAACAAAATAACAATAATAATAAGAATACTCTTTGCAATTACATTATTTCAACACTCCCCCTTAACAAGAAGGGTATTCTTCAACAACATCAGGTGAAAGAGGTTTGCATCATCAGTGGCATTAGGAGGACAATATCGTCAATATCATCTTGAAACATTGTCTAGCATATTTACGAGTAATCGAAAGTTTTCTTCATCGGCAGCATCATCATTCTCGAAAGAATGCTATCATCATCTCCATCAAATATGTATCAGTAAAAATGATACCTCATCACAACACTAGGCTGGCAGTACTACACTGGCTCAATGTCACAGCTATTAAGTTGGTAGCTCAGTGTCAGTCACATCTTGCTTTACATCTAACAACTAGGTCAAAAGCAAGGAATATTATCATCTGGCTTTACGTCTAACAACTAGGTCAGAAGTGAGGAATCACAACGTCATGATTTACGTCTAACAGTGAGGTCATAAGCATGACTCATCTTGATTTACGTCTAACAATGAGGTCATAAGCAAGGAACACATCAACATCTCACTTTATGTCTAACAACGAGGTGAGAAGTGAGGAATTATCTTGCTTTACATCTAACAACTAGGTCAGAAGCAAGGAATCAACGATGTCATGCTTTACGTCTAACAGCGAGGTCAGAAGCATGAATCATCTTGCTTTACGTCTAACAGCGAGGTCAGAAGCAAGGATCACACAGCGTCATGCTTTACATCTAACAGCAAGGTCAGAAGCAAGGATCACACAACGTCATGCTTTATGTCTAACAACGAGGTCAGAAGCATGACTCATCTTGCTTTACGTCTAAAAGCGAGGTCAGAAGAAAGGATCACACAACGTCATGCTTTACGTCTAACAACGAGGTCAGAAGCATGAATCATCTTGATTTAAGTCTAACAACGAGGTCAGAAGCAAGGATCACACAACTTCATGCCTTACATCTAACATCGAGGTCAGAAGCATGACTCATCTTTCTTTACGTCTAATAGTGAGGTCAGAAGCAAGGAATATATATACTCCTCCTTTCAGGGAGGGTCCTTTCAAACTATACCAAGATTATCTCGAAAGAGTTCAAACTTTACATGAGATAGAGGCTTAGTCAACATGTCAACAACCTGTTCATCCATTCTAATGTATTGGAGCTTCAAGGCTCCTCTCTGTACCATGTCGCAGATGAAATGATAATGAATCTCTATGTGCTTCAACCTGTCGTGGAATACAGGATTTTATGTCATCTTTATGCAGCTTTGGTTGTCACATAGAATCTTGGTTGCTCTCATCTCCAAGTCAAATAAGCTTGTTAGCAACTTTCGAATCCATATCGCTTCGCAGCTAGCAGAACATGCGACAATGTACTCTGCTTCCGCTGTGCTGAGAGCAATACTAGATTGCTTCCTACTCTGCCACGAGATCATGGCTGATCCCAAACTGAAACAACATTCGGAAGCGATTTTTCTGTCTGCAATGCTTCCTGCCCAATCTGCATCAGTATAGCCACTCAATGTGAAGTCATGATCTCCATCATAGTTGAGACCATAATCCATTGTACCTTTAAGGTACCTCATCACATGTTTTGTAGCCACTAGGTGAACACATCTGGGCTCTACCAGAAACTGACTCAAGGTGTTCACGGTAAAACAAATGTTTGGTCTGGTGTTCATCAGGTACATCAATGATCCAATAATCTGTCTGTATAGTGTGGTATTAATCAAATATGACGAAGTATCGACCAACAACTTCAACTTTGCTTCCATGGGTGTATTCATGGGTTTTCATTCCAGCATGTCGAATCTCTTTAAGATCTCGACCGTGTACTTCCCTTGGTTAAGGGAGATCCTCTTTGGACTTTGCCATACCTCAAGGCCTAAGAAGTAATGAATTAGGCCAAGGTCTTTCATTTCAAATTCTGCGGCAAGTGTCCTTTTACATTCAATGATGAGATTTTCTTCTCCAGTTAAGAATAAGTCATCCACATACAGTAATAAGATTATTGGTTCATTATCCATAATTTTGAAGTAGAGATTTGAGTCTGCTTTACTCTTAGTAAATCCTAAGCTCATCAAGAAACTGTCTATACGGCCATACTAAGCTCTAGGAGCTTGCTTCGATCCGTATAAGGCTTTCTTCAATCTGCAGACATGAGACTTCCTGTCTTCAACCTCAAGTCCTTGGGGTTGCTCTATATACACTTCCTCTTCGATAACACCATTCAAGAAAGCTGTCTTCATGTCCATCTGGTGCAACTCCCATTTCATCTTAGCTGCAAGAGCTATGATGGTCATGATCGAAGTGTATCTGGCTACAAGAGCGAATGTTTCTTCATAGTCAATGCCTTCCTTCTGGGAAGAGCCACGATCGACAAATCTTGCTTGATATTTCTCAATACTTCCATCAGAATCATGTTTTATTTTGAAGAGCCATTTGTAGGATACCCCATCTTTATTCTTCGATCTAGGAATTATTTCCCATACTTCGTTCTTCATTATGGATTGGTATTCCTCTGTCATGGAATCTTCCCATTCTTTTCTATGAATTGCTTCTTCAGAGTAGGTAGGCTCTTCTTCTAGAAGATCACACATAAAAGCTGTATAGTTGGAGAATGGCTTTGGTATTTTCACCTATCTCAAGGTTCCTTCTGGAACACCATACTTCTCTCCATCTTGAATAAGCTCTCTTGCCCAAGTAGGCTTTCTTTTATGGGAGAAGGTCATTTGAGGAGGTTATTGAACTTATGTTATATCGTGGTCTTTAGGAGTCTCCTCATCAGGGGAAGTTACGACTTCCCTTACTAGTTTTGCAGCTCTGGGAACTTCCCTCACGGATTCTGCAATCTTGGGATTTACAGGTTCCTCTTCATATACTTCTTCAAGCTGGCATCTTCTTGATTTCTTGAGTGTTTCTTCTTCATTAAAGGTCATGTCCCTGCTGATCTCAATGTGGCGGTGACTGGTGACCAAGTATGTAGATTCTGAAGGCCTTGGAGACTTGACAGTATCCCACAAATATTCCCTTCTTTCCGGAGGGTTCCAACTTGTTTTTTTTTTCTTTTTTTTCTTTTTGAGATGGCTTACCTCTAGTTTTTTTCCAGTGAACATCTCTTCCGGTGCCTTGAGCCCAAGTGTGCTATGGGATAATCGGTTCTGCACATAAACAACTGTCATTGCTGCTTTTTCCCATAAGCACATAAGAAGATCTTGATCATGGATCATAGTCTTCATAGCTTCTAGTATGGTTCTGTTCTTCCGTTCAGCTACACCATTTTGTTGGGGATCTTGATCCCAACATCTTTTCATAAGTTCATGAACTCTTTTGAGGTATATTCTCTTCCATTATCTGACCTGAGTGTCTTAATCTTCCTTACAGAAGGGTTTTCTATCAAGGCTTTGAATTCCTTGATCTTGCTGAACACTTCAAATATATCCAGGTCTTTTATGAGAATAATCATTAATGAATGATACATAGTATACATACCCATTAATGGAGGATTATGGCATTGAGCTACATACATCTGAATGAATGAGCTCTAGGACTCCTTATGTCTTGCTGTCCCTCTTTGGAGACGTGTTCTTGATGTTCTTCCCTTGTGCACATCCATTGCATACGCCTTCATGGTCACCTATGATTTCTGGTAAACTTGTGATCGCTTTTCATATGTATGGTAGCGCCTTGTAGTTGATGTGAGCTAATATTCTAGAGTTCACATGGATTCTTCAATAGTGTGGGTCATGGCAGCTTTTGAGTGACCCTTTAGCTTATACAAGTCACCTTCTTCTCTTCCAATGATGATTGCTTCATTTATGATCTCTTCTCTAGCATGTTTCCTTCTGCAACCTTCACTATAGCTTCCTCATGTGACCTGGAGCAAGGTCAACAAAACAACAAGAAAGAGTAATATCCTTCTGATAATATAAAGCAATAGCATGAACAATCATCACAGTAGATCCTTTAGAGCTATCACTTATGATTTATCTGAAGCAAAGATTAAAGGTAAGGAATACAATACGAAATGAGGTCAACACTCTCATAGTGTTGTGACCAAGCATTCTTCCATGGAAACCTAGAGCTAACACACGAGGTTTCTCCTAGAGGAGGTGTTAGTTGTATTAGACAAAGTATTTACCTTTATATGCTCACATGCTATCAAGTATAATACTTTACAAAGACTGTTGTCTCAACTATAGTCATCAACTTGTCATGTGTACCTTTGAATCTTGATTAATCAAACCTGGAGCCTTGTCCTCAAGAATGAGTGCTTGCTTTTCTTCTAGGTCTCCTTCACTCAAGTGATGAGTGCTTTCTTCAACCTGTCTTCTATACTAAGACAATACACTATCTTGACAAAAGGTTAGGTTAGAGGATAAGCTCTATGATCAACTTTCAATTCTTCTAATAATTTGATCACAACTTCAACATGCAACACTGATAATGTCATGACAAATAGATGTATATCAGAATAATCACACCTGTGTTGCATCATTCCTTTGAATGTGTTGGATCTTGAGATCCTTTTGGATATATGGCAAGAGATCCATTCTCCTACAAATACTCTTTAGGGTTTAACCATTAAACATATGTAAGTACATACCTCTGATAGCATTTGCAGGTAGTGGCTCCATCGGGTAGCAGCGGTAATAATTGCCAACTCTTGAGAAAATTTCAAGGGTGATTGCAACTGGTTCTACAACTGCAACTGCAACTACAGTTGGTTCTGAGACTGCAACTGCAACTGCAACTTAGGGTTTTATGAGGAAACCCTAATTTTTCAAACTTCAAATTTTGAAAATCTGATTCAGGGGATAGATGCGCTGAGCTGAGGCGAGTTAGCTGGTGTAGTCGGAATTTCAAAAATCCAACTTTTACCCCCTCAAACTTGATTTGCGGATTTATGGATTGGTGCTTCTGGTTTTCTGGTACTTCTGGTACTCTGGTACTTCTGGTACTCTAGTTTTCTGGTACTTTGTGAAACTAGGGTTTCACTTTCCGGGAGATCCAGCCACTGAAAAGGTGTTCTCTAAGTGCCAAAATGATCCTTGGGGGAGGGCACAACTTTCTAGGTGGTTTTAGGGCTGAAAAGATTCACTTTTGAAAAACCCTAATTTGCAGGTACTGCAACACTGATGTTTCTCTCTTGCGAAATATGATTCCTTCATGTTGGCTCTGATACTATGTTAATGTTTTATGCCATTATTATAGTTCTTTGCATTTCAATAGATAAGAGCAACATAAGAACAAGATCACTGAGAAATACACATTCACAAGAGACACAACATTTATCCCGGGAATCCCTCTAAGGGAATAAAACCCAGCAAAAAATTCCTTATCATAAATTGCCAATACAATGTCAAGAGATAACTCAAACCAATACAGATAGTCCTCTCCAAAATATGTGCCACTCTTCTCCCTCTCTCCATCTGGTAAGTTACAGCTTGCCTCTTAAGAATGAGCAAGTGAGTTTTGTGTTAAAGTGAGGCACTAGCCTCTCTATATATACAAGACTGGCACATGTGAAGGGTCTTCACTGGCAGGGCCGCCCTCTCACTCTGGGTGGGTAAACCCACCTTTAATTTATTTCTGGGTCTCAATAATAACTGCTGGGGATGACTTCTTATTCTGCCTATTACAATTGTCCGTTGACCAATCCGCAAAAGGGGATTTGGTCCTAATACAATTACTGACATGATTAATCCACAATGGGGATTAATCCTATGAATAAAATAACAATAATAATAAGAATACTCTTTGCAGTTACATTATTTCAACACCCCCCTCTTACAAGGGGAAGGAGATTTAAAAAGGAACAAGTAGTTCACTGAGCAGGAAATATTAATAATTCAACAAATGAGTTTGATATTTTTCATCCCTATTGGTAGGGTTAAAGAAATTTCCAGATACTAATGTATTGTTTCTGTGTAAACCTTTGTAACCAGTTTGTTAGAATATATTCGAGTTCACATAAATCTAGTATAGGAAATAGGAAAGTGTCTCCTTTGGCCTCCATTTGTGATGAAAGGTTGAAGAATTTTAACTTATTTTCACTACAAGAGGATTTTGTTCTCTTGAACTCCATGCACCTCCTTTTCTGCAACTTCTTTTCTGAATAAAATCTCTAACTATTTCTGTTAAAAAAAAAATTAATTATTGGCAAGGAAAAACACAAGGTAGTAATTTATGTAGGTGTTGGGGATAATAATATTTTTCAACATGGTATGAGAGATTGCACTCTAAGAGGGAGACCAATTTTAGATACAAAAAAATTTGTGTAGCACATATTTTATATCTGCAAGGATATCTCTGCATATCTATAAATCAATAGTGAAATTCTTGTGGGTGCTTGAAGGAATAAGCACATAATAGTTTTTTTTTTTTTTTTCCAGATCTAGAAATGGCAACAACTAGTCTTAGGTTTGAAGACAAGTTTGATGGAACATATAAATTTATTTCCTAGAAGGTGAGGGTAACCTTGCTTTTGAAGGAACATGACCTTTGGGAGATTGTAGAAAAGGTTGTTCCTACATCGACAAATGCATCAAAGAAATCCGCTCTTGAGAAGAAGGAAATCAAATCCTAGAGAGTGATCTTAGACGTTGTGAAGGATCATTTGATCCCTCACGTGGTAGAGAAGCAATAAACCAAATAAATATTCAAGGCTCTAGTGGATTTGTTCTAGAGTGTCAAATTGAATAGAAAGATGATATTGAGAGACAAGCTCAAATCCATCTAGATGTCAATATTTGACAATGTTACGAGCTACTTCATGAGGATCACTTAGTAATGTGATCAAATTGCAACTATTGGGTAGAAAGTGGATGACGTATAACTTGTAAATGTGGAATTGAATGGTTTCACCAAGCCATGGGAGCCATTTGTCAAGGGATTTTGTGCTCGAGATAAAAATTCCAAATTAATATAGGCTTTGGGATGATTGCATCTAGGAAGAGACTCGGGAGGAGTCTAAAGCCAATAGAAAAGGAGATGGAGGGGATAACTTGGCCCTATTTAGTCAAGCCAAGAAGGGCAAAGGAAAGGTTTCCAAGGGTAACAGTGAGGGGGAAACCTCACAGCTGGGAAAGAAGAAGGAATTGAGTAAGATAAGGAGTTTTTCATTCCATAAGAGTGGTCAATAAACATCTCATTGTCTAGAGAAGAAGAAGGGGCAAGGGAAATCACAACAGGTAGCAACATCAACAAAAACGTAGTTGGATGAGTTTGCAATGAAGTTTGACAAGGAGTTCACACTACTCTCATGCCTCTCTACTAGCATAGTCACAAGGAGTGTGTGGTACTTGGACAATTATGCATCACATCATATTATAGAAGCACGCGATCCATTCTACAATATGATGGAGAAGGACTCAAGGATATGTGTGGAGCTTGGTGATGATGCCACGTATGCAATGAAGGGGAAGGGAAAAATATTGTTCTATATTGAGTCATGTAGTTCGTTTGAGGTCCAGGATGTGCTATATGTACCATGAACGAAGGCTAATTTGATCTCAGTCTCAATTACAAAGGACAGTGGTTTTTCTGTCATGTTCAAGAAAAGGAAAGTATTGATACATCCAGGGGGAGCTAGCCTTGATGGAAAAGTGAGGATTAGGTTTAGAGAGGGAAATTTATACAGGTTGAAGGGAAATCTTGTTTAAGATTTGGTGCATGACAGTGACAACCCGTGCGAGTTATAGAACATGAGGAGGGGACACCTACACTATAGGGAATTTCCAATTCTGATGGATATTGTCACTAGTCTACCGGATTTCAGTGTTGAGCATCAGGGCATGTGTACAAGGTGTGCACTTGGAAAGAATTGCAAGGTTATTTTTCCAAGTAGCCCAGGTGGAGAATTAGACATGGAATAAGATCAAGGTATTGAGGTTGGATAATGTGGGAGAGTACACCTCTAATGATTTCAAGTATTTCTGCAAGGAGATAAGGATCAAGAGGGAGTTGAAGTCTTGTACAACCCTCAACAGAATGGGGCTATAGAGAGAAAGAACCAGTCCATCATTAGTTATTCCAGGGATATGACACATGACCAAGATCTTCCCATGTAACTTTGGGTAGAGCCATGCAACACAACAATATATGTGAAGAACATGAGTCCACATAGGATATTGGGGGAAGGGAATCAAGAGGAGTGTTGATGTTTGTGGCATTGGATGGGTACTTCTGCACATGTCTAAGTGTTTGGACATGTGGAATTCATCCAAATCCTTCTACCTTAGTAATTTACTTTAATTAAAGGAAGTAAAGTGATTTTTAAAAATTAAACTGAGTTTAATTTAATGAAATGCTAAAGTTATTAGCATTAGTGAATTAAATGAATCTTAGCCATTACTATCAAGTGAGTTGATATCTAATGTCAATCATTAATCACTTTGGATATTAGGGTTATGTTTTATTAGTTCATAACCCAAGATTATAAAATCAAGGCTAGGTGAAGGGGAAACACACATAAGAGAGAAAAGGAAGAATTTTTCTCACACAAGAGAGATATCTATTGGAGTTAGTGACTCATATAAAGAGCAAAGAAGGACTTTTTCTCAAGGAGATCTTAGCAAGGGTGAAGAAGGAATTTCATCTAGAGATCAACTCCATCTAGAGGAGAAGGAAGAAACAACAGACAAATCTGATAAGAAGGACATATTTGGGCAGCAGATCAGTAGCAGGTACAATTGTAGATTGGTTCGTATAGAGTTGGAGTAGCACCATATGTGGCAGCTAGTAGTCCAGGGCATGTACATACACACCAGATAGGTGTAGTTGGGAATGCACATACACACTGGATAGGTGCATAAAGACACTCATATACGCACTAGAATAGAAGTCAGGGGCATGTACATACGCATAGTGCAGTGGAAATAGACATGTACATACACATTGTACATGCCATGTATAGATCATACATGATGCCGAAATAGGTCTATACAATGACAACATAGTTGCTAGGTTGCAGTAGTTTGCTGCATTTTTCTGTTTATATTCTTGGTGGGAAGATTTCCCAGTTTGGGAACACTTGTGAGCTTGGTGTCATTATTTAATTAAAATATGATTTGAAAGGAAAATGTTTTGTGTGTTCTGTGAAGTTTGGTTTCCAATTTTCTTCCATTGTTTTTATTTATAGCCAGTACATTTTATTTTGTGTGATGTAATTTAATTATTGACAAGGAAAAACACAAGGTAGTAATTTATCTAAGTGTTGGGGATAGTAATATTTTGCAACAAGATCCTAATGAAGTTACCAACACTTTGCTTCCCAGTGTCCACTCAAATTGTAGTGGTGGAAAAATTTCTTATTGTTACTACAAGGACTTCTTGACATAATCCTCCTCTCCATGTGCCTTTGTCTTTGTTGTTGGATAGGAAAATCCTTCATTCCATTCCTCCTCTGGAAGCAATGTATCCTGTGGCATGTGGCTTGCTTCTCCCAACAATATTCCTCAATATTGGATTACTTTCCACAATGTGATCATGTCTCTGCATACCAACAACTGTCTATGGCATGGCCTCTCTTCTTACAACAATGATAAACAAGAAATGTCTTGTTTGATGTAGACCACCTGGTATTCTTCTTCTTCTTGTTCTCACTGATTGGTTTGTTGATTTTTCTGAGTGAAAGTGTAGGTTGTGTTTGTGAAATCTCCTCATTGTTTCCCTCATTCAATCCACCACAAGAAGTATGAGGTGGTAGTGTACTTCCACTTTCATTTACCACTGTTGCTCCTTCTTTTGATGAGAAATATAACTTCGACATGTATTTTTCCTTCACAAAAATGGTCTTCACAATGATGGAATTTTCACTTATGCCATCAAAACCTAGGCCTTCATGCCTATCCCTTGTTATAGCTACAATGGGGTTCGAGATTCTTTGTCTCCTCTTTCCTATCCCTTGTCCATCATAGCCCATTTTCCTTAAGAGATTAGAACCAATGTCTCTAGTATGCTTCTTAAATTCACCAAGATTCTCTTGAGGAATGCATATGGATGATGATTTTACCGAAATGGTATCAGTCATGGTGCTGGTTAAGGCTGTTAAGAACCAAACATCAATATAGCATAGAAAAACCTCAGGAAAAGTACTCAACGCCTTGAAAAAGAGATAATTTCAGATAATAAGCCTCTTCGAGGGGGAAACCTCCTTTTACCCCACTTAAATGTTCAAGTACAAGAT
>ML780502.1:397247-420574 GCA_009831015.1 Picea engelmannii | reverse complement strand
CCCACTTAAATGTTCAAGTACAAGATGATTCAAAATGAAAATGTCTCCTTGGTATATATAAGAGACTAGGAGGTATAATTACAACTAATGGCCTAAATCCAACATAAATAAAATAACATTACTAATATAATATGCCCCAATTAAGGGGTAATGAGACAATATTAGGGCTTAACAAAGGCAGTGGAAACATATGGTGGCCTTGCTTTCTAGTTCTACTGAACAACTACTTGGAGCTTCTCCAAGGCCTCGTCCTTCTTTACCAACTCTTGTTGCAATTGTGCCGACATCTGAGTGAGACTATCTTCATTCCAACTATCCAATTGGATGAAATTCTAACCAATGTGTACAAGCTCTGATATGTGCCTATCCAAATCTATCATGGCCACTGTGATGTATGAGAAACCCTAGAGTCCAAATAATTTTTTTTTCTACACATGAGATGGCATCCAAATAACTCATGCAACAATTAAAATCCTTTAATGAATGAAAGATCCTGAAACCTATCCCATGCTCAAAATGAGTTGATATTTCATTGACCAATGATGGAATGATGGGTTGGCAGAGATATCCATTACTAAATTAGTCTCCCAGTTATTCAAAGCACCACCCATTCATTTTCCACTCAATATACTCAGTATATATGTTTTAACTGCCCCATAATTCAAGACACAATAATTATGCTCAATCAACCAAATTTGTTGTGTAGAGTCATTACTAGATTGGCTCACCTAGGATCCCACGTCCAATTCAGTAGTGAGTTCTGTGGAAATAAAATAATATAGCAACGATTGGTGGATTCTCAAGACAATGTTTGTACCATGATAAAATGAGGTTGGAGTATGGGTGCGTAAATGACCAAGAGAATATCCCCCCTGAGTTCCCTGATACTAGGTTGAGAGAATGATCATGATCAATTTGATACACATTGTTAGGTTTTCCAACAGAGAAATATAGTATAAATTCTCATGTCGTTAGGGTTCACACTGAGAGATGAAGAAAACAAAGAATACTCAGTGTTTGAATAACAAATAACAACTATGTGGGTCTCTCGGGCTAGGGTTCACACTCATTGTTTTTCTAGCGAGGAATAAATGCATGGGTCTTCTCCTTGATCTATGGTTCGCGTGCATTGTATGGAAATCAAGGAAGAATGTGTGGGTTTCTCCTCGATATAGGGTTCACTTACATCACTTGGATAATGGAGAATGAGTGTGTGGGGTTTCTCTTCGAGGTGGAGTTCACACACATCACTTGGATCATGAATATTGAATGCATGGGGTTACTCCTTGAGCTGGGGATCACACACAACGTTTAGGTAGTGAGGAATGAATTCGTGGGGTTACTTCTCAAGCTAGGGATAAAACAAAACATTTGGGAAGAAAGGAATGGATTCATGGGGTTACTCCTTGAGCTAGGGATCACACTGAGCATTTGAATAACAAAGAACAATGCGAGGGAAACAAAGAAGAAATGTGTGGGTCTCTCCTTGAGCCAAGGTGAGTAGGAGAGTTTTAGTTGTAGTTTATAGACTTCCTAAAGTGGGCATGGTCATGTTGGGTTCCCATGAACTCTTTGAATGATAATAACTTGTTGTTTATGGCATTCTGTGATTAGAAAATCTGATTCGGATTATTTTGAGAATGACATGAAGGAAAAAATATAATCGAGATATAACAATGAAATACACAAAAATATAGAAGAGAACACATAAATATAGTGAAACCCAACTTCTATTACTGAATAAGATAGAAAAACATTGTAGAACACAAACTGGAAAAATGGGGTAGCTTATCTCTAAAAAGAAAGAGACATTGGCTACGCTTCATTCACAAGAAGCTTTACATCACACTCCATTACATGCTTAAAGGGCTTCCTTCACCTCAATTATATATGAGAGTGAGAGGAGAAAAATTCTCATGATGCATGTGGGATAAATTGGACTAAGTTTATAAAATGCCATAGGCATGTAAAATACTAGGAATTCCCAGGCGGTCACCCATCCCATTACTACTCTAGCCTGAGCATGCTTAAATACAGAGTTCTAATGGGATACGGTGCATTAAAAATAAATTTTAGGCATGTACATAAGACCATTACATGATGTATGTAATTAACAAATGAATATGACATTACATTCCATTCCCCATCAAAAGGGTGAATGTTATGGTTTATCAAAACAATAGGCTCAAAATAGTGATTCAGTGGAAAAGGTGGATGGCCACTGAGATCCATTTGGATCATTCCTCCCCCCTTAGGAAGAAATGGTCCCCATTGCGTCAAGTTCCCTTGGGAGACGAGGACACTTCTTCTAAATCTAAAGCTTGGTCCGCTGCTTGCCTTGCTGAAGAAGATGTCCTGCTTATCTTGTTGAAGGCTGTCATTAACCTGTTGCTGGAGGGATTGAATCCATTCAACCAATCTAGTTGCATGATCTACCTGAATATGGGAGGACTCTGTCGGTGAAGATGAAGCATGAAGAGTATGCAAGGTTTTTTTATAACCTTGCTTGACTGGGCAGTGTGGAGGCACCCCCATAGGCGAAACTTGGTACTCTTCTACAATCTTGTTGATCTTCTTCTGATGGATAGAAAGGTGTTGGGATGAGGCTACAATGGTTTCAATGTCCTTCTTTTCACCTTCTGATTGGATTGTGAAGAGGCTAAAATTTACAGTATGAGAGATTACTTTGTGGCATTGTTTTTGTGGGACAATAGTTGAAACTACCTCTGGTATCCTGTATAGTTGACCCCCCAGAGTAAAAATAATGCTACCTGGTCGAGACTCATAAATAACATGATGCCTCCACATATATGGTTGGCCTAATAGAACATCATAGACTTCCAGTGGGGAAACATCACATAATACCTCGTCCCTGAAGGGACTGATGTCGTAGGATATGCGACATTGTTGGATGACACAAAGATATTGACCCTGGCGAAGCCACCCGATGTTGTATGGATGCAGGTGTGGTGTTGTTGGAAAATACAACTTCTTGACAACCTCTGCTGAGATGATGTTCTTTTGGCTTCCGCTATCAACAATAAAATGTAGTGGGGTCGCCTTCACCCACATTTGTGAATGGAAGAGTCACTCCCCCTCCTCAAGATCCTCTTCTGGTTGGATTGTTGTAGTTGTGACAATAGCTGTGGGTTCTGCATGAATGATATGTCTCCTTTTATCATTTTCTGAATTAGGGTCCAAGTCGGGGTTTGGATCTTTATCTTTGAGCTCAAACACAAATGAATGTATTGATCGACATTCATCAGTGTTATGCCAAGGGATGTTGTGGAACTCACACCACTTTTCAGTGTCTTTCTTAGAATTCTCGTTACCCTTCTTTGCCTACATTTGGGACTGGCTCTCTTGAGGTTGGCCTTCCTTTCTCTGTCCATGATTCTCCCACTTCCTATGTTGCTTGAATTTCTGCTCAATTTTGAATGCATATTGTTAATAAACTCCCAGTGAGGAGATGTCCAATAAATCCATCTTTGTTTGGATGTACCTTTGTAGACCACTACGGTACTTCAAAAAAAGGTGTCGCTCGGAGTCTTTGATATCCAACTTTGGGCACAAGGTATGAAATATGTTTGTGTACTCCGACATTGTTTGGTCTCTTTTCTGATGTAGAGATGTCCATCTCATGTATTGGTCATCATAGTTTTTGACAGGGTAGAACTCCTCCTTTAGGTCATCTGTAAAGGCCTCCCAAGTGGTTTCTCTCCCAAATAGTGTAGATTCATCCTTGGTGTACCTCTCCCAGTAACCTTCCCACCAAGCTCTGACATGGGGAAGGGATTTAGGGAGTGCAAAGGTGATATTTTCACTATCGTAAAAATTTTGGACAGAGTAATAACCTTTTAGCATATTCAACCATTTTTCTAGAGCATCTGCATCTATCTTACCTTCAAATAAGGGGTTATCAAAGTTGACTTGTACCTTGAAGGGTGTCGCACTTGAGAAATTGTTTCTTGTTGAATATGCCTCAGCTTCCACCATCGATAGTCTTCAAAGGATCTGAGTGAAGTTGTCAATCATCTCATTCCTTTGTTGCACAAGGGATTCCTCGAGCAACGTCTTGAAAGGATCTCCTGCTCTATCATCTCTCTTTTCTTCCACCATTGGATGCCACTTGGGCTAGTGAGGGTGGTTGTCCTCAAGCGAAACTAGCTCGAGACCCAAATCTCTATACCCTGACCTCATTGGGGACCTGCTTTGAGAAATGACAAGAAGAAGAATGCTCTGATACCACTAATCCAGATTATTTTGAGAACGACATGAAGGAAAAAATATAGCTGAGATATAAGAATGAAATATAAAAAAATATAGAAGAGAACACATAAATATAGTGAAACCCAACTTCTATTACCGAATAAGATAGAAAAACACTGTAGAACACAAACTGAAAAAAATGGGGTATCTTATCTCTAAAAAGAAAGATATGTTGGCTACGCTTCATTCATAAGAATCTTTAAATCACACTCCATTGCATGCTTAAAGGGCCTCCTTCACCTCAATTATATCTTATCTCTAAAAAGAAAGAGATGTTGGCTACGCTTCATTCATAATAAGCTTTAAATCACACTCCATTGCATGCTTAAAGGGCCTCCTTCACCTCAATTATATATGAGAGAGTGAGAGGAGAATAATTCCCATGATGCATGTGGGATAAATTGGACTAAGTTTATAAAATTTCATAGGCATGTAAAATACTAGGACTTCCCGAGTGGTCACCCATCCCAGTACTACTCTAGCTCAAGTGTGCTTAACTATGGAGTTATAATAGGATCCATTGCATTAACGCTAAATTGTAGGCTTGTATATAATACCATTACATGATGTATGTAATTGAAAAATGAAGATGACATTACATTCCATTCCCCATCAAAAGGGTGAATGTTATGGTTTATCAAAACTACGGGCTCAAAATAGTGATTTAGTGGAAAATGTGGATGGCCACCGAGATCCATCTAGATCAAACTCACCGAGACTTGCAAAAGTCATAAAATCACATCCATTGATATCATAAATGCATGGGATGAGTTATGCAAATGTTGGCATGTTATAGAGAATTCCCATAAGTTAGGTTTAGGTTGTGGCTATGTAAGACAACAAGAATATAAGCATTGGGACACCTAGGAGCAAGGGAACGAGTCTTAGAATGCCCAATACCTTCAATGGTGAAGATTACCAACTGTTGAAATGTGTAGTCACCATTACACAATAAGCTCTGACACAGTAGAAAAAATGATAATCATCAATTAACTCCAAATCCACTCAATGATACAAAGAATCCATTTAAAATATAACTAACAAAACCATAAAACACAATGGTGAATTTAAACACAACATACAGTGGAAACAACTCATTGAGAAATGATTTTTACATAGAACCCTAATGGGAAAACCAATTTCGAATGGTGCTCAATATTCTTTCTTTTGAAAATCTCTGATACAATGTTATTTGTCTTTCTCTTAATGGGAAAACTAGTTTTGGATGGTGCTCAATATTCTTTCTTTTGACAATCTCTGATACAATGCTATTCGTCTTCGGCTAAAATACCCTTTGAGAATGAGAGTGAGGGAAGATATAGGGAGAGATAAGGGGTAAGGGAAGGCCAAAAACCATGGCTCTTCACTTCCCATTCCTTATCCTTCTCTCCCATTCATTTTTTTTTTTAAACTACTCTCTTACATCCTCATTTGTCTTATTCAACTTTACACTTGCATCATTTTACATATCTTTCATGACCTTGGTTAATTTTGATGTTGTCTTGCAAGTATCGAGTCTTACCCATTCTCAGTTCGAATCCACTTCAGATCAACCTTGTCATAGATTTATGTTTTAAGAATATTTCTTCTTGTAGTGCTTGGTTGTTTATCTCTTCCAAAAGTTTGACCTATTGGGAATGCAAAGAGAATATTTCTTCTTGTAGTTCTTGGTTGTTTAGCTCTTCCAAAAGTTTGACATCTTCGGAATGCAGAGAGAGAATATTTCTTCTTGTAGTGCTTGGTTGTTTATCTCTTCAAAAAGACTTACCTCTTGGGAATGCAAAGAGAGGGAATTTGTTATACCTTCTCCCACTATTGTTTCTTAGATACCTATCATTTTATGATCTAAGCATTGTCATATTTACTCCCATGATTCTTTCTTGGATACCTATCCTTTTATGATTTTATTATCTAAGCATTGTCGTACCTTCTCCCATGATTCTTTCTTGGATACCTATCATTTTATGATCTAATCATTGTCGTACCTTCTCCCACGATTCTTTCTTGGATACCTATTATTTTATGATCTTAAGTCTTTCTTGTGTTAAAAAATGTGGAAAATGTCCCCAAAGGTATTCTTATTGGACATTATTTTAATTTGACTGAATTTTTTATTGGACATGATTTTAATTTGAGTGAGTTTTTTAAGATTTTGCTAGAAGGTGAACATCTTTGTGCCTTTTATGTATCCCATGGATTTTTTCCAATCACAAAAAGTCTCTTTGAAATTAACTTGTGTTAACCATATATTTTTAATCAAAGAGGGGAATTTCTAAGTGCTTTATGTTTTCCTTAGGTAAGGCTAATGGGCTAGTGAGAGGAGTCCGCTCCAAGTAGAAATAAAATAACTTTCAATTCATAATCTCTAGTGAGGAATGAATATGATAGGATGAGAAAATACTATGATAAGAGGAAACACTTCCCATTCATAGTCTCTAGTGAGGAAAGACTATGATAGGAGGAAACACTTTGAATTATGAGAGTATGATAAGAGTAAACACTCCAATGATGAAAGACTATGATAGGAGGAAACACTCCAACTTCTCTATGATGAAATACTATGATAGGAGGAAACACTCCAAATTATCTACAACCATACTGTAGATGATAGGAGGAAATGCTCCAACTTCTCTAAAACAAAACTAGAAAAGACTATGATAGGAGATGTTATCTCCAATTCCCCGGGACAAATAAGGAGATGATGTCTCGATGCCCTCAGGTTGCAGACATGGAGTACTGAAAGTTAGATGAATGACAACATCCATTTGCAAAGACAAAGGCCCACTTCACCATCACACTTGTCAGACTCATCACGATGGTATCCACCACATCAGCTTGCTTCTTGAAGACATTGGGTCTTTCTCCATGAGGTACAAGCCATGTATAATGGTGAGTTTCATATCAATATCCGAGGCATTTTAGTTTGTTGCATTTAAAGATGCTTTTGATTATGTAACGTATGCTTGGAAATTATTCTCTTTGCCTTGTTTCACCTTGGTGGTTGACATTGTGCCCTAGTAAGTAGTCACCCTTATGGATGGGTTTGCTACTGGGAGGTCCCTTTTACAAGTCATCGTGCCATTCCTAGTCATACTTATCACTTTTCACACTTCATCCCCTCATCTTTTGGGATTTTAGGGTGTGTTGGGGTTCTATAATCATAGGTAACTTGATTCTTCAGCTGTTTATTTGGCGTTTCTCCCGTGATTAAGACATCTGGCTTGCCGGGCTCAGTCGATTTCACTTCTCCCTTCATCCATTTCACCTGATCCTTCATCACCCTGCTGCACCCTTCATGCCCTTGCCCTTCATTTATTCACCCCCCACCATTTTCGCCCCTACATGAATAAACAAACTTAGGATAAAAAAACATTAGATTAGTAATAAATGGTTAGTGACATTTTTAACACTAATTAACATAATAATGTTAATTTGATTAAGTTAGTGTAGTTAGATCAATAAAACTAGGTTAGGCTTGTTAAAAATAAATAAATTAATAATTAATTAATTGTTAGTGTAATTAGGTTAGAAGTTAGATTAGTGCACTAATGATTAATTTTGAATGAATAATTAATAAATAATCAATAAAGAAAAACATTATAAAATTTTTAAATAATTAAAAAACACACAAAACAAATTATAATAACCCAATAAAAAATATAAAATAAAAATCAAATAAAAACAATAAAAAATGAAACAATAAAAATTAAACGTAAAACAAAAATAAAATACCAATAAAAACTAAACTATATAATTAAAACATTAAAAAACATATATAAAACTTAAATAATATAAATAAAAACAATAACAAAATTAAAACACGTAATAAATATTAAAACATAAACAAAATAATAATAATAAAAAAACAAAATAAAAACAAAACACTTAAAACAAAAAACATAATAAATAAAACAAAAAACAAAACAAACAAAAAACAAATAAAATAAAAACAAAAAGTGCACCTTATTTCACACATCCCCATAAATTTAATCAACACTCGAATGCTATTGGACCATCCTAACTTTAACAAGGGGGGTCCGATTAAGTGGTTTTCCAGAGGACACTTGTCACCATATGGTGAACTCGGACCTCCCCCTCCTAATACC
This sequence comes from Picea engelmannii, assembly GCA_009831015.1. Lineage (NCBI taxonomy): Eukaryota > Viridiplantae > Streptophyta > Pinopsida > Pinales > Pinaceae > Picea > Picea engelmannii. The sequence goes on along the minus strand of ML780502.1, from coordinate 412,199 downwards.
ACTTAACACCCAAGGGGGGGGGGGTCCGAAAACCACTTTCCCCCCTCCAAAACCGCCTTTCCGAAAATAACAAAAAAACCATTTTCGCCAGTTTTGACCACCTATTTTTCGAGAGCGATTCCGGGCAAACCAAAGGGAATTTTGAAAAACTGAGAGAGATTTTTCTTCGTAACAGGATGAAGAAAGAAAACCTCTATAATGTTTTTCACAAGTATCAGAAACTGGGAGAATCTAAGCCATATATGAGCATCATTTTTCAGGTTTCTAGTTTTCTTGATTTTGTCATGTTTTTGCGGGAGATGTTTCGAAGAGATGGAAATGAATTTGGAAAAACCGAAAGAGTTTTTGTCTTGGGACAAACTCATATACAATAACCTCTTTTATTTTTCATACAGATGTCATATTTTGGAAGATACATGTGTCTGAGTTGACCCCTATTTTCAGTAGTTCGACTCGTCTTTCATGACATACAGTTCAAGATTTTCAGGGATTTGTTTCTATTTTTGGCCGAGGTTGTTGAATTTGATCTCCTGATCCTGGGAGATAATATTTATATATATTTTTATATGTCAAATGTACAATGGGTTGATTAGTTGGGACTTGTTATAAGGATACAAATAATTTTGTAAAGAAGCTCACAGAGCCTCCATGGATTCATTTTTTAGTAATACAATATGATCATTGTAGGATTCTTGTGACTGATTCCATTGGTGAAGTGTATCTCTTCTCTGTAAATTTGTTTCTCTGTTATCACAATTAATTCCTACCTTCTGAATTATTCTGAGAAGATTAAGAGAAGAATTGATTTTAATGTACCCTCTGTCTTTGTCTTGGAATAGTTTCTATGTTTTCCACTGAAGATTGAAACTCATAATTCTCATTTTCTCTGTGTTTAATTGGATTTCTTAATCTGTTCCATCTCTCCCATGCATTAAATCTTGAATATACAATGGATTTTCATACCTTTCCCTGCCATATTAGCCTATTATGACTTGGATTTGATCCATTCTGAGCTGTGACTCCATTGCCCAATGATTTTTCCCTTGTTGTTCCAACCAAACCAATTTAAAAACTAAACCTTGTACTTTCTAACTAGCCTAAAATTCCCAACAAACAAAGCTAGATCAGATAGAGAAAGCCCTCCTTGAGTCTTGGAGGTCTAGATCCAGGACTCCAAAGTGGTTTGATGTTACCTTAGTGATTGCCTCCTTAGCCTTGGGAAAATTACAGAGTGCTAACATAGTGGCGACCATACTGGGGAAGCTTTCTCAGAAAGCATATCAAGTTCCAAATATGGTTACTGATGATGGATAGTGACCATACATAAGAAGGATGAATCATCTACCTGACGACTCCAATCAACTTTATATTAGTTCCAATTCAAAGACTCCATTGGAGGAAGAAACTAAAACATGACCAGACCATCTGAAAAGATCACGTATGCAAGTTGGAATTTCATCCAAGACATAATAGGTTTTATTTGTAATTATTTCCTCTCTTTTTGTGAATCTGGCCAAGACCATATTGTTGAAACTCATGTTGATCAAATTCATCCCGAGGAACCTCAAGAGATCAAACCTAGTTTTACATCTCCTGTACATACTCCTACACCTGTAAATATTCCAGATATATACAAGTGTCTTATATTGCCCCCTATACTCCATGATTTCCCTACCAATTATTACAAACATCTTCCCAGATTTGATGGAGAACATGGTAATATCACATATGAAAAACATATACAAGGTTTTGAAAATTATCTTGACCTTTTTGAGGTTGAGGAAGATGATGTCTGCATTAGGATTTTTGCTTTATCTTTGCAAGGTAGAGCTAAGGAATGGTTCAAACGTTTTTTAGCTGCAAGCATTCCCAATCTTTGGCATTTTGTAAAAATCTTCCTTAATAAATGGGAGATCAAGAGAAATATTTTCCTCATTCTAGAAGAGTATGATCATTTGAAAAGATAGCCAGGAGAAACAATGCATAAATTTTCAGCCAGATTCAATCAAGTTTACAATTCCATGCCTACTGATATAAGACCACCTCCTGGTTTAGCTCTTTTACACTACCCAGATGCCTTTGATACGGAGATGGAATTTCAACTAAGAGAAAGGAATACTACTACGCTCAAGGACATGCAAGATAGTGCAATTAGTGTGGAAGCAAATTTGCTGATCAAAAGGTCAAAGATCAAGGTAGAAGAAAGGAAGAAAATAACAAAGGAGCAACTGAAATATTTAGAAGCTAAACTAGACATTATGGCCAGCACAATGAAAGAAATGATGCAGAAAGTCATCATGGGAAATGAACTTGATGTTCAAAGGCATCATGTTCCATTGTCTACAAAGAAAGAAAGGGTCACTATTCCCAAACACTTTACAGCTCACCCTTGGTATCATGGATTGGAAAATGATCATTTCATGTATTCAATTCACAACATGGACACAGATGAAAATCCAAATCAGCTTGTAGAGAGGCAATCAATTGATATGATGTGTATGTTTGATGACATTTCTTTCATGGATGATCTACCAAAGTATGGTAACTATGATGAGGATTACACCAAGGTGAATTCTTCAAAACCATCAACAACATATTGTTGGGAGGAAGAAGATCAATTGCAGCTCAAATATGGCAATCAACATGTGCATATTGATTATGACAACAATGAGAAAAATGCAGAAAAATTCAGAGTAAGGGAAAAATATTTTCCCTTATGTTTCTATTCTTTTTAATTTCTGAGAGAAAATTATAACCAAGTTGTCAATAGTAGGGAGGGACAGTGTTCTAATCAATCAGTTGAAGATGTCATTGATGATATGGAGGCTGTTCTAAACCCAGAATTGCAGCCCTTGAGCTACAATGATTTTCAAATTCCAAAATAACTTTGTACCATTAAGCTTTAATTCATTTTAGTTTTTGAAGAAGAATCTTGAGTATGTGCTAAAGGATAAACACACAAAAAATCAAGAAGTTTCAGTGGAACTAATGCAACAATCATCTCAATTTCTATAGGATCCAATATCTGATGTGTTGGATGACTTGTGTTGTCAAATTCATATTCCATCATCCAACTACGGGCTGAAAATATGTTATGATATTGACATGATCAGGAAGTCAACTTCATTATCTTTTTCAGCATGAGTCTCATTACAAATCCCATCAAAATATTTTCATCCATATCAAGAATTTTTTGAGGATCTAGACAACATAAATATAGTACCAAATCATGAGGTTGAATTGGTTGAATTTGAATATCAAGGAATGGGTCAGGTCTATCTTGATCCTATGACTATCTATATGGGAAAATTCATCATTGCAGAGCCCCAATCCATTTCCAACATTTCTTTTGTTTTTCAGATTTACCAAGCTCTCCGTGGTAAAGACCAGGCTGACAATTACTCTCAAGTACCCTTAACAGATTTAGTTTTGATTTTTGTGAAAAACAATGAAGGAGTTAAGGTATTATATCCAATTTTTAATGGTCACATTAGATATTTTACATTGATTAAAAACAAGCATTCAATGTTAGAATAGGATTGTACATAAATAAGATTACTAGATAAGCATATTTTCAGAAGTCAATTTTGTAGTGTGCAAATAAGCTCAGGGTTGTGAGCACTTTTCCAACATTTTTGTTAGTCCAGTTCAAATTTTGGTATGCAGATCGGTTTTCTACTTAAGGTTCAGTCACAGAGGATCAAAACAGATGTAGGTTGAAGAATAAAGTTTTGGGATCAACCCAATGAATAAAGCACTGGTCTGCATGTTCATAGTTCAGTGGTTCTTGTCACCTCCTGAAAGAGCTGTCATTCCCAAGTGGAGCCTATGTTGGGATCCTATAATCATAGGTAACTTGATTTTTCAGCTGTTTATTTGGCGTTGCTCCCATGATGAAGACATCTGGCTTATTGGGCTCGGTCGATTTCACTTCTCCCTTCATCCATTTCGCCCGATCCTTCATCACCCTGCTGTACCCTTCATGCCCTTGCCCTTCATTTCTTCACCCCCCACCATTTTCGTCCCTACATGAATAAACAAACTTAGGATAAAAAACATTAGGTTAGCAATAAATGGTTAGTGACATTTTTAACACTAATTATCATAACAATGTTAATTTAATTAAGTTAGTGTAGTTAGATCAATAAAACTAGGTTAGGCTTGTTAATAATAAATAAATTATTAATTAATTAATTAATAGTGTAATTAGGTTAGAAGTTAGATTAATTCACTAATGATTAATTTTAAATGAATAATTAATAAATAATCAATAAACAAAAACATTATAAAAATTTTAAATAATTAAAAAACACAAAACAAATTATAATAACCCAATAAAAAATATAAAATACAAATCAAATAAAAACAATAAAAATTAAACTTAAAACAAAAATAAAATACCAATAAAAACTAATATGTGTAATTAAAACATTAAAAAACACATATAAAACTTAAATAATATAAATAAAAACAAAAACGAAATTAAAACACGTAATAAATATTAAAACAAAATAAAATAAACCATAAACGAAATAATAAAAAACAAAAAACAAAATAAAAACAAAACACGTAAAACAAAAAACATAATGAAAAAAATAAAAAAATAAAAACAAAATGTGCACCTTACTTCACACATCCCCATAAATTTAATCAACGCCCGTTAATTATATCGGACCCCCCCGACCATCCTAATTTTAATAGGGGGGAGGGTCCGAGTAAGTGGTTTTCTAGAGGACACTTGTCACCATCTGGTGAAATTAGACCCCCCCTCTTAATACCACTTACCACCCCAGGGGGGGTCCGAAAACCACTTTCCCCCCTCCAAAACCGCCTTCCCCAAAATAACAAAAAAACCATTTTCGCTAGTTTTGACCACCTGTTTTCCGAGAGCGATTCCGGGAAAACCAGAGGGAATTTTGAAAAACTGAGAGAGGTTTTTCTTCGTAACGGGATGAAGAACAAAAAAATATCTAAGTTGTTGCACAAATGTCAGTAGTTGGGAGAATCAAAGCCATCTCTGAGCATCATTTTTTAGGTTTCCAGTTTTCCTGATTTTGTCATGTTTTTGCGGGAGATGTTTCGACGATATGGAGATGAATTTGGAAAAACCGAAAGACAATTTTTCTTGAGACAGACTCATATACAATAACCTATTTCAGTTTTCACACAAATGTCATATTTTGGAAGATAAATGTGTCTGATTTGACCCCTATTTTTAGTAGTTCGACCCGTCTTTCATGACAGACAGTTCAAGATTTTCATGGATTTGTTTCTATTTTTGCCCGAGTTTGTTGAATTCGACCTCCTGATCCTAGGAGATAATATTTATATATTTTTTTATAATTCAAATGTACAATGGTTTGATTAGTTGGGAATTGTTAGAAGGATAAAAATAATTTTGTAAAGCAGCTCACAAAGCCTCCATGGATACATTTTTCAGTAATACAATATGATCATTGCAGGATTCTTGTGACATATTCCATTGGTGAAGTGTATCTCTTCTCTGTAAATTTGTTTCTCTGTTATCACAATTAATTCCTACCTTCTTAATTATTCTTAGAAGATTAAGAGAATAATTGGTTTTAATGTACCCTCTGTCTCTGGATTGGAATAGTTTCTATGTTTTCCACTGAAGATTGAAACTCATAATTCTCATTTGCTCTGTGTTTAATTGGATTTCTTAATCTGTTCCATATCTCCGATGCATTAAATATTGAAGATCTAGTGGATTTGCCTACCTTTCCCTGCCATATTAGCCTGTTATGACCTGACTTTGATCCATTCTGAGCTGTGACTCCATTGCCCAATGATTTTTTCCTTGTTGTTCCAACCAAACCAATTTAAAAACTAAACCATGTACTTTCTAACTAGCCTAAAATTCCCAGCAAACAAAGATAGATCAGACAGAGAGATTCCTCTCTGAGTCTTGGAGGGATAGATCCAAGACTCCAAAGTGGTTTGATGTTACCTCAGTGATTTCCTCCTCAGCCTTAGAAAAATTATAAAGTGCTAACAGGGTGTACTGACCCCAGAAGGGGTTGTCCCTCATTTTATGAGAATAAGGGGTTGAAGTCCCAAAGGGAATGTAGATGGAAAAAGTTAAAAGACAAATCATAAACTTTCAGATGCTTTCCCAAATAGGTCTTGAAAACAATGAAATGTCTCTCCTAAAGAAATCAAAGACCTACAAAAGAAAATTCACATTATATAAATGTTCCATTTGTTGAGGTGTGTACACTCATGAGATGCCCCTCTCTTTCCATGCATATGGAACTCTATGTACCTATAGCTTCAAGTGACACTATGGTACTACCCCCAATATTTATTTTAACCCATAGGGATTACCCATTGTTTGGACCTTAATTAATCAATGGCAATAAATGGGTTTAGAAAAAGGATTCATCAAAAAATTAAGGTTCAATGCACCCTCTACAAAGGAATCCATAATTGAGACACTTTGATCCCTTGTATGTCATGAACACCATGCCCAAATGTTTTTCCCCCATCCACCTCATATTTACACATGGATTAGAGGGGGGTACACCTAGGAAACACTCCTTGAATTGGAGAATGATTCACCCAATAGGTCACTTTGTCAACCCTCCCATACCTAAACTTGGAAAGTTGCATAGGGTATTTGAGCAATTGTTTAATTTGATGAGGGATTTTTTGATGCACATGCTTAGGTGACTCTTTTATTGACTTGATTTAATTATCATGATGCATTTGACTTGAGATCCTTGGAGGGAGTATTCATTATCTTTAAATGACCTTGCTTGGTGGACAATGTTGGAGGAACAAGCCTAACTTGGGCTTCCTTGGGGCATGAAGCCCACAGGTTGGATACCATGACCCACACCTTGGGTAAAGAAGGAAGATGAAAATTTCCTTTGGAGGAAAAACAAGAAATCATGGAGGACCTCACCTAGCCCCTACTAGCCCAATGTCTTGCCTTTGGAGGCAAAAATGTCACATTTGGAGGGCTTGACGTCACCCTAGGGATAGGGTTTTGGTGGTGAAAATGGACACTTGGTACATTTTGATTGACTACCCCCTGCAGTGAGGAGGAGACTCTTGAATTGAAGAAACATGGCCTTTATAGGTCCATTTCTACCTTCTCCAACCCCAACGACTTCCTACATATGCCAAAACGTCACCGCTCAAGGGGATGACGCCATGTTTTAGGGTTTTCGTATGTGCAAGTTAAATTTAAATTTTGTAAAGGGGAAAAATAAAGGGAAATGCCTCCATTGTTTTTTGGTTTACCCTAAGTTAAGTGGACAAACACGTTTTAGGAGTTTTGTATAAATAAGATTCATTTCATTTCATTTTATATTATAACTCTCCCATCTTGGAGAGGATTCTTGGCTGAAATTTGCGCCCTTCTTGGGAAAATTCATCTTCTCTCTCTCTCTCTCTCGTGCTATGTTTTATCTCTTTTATTGTGGAGTGAAGTGGTGTTCTATATATTGGATGTTTTTTCTCTTGCTTTGGTGATGAAAATACTTGGTAACTAGGGTTTGTCTTGGCATTTTTTTGGAATTGGTAAGAAAAAATTGCATATTGTTAGTTTTATTTATTTTTCCATCATTGTTATTAGCTATATCCTTGGAGGAGTATAAGGGCATACACTCTCCACCAAGTTTTATCATTATTTTTTGGGGAAGAAGCTATTGCAAATGTTGCTAGGAGGAGTAAAAGGGATTACACCCTCCTAGATTTACCTTGTTATATTTTACTTTCCCTAGGGATTAAAAGGGTTTCCACCCCTGGGGAGATAATGGATACAACCTATTACAAGAATACTCCATAACCCATTTGGAAAGGAACTAATTGTTTATTGCGTTAGAGAAATAAAATACTTGCATTGGAATGCGTGATTTTTTGAGATATCGAATTTGTTCAAGTTGGAATCTTTTCTTAGTGTTATAAGCTTGATTGTGCCCTAAGGGAGTCCTATTTAGGCCAAGAAATTTGCTTATGTTATAAACTTAAATCTACAACTGTTAGGGCTGCATAAAACTCTCTCTTTTACTTGTTGCACACTTACCAACCGCTGAAATTTACTTGTAAACATCTATTATTGTTCTACTACTCATTGTCCATCTTTTTGACAGACTTCTTGTTAATTTTTGTGGTTGGATTTTATTGATGTAGAAATTGTTTTATAAAACCACTTTTCTCCTATAATAAATTTATGATAACATCTAATAAACAACCCTAATCACCACCAAAATCTCACTTTAATCATTGGAAGTTAGACTAGTCTTTGCTAGCTTTATTTATGATATCTTGTACTAGATTTTGGATGGTTAAATTTGCAGCCATTGTCATTTTATGTTGCTGATATATATTTATATAATTGCTGAAAATTTGGGACATCAAGGTTTCTTCTTGTTCCCCTTGGTTTAAAGGCTTATATATCCATTATTTGTCTTATTTTGGGCATGACTAACATTGTTTTGCAGGTATCTATCACTTGGAAACCATGTGTCCTTCTACACAACTAATTTTAAAGCCTTCCATCATCTCCATCATTGAAATATAGGGGAATCGTCTTCCATCATCTCATTTTCCATCTCATTCCCCCTAGGGTCACCAGAGATTCCCCCCTTGTCTAGAAATTCTCCTTCACTAAAGAGAGGGGAGGGTTTATCTAAGGTGACAATGGGTAGAATATCACACAATTATCACCATATTATGGATTGTGAAGATATTTTCCCAACCTACAATTTTCACGATAACATTTTGGCACCGTTGCCAGGAATGATTTTGAATCCTCTTTCATGCCCCAATGACACTTTGAAAATATTCCATCCCAAATACTTTTCCCATAAGCTTGCCCGGTGACTCCATTTGAGGGAAGTTCCCTATTCCATTTTTGATGATATTTTCATAAAGTTCATCTGGCGAATCCATTGAGGTATTACCCTAAGTAATGGAACCATGGCATCACGAGACTTACCATGGGAATTCCATAAGGTGTATCCTTCTATTTATGTTAAGAGTATCCCTAGATATCCTAATCATTTCTCTATGGAGTGGAGATAAAGTTTCCCTAAATTTGATGGTGATCCAACTCTAACATTCACCCATGTTGTGAATTATATGAAGTATGATTCAAGCTAAAATGTGCTCCATGAAGATGTGCTAATGAAATTTTTTGTATTTTTGTTGGAATCAATTCAAATGAGCTGGCTTGCACACTCATATGATCTGAAAAGTATCCCATCTTCTACAAATTGCATTGAATAATTTCTCAAGCATTGCCAACCAACTACTTAGAATTTGCAAGATACTTTCGAAGAGCTCAAAGACGCTCTTTGCAAAGAAGGTTTTCCGGTGGATGACGAGAAAATAGATGAGGAATGGAAAACTAAAGAAGATTATCATCTGCCCACTATAGAAGAAGAACATATTCGTGAAGAAAGATACCAAGAAGATCTCAATGATGAAGACCTAGATGAGACATCGACGTCCATTATATTTCTTGATGAAGGTGAAGTTATCCTGCCTCACCTTCCTCCTGCACATGCAGATGAATAAATGATCAAGATAAGTGACGCATATGATCTTATGGAAGACCCTTTTGACATGGTTGATCAACATATTGATGATTTCATACATGTTGGGAGACATATATGGGGTGTGGGGATGATGATATGGTTATAGATTTATTCTATCCATTTGGTTTGGCTTGTTGTAGCATACTTAGGGTGATATTCAATCATCCTCTAGGATTTGTGATGCATATCCTTTTGGGGATATAGATTTGTTCTATGAAAAATTTCAATCACCTTCACCCCCATATTTAGATGGATACCTGTGTGTGGCCATTCAAGAGCAGTCAAAGACCCAGACCTCAAAGAAACATTGTTTTCATCTTGGGGCCCTATTATCCCCATTTTGTGGGATAACTAAGGAGATTATGTCTCGAGGCCCTTAGGTTGGAGATATGGAGTGCCAAGATATTTCATGACCAAAAGTTTCCACTTGCGCAGATGGAGACCCTTCTCACCACCATAGAGGTCAGGATTTTCATATGGCATCCACCATACTAGATGGATTCTGAGAGGCACTGAGACTTTCTCCATGAGGTACAATTAAGGTATTATGGTGAGTGCCATTTCAATATTTGAGGCATTTGAGTATGTTGTATCTTAGACTACTTTAGATTTCATGACATATGATTGGACATTATGCCTTTTTCCCGGTTTCACCTTGGTGGTTGACATTGTGCCCTAGTAAGTGGTCTTCCTTAGGAATGGGTTTGCTACTAGTAACTCCCTTGAAGATCCATCATACTGTTCCCAACCATACTTACCACTTTTCATCACTTAAACCCCCCATTTCCTTATCTCTTGGGATTTTAGGGTGTATTGAACCAAGAAGGGATTGTCCCTCATTCCACGAGAAGAAGGGGTTGAAGGCCCAAAGGGATTGTTGTTGGGTAAAAGAAAAAATCCTACTTATAAAACCTTCTAGATGCTTCGCCTAGGGATCCCCTAAGAAATCAATGAAATGCTTATCTGTAAGAAAAGACAAACCCACAAGAATAAATGATATAATGCTTAGGGGATTAGTTGGAGGATAAGAGGTCTCATCATGGGATGACCTATAATGATCATAGGTACTTAGTGGTATTCCATTACCATCATCTGGTCACCAAGCTAGGGTAATGGCTCTCAGTTGCATGGTTGAGAGAAAGGGGGTCTCATCACGAGCCAACCTTCTCTTTTCCACAAGATACTTGTGAGTGACACTATCATTATCTGGACACCATTGTAGGACAATGAACTTCAACTCATTCCTTAAAACATGAAATAAACAATGAATGGCAAGAAGATTGGCTTGGAAAAAGTGCATTGCAAACGAAGGTGCCACATACCCTCTACAAAGGCACCCATGAATGAGACACTACAACCCCTTGCATGTCATGAAATCCATGCCCAATGAGTTTTGATATATAACCATTTCATATACTTCACATGGCTTAGAGAGGGATCACTTTGGAAACACTCCTTGACCTAGGGAAAGATCTACCCAATAGGACACCTCGTCAACCCTCCCATATCCAAGCTTGGAAAGTCACATAATGTATTTGAGCAATTAATTTTTTTATAGGGTAATATTTGATGTACATGATTATATGACTCATTTATTGATTCAATTTACTCATCATTATATTCTGACTTGAGATCCTTGGAGGGCGTGCTTATTTTTCTTCGCAGGACCTAGTTGGTGGACAGTTTTGGAGGAACAAGCCTAGATTGGGCTTCCATGGGGATTGAAGCCCATAGGTTGGATTCCAAGGGCCCACATGTTGGATGAGAGAGACATAAATTCAAAGGCCTAGAGGACACCTTGGACGACATGACCTATCCCTTGCATGCCAAATGTTTTTCCTAGGAGAGGCAAAACATCATCTTTTGGAGGCTTGAGGGGATGCTTGAGGGGATTGAGATGTTGATGACTACAAATGACACATTTTTAAGGAATGAACCATTGGATCATGAAGTAGAAGGTTGTATTGGAGAGACATGGCCTTTGGAGGCCCTATCATCTGCAACTCAACGTTTAACCTAAAAGTCCCAAAACATCCCTCCTAAAGGGGTGACATCACCTTAAGTTAGGGTTTCATTTATGTAAAAGTGAATTTAAAAATGAATTGTTTAATATTATTTGTGTAAAGGGGTAAGATTAGGGTTTTTGACCCCTAATCTTGTGGTTTACCATAAAATTATGTGTACAAACTATGTTAGTGACATTTTGTATAGATAGAGGTCATACAATCTCATTTTAAATCATAACTCTCCCATTTGGAGAAGTATTCCACTGAAATTTTCGCTCTCTTTAGATATTTCTCTCTCTTATGTGCTTGTTTATGGATATTTCTTGGATTATGGGTTGATGGAAGTGATGCACTAGCCTTGGAAGTATTTTCTCTAGCTTTTATGGTGGTTTGTCTTAGCGTTTTCCTTGAATTGGTAAGCTTTTTCTACATTTTTCTATGATTTGTTGCTCAAGTCAAGGTTAATTTGCTAGAGTTAGGTGGGAAGTATAAGGGCATACACCACCACCATAGTCTCCATACTTTTATGCTTATATGTTATTGGTTTAACAAAGGTTTTCTAAGAGAATTATAATGGAATACACCCTCTTAGATTAAACCCTAGTTGAGATACCTGCCTTGTGGAGTAAGAGGATTTACACCCCCGAGGTAGTACCTATAGATATTTATTTGCTTAAATCCATTAACCCATTTTTTAAGGGACTATTCATTTACTTGTTACATTGGAGAAATAAACTATTTCCTTGGTAAACGTGAATTTTTCAAGTTTTAAGATTGTCTCTTGGGGAAAGTGTTCTTTGAGCCTTTGGCTCCGTTGCCTCATTGAGGTGTCCCCTTTCAAGCACAATTTCTTTCCGCTGTTACAAAACTAACCTACAACCATTAGGGCTATAGAAAACTAACCCTCTAACCCCTAATAACTCGTAAACTAACCCTAGGATTTATCTATAATTTTTCCCTAACTCTCTACTAACCCTAGCGCACTTATTTAGATAGTTGGAAGTGGTTTTAAGTGGTTTATTTTTCTGCTGTCAATGTGGTAGTTACTTCACACACACCTAGGATTTATTTTTACTAAAATTTTCCCTATGTTTATTAGTCATTATTTAGTCTCCTATATTTTAGGAAGAACATTCCACTAGGGAGGATATTCTTTTCAATTTTCGCTTCAATTTGATTAGTTGAGTGGAGTCTAGATGCTACATTTGGATTATCACAATGCAACATTGGGATCATCACCAAATAATGTGAATTTTACTTGGTATCATCACCATAATAGAACATTACCCATGATTAACTGATTTCCTCCTCACTTCACTCTGTTTCAGTTAGTTAACTGAAGACTGATAGACTAGTTAACTCAACTAGGTGGCAGTTCACTCCCGTAACTGCCCGAGAGACTAGAATAGGTGGAAGTTTACTCCCGTAATTGCTGGTGTGTGTCCAAATAACTCTAGACCACCACTATGGTGCAATGGATTCTCCTCCAATGCACATTGGTTGAGTTATTCATAGTATATCATGTGTAATTTATCATTCATTCATTTGGTTAATGAGAATTCTTCCATTCTTTCTCTCTTGCTTCTCTTTTCTTCTATTTTCTCTGCAACTATGTATGTCAATTCCCATCTAGATCTATTTTGTGCATGTTCAAAAAATTTACATAGTATCAAAGCCGACGGACTGCTAGGGAAAATACACACCAAATTATTTTTTGCAGGTACCGAAGATTGAAGAGAATTGAAAAATGGAATTCCCAAAAGAATTCATTCTTACACCTTACAACTTCTTTGCATGGAAGGAGAATATGATCATGCATCCTTGAAGTAAAGGATTGTACATGTTAACCATGAACACAGAGATAGAACCAATATCAACCATAGAAAAATCCAAGTATCTAAATGGAATGGATGAAGCATTCAGAACAATTTGCAGTCTCATTTATCCTTATCTCCTCTTTCACATATCTTCCTATAAAATCCCTAATGAATCCTGGACCACCATGGAAGGGATTTTTGGAAAATAGGATGAGATGAGGGGACACATGCTTGAGGTGGAATTTCTCACATTAGATTCAAAAATATTCGACAATCTCCAATATTTCTTTACCGAATATAAGGATTTACTATCGCAACTCAAGGCTTGCAGGGTTGATAAATCTAAGGAGGAGAAAAAAATGGTTCTCACCATTCTCTCCAAACTTGGTCCTAAATTATCAGTGTTTGTATCCACATTCTATTCAGTCAAATTCACCTCTGGAGTCACCTAGAAGTTGACTTCTCTTGAGGAAATTATCGAATCTCTGACACAAGAGAAGACCAAGTTCATCAACATGGAAAAAATCATGTTAAGAACCAAATATCAATATAGCATAGAAAAACCTCAAAGAAAGTACTCAACGCCTTGAAAAAGAGATAATTTCAGATAATAAGCCTCTTCGAGGGGGCAACCTCCTTTTACCCCACTTAAATGTTCAAGTACAAGATGATTCAAAATAAAAATGTCTTTTTGTTATATATAGGAGACTAGGAGGTATAATTACAACTAATGGCCTAAAGACGACATAAATAAAATAACATTACTAATATAATATGCACCAATTAAGGGGTAATGAGCCAATATTAGGGCTTAACATGCCCCTCCCCTTGATACAAGTGTTTTCCGCAACGCTTGAGTAACTCTAGATGCTTCTGTATAAAAGACTCATCTTCCCAAGTGGAATCTTCAGCCGGTAGTTTCCTCCATTTAATGAGATACTCTGAAATGGATCTATTCATCAGTTGGTGAATTCTTGTGTTAGTGATGGCTTCAGGCTCCTTCATATGCAATCATTACTTGAAACTCTAGCACTGGATATACAAAGCAATTGAGATCTTTGGCTAATTTATAGTGAATGAAATTATGAGTACTGTCAGAATCAATTAGGAGTATTACCTTTTTCTTTTTGATGTATCCTTCGATCTTGAGGGTTTGAGGAGTGATAATTCCGGCCAATGTATTAAACGATATTGTGGGAGTCAACTCTTCGGACGAAATTGCTTCTACGTTTTCATCTTGAGATGGTTCTTCTTCTTATTCTTCTTCCTCTTCACAATCTATGTAGAATAATTTCTTCTCACCACATTTATGCCCCTTACTGTACTTGATGTCACAATTAAAGAATAAAACTTTTTCTTTTATTTCCTCCAATTGTTGAGGTGTCAACCTTGTAGGTTGAGGTGTTTTAGGAGAAGGAGCATAGTTCTCTCTATAGATGTTAGGATTGGCCCTTCTAGTAGCCATAGCCATATTTTTACTTTCAACATTTCTTGCCACCTTAAATGCATTCTCCAATGATTTGGGTTCACAAAGGCGAACCTCATGTTGAATGTTATCCTTTA